>JBAMBS010001450.1:0-91302 GCA_037044455.1 Zygothrica quintamaculata
AAAAATATATATATATATATATATATATATATATATATATATATATATAAAATTGTAAAAATATCTTTTATGATTAAATATGAAACATTAATAATCAAAAATTGCTATGGAATTGTAATAAGTCTTTTATGTGTAAACATCAATAATTAATAATCAAAATTCGCAGTGGAATGTTTTAAATGTATTAACAACAAAATCCATACATGGTCTTTCTTGAGGACTTTTCGCTGCACATTTCAGACCCATCTCTATGGCACACAAACATTTATCCAGCTCCTGGCCCATCGGTTGTACCGAATGTTTATCAAATAGCTCCAATCGTTTTTCATGCGAATGCTGGCATTTTTCTTTAACATCTTTAAGAAGATTTAGCTGATCATTTTGCTGGGCACATTCAGCCATAAGGCGACCTGTGAATAACTCCAGTAATACAACACCAAAGCTATAAATATCTACACCTGTACTAAGTTGGTTTGAACTGAGAAACTCGGGTGGTAAGTAGATTCTTGTGCCAAATACTTGTCGCACTTTTATGACAGCATTAATAGATTTTGGACCCTCACGTGCTAGTCCGAAATCTCCAATTTTTGGCTGTAGGCATTGATCGAGTAATATGTTAGCTGGTTTTATATCACCATGAATGAGTGGTTTACTACGTGCAGTTTGCAGGAAATATATGCCTCTATTTTTTGTAGAAAAGAAAAACTTTTATTTTAGGTATAGATAGCATTTGTATGTTTTACTTACTTTGCTGTGCCAAGTGCTATACTCAAACGTTGTTGCCAAGTGAGCGGAGGCAGTGGTTGCTTTGATTTATGAGCTCTTAGTCTGGAGTCTAGTGAGCCACCTTTCATTAGCTGATACACAAGACAAGGTTTCTCACCATTGACGCTATAACCGTACAGAGCCAGTATATTGTCATGTCGGATAGTGTTTAGATACTTAAGTTCATTGTAACTTTGCTGCAGATGGACTTGATTCTTGTCGTTATGCTTTTGCCTGTAGTCCATAGCTTTGATAGCCACTTGGGTTTGTTTCCATTCACCTCTAAAGACTTCCCCAAAGCCACCACTGCCCAATTTGTTTTCAGGGCTCCAATTTTGTGTTGCCTGTACCAGCTCTTGATAATCAATCTCTAAAAGAGATTGTGCAGCGCGTTGCACGCTGCTAACTCTTATAATGCCTGGCGATTCCAAGCTATTACTTGTATCGCCATTTGAAACACCCGAAGAAGAGGCATTATTTATCTTTGACTGGTTACTGGATAGTGTACGCAGCTGGCTTATATCGGGCATACTTTTTGGAATGTATTTATGGTATTTTTCATCAACGTAATCTTTAATTATACGCATGGCATTATGCAGTTTCATTCTGTAATATAATTATTATAAATTTTCTTTTAAGTCAGAAGATGACTTTCTTTCAAATTTTTACTTACTTCTGGAAAAGTGCAAACAGACTGTAAACAGTATGGTTGTACTGACCGCCCCAGATATTCAAAAACTCATTTGTTGGCGAATGACCACGCAGTTTTTGGTACCGAATACTCTGGACATCGTTAGGATAAAGCTGAACAAAAATGGCCAAACGTTCCCATTCGTCAAGACCATCTAGATGAGCACATAACTCCTGCCGTACAGTCACTGGTAATAAAGTAATCGGCATCGAATTGTTTTCTCTTCCTGATCTTGTCGGAATGTTATTATCTGCTGTTACACTCATCCTGTTTCAATAATGATTCATACAAATCTCCCCTTAAGATTACATACATGCAAATGCAAGTACATTAAAAAGAACTTGTGTGTGTATTTGAGAGCACAACTTGTTGGAGGAAAATCCCAATTGGAAACTTTTGCAAAACAAAAACATACAAAACAAGAAGAGCTGCCAGACTTTTTCTTATAACTTGTTAGAGATGAACAACTTTTTGTAGATTAAACACGACTGATTAACTTATCGCATAATAAAATATTTGAAATCATTAAAATATTAAAAAGTTTTATAATATTAAAAATAATAAAATAGTAATATTACAATACATAAATTATGAAAACAATAGATAAAACATTTATATGTTAGGCTTCGCATAGATGCACTTTGCTTTAAGCCAAGTTAACCCATTTTACTTGTGAATATCTATATTATATGTTTCTTCCATGTAAAGGTGGTAAGAATATAATTATTGTTATTTAATTAAGGCCTAGTTTAATAAAAACCCTCATCGGTGTCATCGGATGGCTTCTGTTCAAAAGTAGCGCATTTTGCGGCTTCACCGCCGCGCACCTTCACGTTGTAGCAAACATTTTCCGTTTTTAACATACTTTCTACGATTGAGTAATCTTCCGCCACAATTCTCGAGCTCTTTGACAATTCAGGCTGGTGAAGCTGTAATTAACATAAATTAAATATAATTGTTAAATAATTTAATTTAATATAATCAGTACCCTGTATAAAACTGCTGCAAGTTTTGCAAGTTTCCATACAAATATCTGTTTCACCACTGCCAAGTGAATTAATACAGCGACGCATTAATTCACCCGTCAAATCAGATACACCTAAAATGTATTCAGTTGGATCTACGAAAAACTGAAACTTTTGCAATTCCTTAAGTTCTTCTTTTTTATCTAAAACGGGCGCATCTCCTTCGTGCACTGGCTCAGCCTCATCCTCTTCATCTTTATACTGCATAACTGACTGCAGAGCCAACCAGTCTGATATTGGCTTAGAGTCGTTGCCGCTGTCCTCATTGCGTAAATATTCCATATAAGTGTATGCCTCAATAAATTCTTGCAACCCAGGTGAATAGGCATTGCGGAACTGATACACATCCTGATCTCTTAGCTCTAATGCAATCGATCGAAAATTAACTTCAATAAGCTTTACCAAACGTTGGTTTGCCTCTTCCAATACTTTATCCTTGTTTTGTTTGCGACCATCAATAGAATGTAACAAAAATATAATACGTTTCGATTCAATGGTTATATCCCGGGACAACTTCAATATACGCTCATGACGGTCATGTTTGCTATCCAATTCGCTGGCATAGTTACGAAACGCTTGCACAACGGGGTTCTGCTCATCCAGTTCTAATTGACGTTTGCGTGGAGCATTATTATTATTACGATTTCCCGTATTTTTCGGCATTATTTTAATAATATTAATATATTTTATACAAAGCCGGCAAAAATTTCTAACAAATTGAAATTAGTGGTGCGCAATATGTCATGTAATGTCACTGCTGTCACTTTAAAAACAAATTTACAGTAAGGTACAGCGCTAATACAACACTGCCGCATTATTTAATTGCTGTAAACAGCTGAGCTATTTTTTGATTATTCTATCATCGATTATTATTTCGATATTTGCTTGCTGTTGCTGCTCCTTGTTCGTGGCAATTTTTATAAACATTAGGATTACCTCCAATTAAGCAAACGAAGAAAACGTAATGCAGGCGCCAATAAGAAGGGCATCTGTGTCCAGCGGTGCCACAAGTACAGCAGAAAAGCTGTGCTTTGATAAAAATGAATTTATGAAGGTATGAAACCAAATTATTAGCTACGAATCATTTAATAATATTATTTTGTAGGAAAACTTTTCTGTTGATGAGTTTCTACATAAGAATCGTAATGCACCTAGCTTGGAACAGTTGCGAGATAACCTGGGTTTATATTTAAAAGGACTACGTGCTGCTATGATAGATTTAATTAATGAGGACTATGCCGATTTTGTTAATTTAAGTGCAAATTTAGTTGGTCTGGATCAATCTATTGAAACGATAAAGCGACCACTGGAACAATTTCGTAGCGACATTGAAGGCATACACGACTTGATTGGAGATAACGTACTTGAATTACAAGCCCACCTGGAAAAAAAACGTGAATTACGGGAGCTTCAACGTAGTTTGCAAAGTTTAAAAAAGGTTTATGAGATCAATACAAAGCTTCAAGACTTAATATCTGAAAAGCTGTGCGGGGAGCAAGCCGCTCAGGCTGTGGATCTTGAGCGTGCAGCCTTAGATCTTATACAGTTAAAGTTTCACGAGAAACACTGTTTAGTACATCTTAACCAAGAGCATCGAGCAAAAATCTTGGAACTAGAGGAGCAGGTTCATCAACAATTGCGTCGTTTCTTTAACGATTCATTGCAGCAGGCCAAAAATTCAGCTACTGAGCATTTGGAACGCTGTCTACGAATCTATATAACACTGAATGCATGTCATCAGGCGGAACGTGCATTTCGTGAGGATATTGTGGCTCCCTACATGAGCAGCATAATTGGGGAACAGCAGTTACAAAATTCACCTCAGGGATTAGCGGGAATTTATAGCAAAATTCTAAACTTTATATCACTACACATGACGGATCTACTACGCCTTACACTGTACTCAGATAAATTAAACGGCTTCAATTTTGTAGTCAACAGCTATTGGGCAGATGTGGAAATGCGTCTGGAGATGCATATGAATTCAATTTTTGCACCTGGTAATTCGGAAGTATTTTATGTTAAATACAAATGTACACGTGATTTTCTCTCGAAAATTGAGGAGCTCCTTACCAGTAGTGGAGAGCAAGCTGTCGCTTCGTACCGGCAGAATAAGCAAACCAAGAGCTTTGAGGCACGTTGGAATCTTCCTGTCTATTTTCAAATATGTTTTCAGGTAAGCTGTTTAATCTTAAAGAACTATTTTAAAATCATATATTTAAGAAAATGAATAATAAATTATTTCAATTACAGGAAATTGCTGGTCAATTTGAATCCCAATTGGAACCCTTGTTAAAGGATGATACAGTAAATGCCAAACCGAAGTTAAATACGTATCATTTGATACCCTTCAATGCTGCCAAAGAGGCATTAACACGTTGTTGGGCTGAAGGCGTTTATTTGCCGGAAGTGTTTCCAAAATTCTACAAGCTTAATGTGCAAATCATTTTACGTCTTTCACGCTGGATCACAGATGCCACTAATGCATCAAAAAGTGGGACTTACAACTTTACAAAAAGTTATACTCGAAACCAGTTATTAATTTCTTTGCATATGGACACACGCAAGTTGGAAAACTATTTACCGGAACTACAGCAGCATATTGAACAAGTGGCACCCCAGACACCCAAAACTATTTTATTTAAAAATGTTTTAAATAAATCCATTAGTGACTTGGGGGACACTCTTAGTTCGCATTTGAATTGTATACAGGAGACGCTAAAGCAACTATTGATCATTGAATGCGGTACTGAAAACGTGCGACAGGTAAATGATTTACCTCGTTTATATCGTAAAACAAATCGTGAAGTGCCTACGCGTTGCTCCGGTTACGTAGAGCAAATGTTGCGTCCACTTAAAACATTTGTAGCGCAACACGAAACGCAGCTCGGGATACTTGTGGTGGAACAGATACTTGTAGAGGTTTGCAGCAAGATAACCAAATCGTAAGTAAATTAAAAAAAAAAAAAAACGAATAAAGAAAATGAATTTTCAATCTTGATTTTCAGATACTTTGACGTGGTTAGTGAGGTGCTGACTTCGGTGCAAAAAACAGAAGAATCTTTGCGACGCCTACGCAATCTTAAAAGTGGAGCTACATCAAGTGCATCAACTAACACCACAACTGTATCTGATGATGATAAGATACGCCTGCAACTACGTGTCGATGTCGCCGCCTGGACAATGGAACTCTCCAACCTTAACTTTCAGCCGACTCAAATTGACAAGCTAATGGAGCTAACAACCATCATTGAGGAGAGCATTAAACCTAAAGATGAAATGCCCTAAATGCAAATAAAAATCAAGTGTCTTAATAATAATATATACATTCTTCAATTTATTATTGTTAACCGATTGCTACTGTTTCTTTAGGCACTTTTAGTATTGTACTTTTAAAAATATATAAGTTGTATATAATATACATATAGATATATATATAAAAACATTAAAATATATAGATATATATTATATATAAATGCATCAAATTTCAAGTATTGTAATTTCCCCTGGGTTTAGTCGCTGTTGAATATAAAAAAGGAGAAATTAAAGAGATTACGAACGTTAAGTAGCCTTACACTAAAATATTGAAAAAGAAAAAAAGAAAACAAAACTTAACGTAACAAAATTTTCAAGCAAACAATGCATGCAAAATGGAATATATGTTTAGCTTTGAATATTAAAATCTTGAAGTATACTTTTTTTTCGTATAATTAGTATTATGTTGTGGAATAACGGAAGACAAATGAAACTGGAGCAAAAAACGGCGTGCGGCTTAAAACTACACAATTTTGCTTCAGCTACATTACAATTTAAGTTCCTCGGTGTCGGGCAATTTGCTGAAGAACGATTGAAGATGGTTTTCGGTGACCTCAGCCAATGTAGCCGGTTGCCATTTGGGTTTTTGATCCTTGTCAATTAGCAAAGCTCGTACACCTTCCTTGAAATCACTATTTGGCTCCAGATGACGCACAGCTAAACGATATTCCATTATTAAGCATTGAGCCAGTGATAACTGTGAGCCCAATTCTAGCTGACGATAGGTAATCTTTAGTGAAGTTGGCGACATTTTGCATAGTATCTAAATAAAATAAAAATCATTTGGAAGTCTGATTTAATACTTTTCATTCTAATTATTATATAATGATATGCAATGATAGAAAACAAGATTTTCAACTGTAGTACCTAACACGTATATATGGGTTTATGTAAGCAGGTATAATTGTGAGAACGTGTTGCTAACAAGGTGAAACTAATTAACAAAAGATTTTTATACAAATGTATTTAAATATTTTCACGGTTTTAGCGCATGTCAAATAGATTGATTTAATCAATTAGCAACTACTTAAACGAATAAATACTGACCTCAAGAGTTTTTTTTGCCCACTCGCTGTTATCTTTCTGTAAGTTTTCGAATATGCCTTCAACAGATGTTGCTCCAAAGTTCCTATTGATCTGTTCCAGGACAGGTTTAAGTGAAAATTCTTTCTCCGGTTTCGTATGAAACTTTTGAAGTAATTCGGGTACATCATCTGCATCTGGACAGTTAAGGAGTGCAGTTTCCAGTTCAGGTATTTTACAGCTATCGCAGAAATGTGTTGCAATACCCGCATGATACACATCAGCGGCACGCAAGCGATGACCAGTTAGTCCCAAATAAAGGCCAAGTTTACCTTGCAGCCGAGGCAAAAAATAAGAGCCGCCAACATCTGGGAACAAACCAATGCCTGTCTCTGGCATAGCAAAAAGAGTACGATCGGTAGCTACACGATATTTGCCATGGACACTAAGACCAACACCACCGCCCATCGTGATACCATCAATAATAGCAATATAAGGTATCTTGTAGTTACCAATCAAAGCATTCATTGTGTACTCCTCACGAAAAAAGCTTTTTGATTCATCCGTAGGACCAGATTCAACCAAAGCGCGTACATCTCCGCCTGCACAGAATGCTTTATCACCACTTCCTTTGATAATCATTAAAGATTTCGATTTTTCACACTTTTTTAAGTGCTTGTAAATTTTTCGCACCATCTCCAGATTTATGGCATTTAACGCCTTTGGTCGATTAATTATAATCATACCTTTATTTGATGACTCTGTGGCCAGCACGGAGGAAGATGAAAGACGCGTTGAATTTGCCATAGGCATTTTTGTTGTTATTTCTACTGCTCTCACACCGGCACCGTAGAGTAGTGGCAAGTGATTGTATGTACGATGTCCAAACGTGTGGATTAACCTTTGAATTGGATTTTGCTGTCAAAAGTTGAGTTGAAATTAAATTGTTGATTTAATTATGTGCTCATTTGAATTATTTATTTACCATTTTGTCTATTATTTTTTTTGGGACCTCACTAAGAGTTGCGCAATAACAAACAGACAGACGGCGTTGCCACACGAACGAAATAATTAACAACCGATTAGCACAATTGCTAATCAATTTTAATATGTATTAAAGCAATTTGTTTTTGTGCTACTGCAAGCACAGCCTGAATGCAATTGCTTTGTATTTATACTTAAACCAGCATTAAAAGAGCATCATGTGATTGGTAAAAATTTAGAAGAGTTGCATTTAATTGCAACGGTGTGGCATCACTTGCACTTAAGCAAACAATGCAATTTCAGATAACACGTTTTTGCAGTGCTTTGTATTGTGATAAACTTAAACTTAAACTTAGCGTAATATACTTTAATAATTTTAATTTATATGAAGTGTATGCTTAAGCTCTTTTTTCTATGCTATAATACCTTTAACTAACTTAGCAGGGAATATCTATACCTATACTATAATAAAAAATATATGAACTAACAAGAAAGTTCTATTTACTTAATGTGAGAACGTTAATTATTACGTAGCGATCTCGCAATACTGCAGCGCATAAACATATTTATGTGAGCAGAAACGCAGAAAACTTAAGCTTAACTTTATCATTCTCATATTTAAACAAATAAACGGTGAGTAAATATCGGTAATCAGCACCAGAACCACACGGCAGCGAAAAGTTGCTATGATTCAGTGGTATCAGAGCCAGCAAGTGGCTCACATTGAATATTATTTATTGGCTAGTGCGATGCCCTTGTCTTTTAAATTTTCAAAATTACGAACAAAGCGTCATCGCTGCTCTTCTGTTTCCATATCTGCGCGGCATAAATCTAAATCTAAACAGATGAACTATGATGGACTTCTCTCACAGTTGACTGATGATAAGCTGGTGATATTTGAGACTAGTGCACAGGATGGTGCCATTGAGGAGGAGCAGGCAGCACCTATACAAACAGTACCACATAGAGCTGTAACTGGTGCTACTTCAGCTACCGCTTCTGTATCTGCTGCGTCAGCACCTGTAGCACCTGTCACAAGTGCAAACTTAAACCCAAAATTAGAAAATGCTATGACAGCTACACCGCAGCGTAAAATATCGGCGTCATCACGTTTCATGAATGTTTTTTTTAACGATGATCAAGAATTGGCTGCAAATCGCACACCGACCAAAAATGTTGAATCCAAATTAGTGGCCATGTGGCATAATGTTAAATATGGATGGACCGGAAAAATGAGACATACTAGCTTTTCAAAGGAACAGCCTGTATGGTTGCTAGGGCGTTGTTATCATCGAAGATACACGCCGCCTGTTAGCATGGAGAACTCAACTACGGAACTAACTAATGGAACAGATATCACACCAGATAATGTCACATCAGCGTACGATAGTATACAAGCAACAACAACAACACCCCCATTGATATATCCGACTCTTAACCCGCAGCAAATTGACGAAATTGTGGTGCCCCAAGAACTGGGTATGGATGCAGCTGAAAATCAAATGGCTGAAAATCCCTGGGAAGAGGGTATTGAGGGTTTTCGACGTGATTTTTACAGCCGCATTTGGATGACGTATCGTCGCGAGTTTCCTACAATGAACGGCTCTAATTATACCTCAGATTGCGGCTGGGGTTGTATGCTTCGTAGTGGTCAAATGCTTTTAGCTCAGGGCCTTATCTGTCACTTTTTAGGACGCAGTAAGTACTCTTAAGCTTTTTATATACTTTTGTAAAAATTTATTTGCTACATTTTGTCTCAGGCTGGCGATACGATTCGGAGTCACAACTACACTCCACATACGAGGATAATATGCATAAAAAAATTATAAAGTGGTTTGGTGATAGCTCATCCAAAAGTAGTCCATTTTCCATACATGCGCTAGTACGGCTTGGTGAAAAATTAGGCAAAAAACCAGGCGACTGGTATGGCCCTGCCTCTGTTTCTTATTTATTAAAGTAAGCATATAATATATTTCCAAATTTAAAACTCTTTGCTAAGGTATGGTCTCATCTTTAGACACGCCTTAGAATATGCCGCTCAAGAAAATTCTGACTTTGACCATATAAGTGTTTACGTGGCAAAGGATTGCACCAGTAAGATATCGTTTACTATTGGGATTTATATAATATAATTTAATATTTCGTACTATTCTAGTTTATATACAAGACGTTGAGGAATTGTGCTCTATACCTGAGCCTGTCGCTAAACCAGCCGTGCCTTGGCAGCAACCAAAGAAGACAAAGAATGATACAAAGAAGCAGGAGCCACCACAGCAACAGCATTGGAAATCTTTAATTGTGCTAATACCGCTTCGTTTGGGCACTGAGAAGTTAAATCCTGTTTATGCGCATTGTTTAAAGCTGCATGTTACTTTTATAACTATATATTAAATATTTATTTATTTATTTCCACAAGGATATTTACAATTAATACTAAAGTTAAATAATTATCAACACATGATATAATTTAATTAAAAAAAGCTACAAAAAATACTTTAAAAAACGTTTGGGGAATCAGTACATAATCTTTACGACTCAATTCCTTAGTTTTTTTCTTGTTACAAAATAATAATACCGAACAGTATAATTTATTTATATATGCATATATAAATGATAAATATAGGAATTACACAGACACATTGTCAGATTAACTATAATGTATCAGCGGGCCCAACAGGTCAAAAAAATAGGGCAATAAAAATTGAAATAAAAGTTTTCATTTTTTCTTTTTTAAATAAATCACAATTATTAAATAATAATAGAAATAAGCAAATATTCATTATATAGGTATGTTTGTATGTATATGTATAACAAAGTCTTTGATGTTGAGATGCACGTCTGTTCAGTTTTGGATGAGCTATCGAGCGAGAGCAAATACTGTTTAAATAATAAATAAAATATCTTATTTAGATATATATATCTTAATAATAACTTACCAATTGTACATTTTCAACAAAATTATCAAAATCAGTTTTGCTGGCACAATAGAAACCAATACAACAGCTGGGATCCATTTTACTTGTTTTCATTTTACGCGGGGATCTACAATGAAATGAATGCATCGAAAAATTGTCCTGATTAACATCCACCATTTCCTGGCAGTAATGTGGGTCCAAGTGTATAAGTTTATCCTCTTGAAATCCTACAAAGTACAGCGAATGCTTTGGCTTGCCACCAATAATGCCAACACAATGCTCTGTGCTGAGCAGCAGCTTTAAACAATGCGCATAAACAGGATTTAACTTCTCAGTGCCCAAACGAAGCGGTATTAGCACAATTAAAGATTTCCAATGCTGTTGCTGTGGTGGCTCCTGCTTCTTTGTATCATTCTTTGTCTTCTTTGGTTGCTGCCAAGGCACGGCTGGTTTAGCGACAGGCTCAGGTATAGAGCACAATTCCTCAACGTCTTGTATATAAACTAGAATAGTACGAAATATTAAATTATATTATATAAATCCCAATAGTAAACGATATCTTACTGGTGCAATCCTTTGCCACGTAAACACTTATATGGTCAAAGTCAGAATTTTCTTGAGCGGCATATTCTAAGGCGTGTCTAAAGATGAGACCATACCTTAGCAAAGAGTTTTAAATTTGGAAATATATTATATGCTTACTTTAATAAATAAGAAACAGAGGCAGGGCCATACCAGTCGCCTGGTTTTTTGCCTAATTTTTCACCAAGCCGTACTAGCGCATGTATGGAAAATGGACTACTTTTGGATGAGCTATCACCAAACCACTTTATAATTTTTTTATGCATATTATCCTCGTATGTGGAGTGTAGTTGTGACTCCGAATCGTATCGCCAGCCTGAGACAAAATGTAGCAAATAAATTTTTACAAAAGTATATAAAAAGCTTAAGAGTACTTACTGCGTCCTAAAAAGTGACAGATAAGGCCCTGAGCTAAAAGCATTTGACCACTACGAAGCATACAACCCCAGCCGCAATCTGAGGTATAATTAGAGCCGTTCATTGTAGGAAACTCGCGACGATACGTCATCCAAATGCGGCTGTAAAAATCACGTCGAAAACCCTCAATACCCTCTTCCCAGGGATTTTCAGCCATTTGATTTTCAGCTGCATCCATACCCAGTTCTTGGGGCACCACAATTTCGTCAATTTGCTGCGGGTTAAGAGTCGGATATATCAATGGGGGTGTTGTTGTTGTTGCTTGTATACTATCGTACGCTGATGTGACATTATCTGGTGTGATATCTGTTCCATTAGTTAGTTCCGTAGTTGAGTTCTCCATGCTAACAGGCGGCGTGTATCTTCGATGATAACAACGCCCTAGCAACCATACAGGCTGTTCCTTTGAAAAGCTAGTATGTCTCATTTTTCCGGTCCATCCATATTTAACATTATGCCACATGGCCACTAATTTGGATTCAACATTTTTGGTCGGTGTGCGATTTGCAGCCAATTCTTGATCATCGTTAAAAAAAACATTCATGAAACGTGATGACGCCGATATTTTACGCTGCGGTGTAGCTGTCATAGCATTTTCTAATTTTGGGTTTAAGTTTGCACTTGTGACAGGTGCTACAGGTGCTGACGCAGCAGATACAGAAGCGGTAGCTGAAGTAGCACCAGTTACAGCTCTATGTGGTACTGTTTGTATAGGTGCTGCCTGCTCCTCCTCAATGGCACCATCCTGTGCACTAGTCTCAAATATCACCAGCTTATCATCAGTCAACTGTGAGAGAAGTCCATCATAGTTCATCTGTTTAGATTTAGATTTATGCCGCGCAGATATGGAAACAGAAGAGCAGCGATGACGCTTTGTTCGTAATTTTGAAAATTTAAAAGACAAGGGCATCGCACTAGCCAATAAATAATATTCAATGTGAGCCACTTGCTGGCTCTGATACCACTGAATCATAGCAACTTTTCGCTGCCGTGTGGTTCTGGTGCTGATTACCGATATTTACTCACCGTTTATTTGTTTAAATATGAGAATGATAAAGTTAAGCTTAAGTTTTCTGCGTTTCTGCTCACATAAATATGTTTATGCGCTGCAGTATTGCGAGATCGCTACGTAATAATTAACGTTCTCACATTAAGTAAATAGAACTTTCTTGTTAGTTCATATATTTTTTATTATAGTATAGGTATAGATATTCCCTGCTAAGTTAGTTAAAGGTATTATAGCATAGAAAAAAGAGCTTAAGCATACACTTCATATAAATTAAAATTATTAAAGTATATTACGCTAAGTTTAAGTTTAAGTTTATCACAATACAAAGCACTGCAAAAACGTGTTATGTGAAATTGCATTGTTTGCTTAAGTGCAAGTGATGCCACACCGTTGCAATTAAATGCAACTCTTCTAAATTTTTACCAATCACATGATGCTATTTTAATGCTGGTTTAAGTATAAATACAAAGCAATTGCATTCAGGCTGTGCTTGCAGTAGCACAAAAGCAAATTGCTTTAATACATATTAAAATTGATTAGCAATTGTGCTAATCGGTTGTTAATTATTTCGCACGTGTGGCAACGCCGTCTGTCTGTTTGTTATTGCGCAACTCTTAGTGAGGTCCCAAAAAAAATAATAGACAAAATGGTAAATAAATAATTCAAATGAGCACATAATTAAATCAACAATTTAATTTCAACTCAACTTTTGACAGCAAAATCCAATTCAAAGGTTAATCCACACGTTTGGACATCGTACATACAATCACTTGCAACTACTCTACGGTGCCGGTGTGAGAGCAGTAGAAATAACAACAAAAATGCTATCGGCAAATTCAACGCATCTTCATCTTCCTCCGTGCTGGCCACAAGTCATCAAATAAAGGTATGATTATAATTAATCGACCAAAGGCGTTAAATGCCATAAATCTGGAGATGGTGCGAAAAATTTACAAGCACTTAAAAAAGTGTGAAAAATCGAAATCTTTAATGATTATCAAAGGAAGTGGTGATAAAGCATTCTGTGCAGGCGGAGATGTACGCGCTTTGGTTGAATCTGGTCCTACGGATGAATCAAAAAGCTTTTTTCGTGAGGAGTACACAATGAATGCTTTGATTGGTAACTACAAGATACCTTATATTGCTATTATTGATGGTATCACGATGGGCGGTGGTGTTGGTCTTAGTGTCCATGGCAAATATCGTGTAGCTACCGATCGTACTCTTTTTGCTATGCCAGAGACAGGCATTGGTTTGTTCCCAGATGTTGGCGGCTCTTATTTTTTGCCTCGGCTGCAAGGTAAACTTGGCCTTTATTTGGGACTAACTGGTCATCGCTTGCGTGCCGCTGATGTGTATCATGCGGGTATTGCAACACATTTCTGCGATAGCTGTAAAATACCTGAACTGGAAACTGCACTCCTTAACTGTCCAGATGCAGATGATGTACCCGAATTACTTCAAAAGTTTCATACGAAACCGGAGAAAGAATTTTCACTTAAACCTGTCCTGGAACAGATCAATAGGAACTTTGGAGCAACATCTGTTGAAGGCATATTCGAAAATTTACAGAAAGATAACAGCGAGTGGGCAAAAAAAACTCTTGAGGTCAGTATTTAGTCGTTTAAGTAGTTGCTAATTGATTAAATCAATATATTTGACATGCGCTAAAACCGTGAAAATATTTAAATACATTTGTATAAAAATCTTTTGTTAATTAGTTTCACCTTGTTAGCAACACGTTCTCACAATTATACCTGCTTACACAAACCCATATATACGTGTTAGGTACTACAGTTGAAAATCTTGTTTTCTATCATTGCATATCATTATATAATAATTAGAATGAAAAGTATTAAATCAGACTTCCAAATGATTTTTATTTTATTTAGATACTATGCAAAATGTCGCCAACTTCACTAAAGATTACCTATCGTCAGCTAGAATTGGGCTCACAGTTATCACTGGCTCAATGCTTAATCATGGAATATCGTTTAGCTGTGCGTCATCTGGAGCCAAATAGTGATTTCAAGGAAGGTGTACGAGCTTTGCTAATTGACAAGGATCAAAAACCCAAATGGCAACCGGCTACATTGGCTGAGGTCACCGAAAACCATCTTCAATCGTTCTTCAGCAAATTGCCCGACACCGAGGAACTTAAATTGTAATGTAGCTGAAGCAAAATTGTGTAGTTTTAAGCCGCACGCCGTTTTTTGCTCCAGTTTCATTTGTCTTCCGTTATTCCACAACATAATACTAATTATACGAAAAAAAAGTATACTTCAAGATTTTAATATTCAAAGCTAAACATATATTCCATTTTGCATGCATTGTTTGCTTGAAAATTTTGTTACGTTAAGTTTTGTTTTCTTTTTTTCTTTTTCAATATTTTAGTGTAAGGCTACTTAACGTTCGTAATCTCTTTAATTTCTCCTTTTTTATATTCAACAGCGACTAAACCCAGGGGAAATTACAATACTTGAAATTTGATGCATTTATATATAATATATATCTATATATTTTAATGTTTTTATATATATATCTATATGTATATTATATACAACTTATATATTTTTAAAAGTACAATACTAAAAGTGCCTAAAGAAACAGTAGCAATCGGTTAACAATAATAAATTGAAGAATGTATATATTATTATTAAGACACTTGATTTTTATTTGCATTTAGGGCATTTCATCTTTAGGTTTAATGCTCTCCTCAATGATGGTTGTTAGGTCCATTAGCTTGTCAATTTGAGTCGGCTGAAAGCTAAGGTTGGAGAGTTCCATTGTCCAGGCGGCGACATCGACACGTGTAGGGAGCCACAATATCCTCACGAAATGCACGTTCCGCCTGATGACATGCATTCAGTGTTATATAGATTCGTAGACAGCGTTCCAAATGCTCAGTAGCTGAATTTTTGGCCTGCTGCAATGAATCGTTAAAGAAACGACGCAATTGTTGATGAACCTGCTCCTCTAGTTCCAAGATTTTTGCTCGATGCTCTTGGTTAAGATGTGCTAAACAGTGTTTCTCGTGAAACTTTAAGTGTATAAGATCTAAGGCTGCAGCGCTCAGAGATCCACAGCCTGAGCGGCTTGCTCCCCGCACAGCTTTTCAGATATTAAGTCTTGAAGCTTTGTATTGATCTCATAAACCTTTTTTAAACTTTGCAAACTACGTTGAAGCTCCCGTAATTCACGTTTTTTTTCCAGGTGGGCTTGTAATTCAAGTACGTTATCTCCAATCAAGTCGTGTATGCCTTCAATGTCGCTACGAAATTGTTCCAGTGGTCGCTTTATCGTTTCAATAGATTGATCCAGACCAACTAAATTTGCACTTAAATTAACAAAATCGGCATAGTCCTCATTAATTAAATCTATCATAGCAGCACGTAGTCCTTTTAAATATAAACCCAGGTTATCTCGCAACTGTTCCAAGCTAGGTGCATTACGATTCTTATGTAGAAACTCATCAACAGAAAAGTTTTCCTACAAAATAATATTATTAAATGATTCGTAGCTAATAATTTGGTTTCATACCTTCATAAATTCATTTTTATCAAAGCACAGCTTTTCTGCTGTACTTGTAGGCACCACATGGCACACAGTGCCCTTCTTATTGGCGCCTGCATTACGTTTTCTTCGTTTGCGTAATTGGAGGTAATCCTAATGTTTATAAAAATTGCCACGAACAAGGAGCAGCAACAGCAAGCAAATATCGAAATAATAATCGATGATAGAATAATCAAAAAATAGCTCAGCTGTTTACAGCAATTAAATAATGCGGCAGCGTCGTATTAGCGATGTACCTTACTGTAAATTTGTTTTTAAAGTGACAGCAGTGACATTACATGACATATTGCGCACCACTAATTTCAATTTGTTAGAAATTTTTGCCGGCTTTGTATAAAATATATTAATATTATTAAAATAATGCCGAAAAATACGGGAAATCGTAATAATAATAATGCTCCACGCAAACGTCAATTAGAACTGGATGAGCAGAACCCCGTTGTGCAAGCGTTTCGTAACTATGCCAGCGAATTGGATAGCAAACATGACCGTCATGAGCGTATATTGAAGTTGTCCCGGGATATAACCATTGAATCGAAACGTATTATATTTTTGTTACATTCTATTGATGGTCGCAAACAAAACAAGGATAAAGTATTTTGGAAGAGGCAAACCAACAGTTTGGTAAAGCTATTGAAGTTAATTTTCGATCGATTGCATTAGAGCTAAGAGATCAGGATGTGTATCAGTTCCGCAATGCCTATTCACCTGGGTTGCAAGAATTTATTGAGGCATACACTTATATGGAATATTTACGCAATGAGGACAGCGGCAACGACTCTAAGCCAATATCAGACTGGTTGGCTCTGCAGTCAGTTATGCAGTATAAAGATGAAGAGGATGAGGCTGAGCCAGTGCACGAAGGAGATGCGCCCGTTTTAGATAAAAAAGAAGAACTTAAGGAATTGCAAAAGTTTCAGTTTTTCGTAGATCCAACTGAATACATTTTAGGTGTATCTGATTTGACGGGTGAATTAATGCGTCGCTGTATTAATTCACTTGGCAGTGGTGAAACAGATATTTGTATGGAAACTTGCAAAACGTTGCAGCAGTTTTATACAGGGTACTGATTATATTAAATTAAATTATTTAACAATTATATTTAATTTATGTTAATTACAGCTTCACCAGCCTGAATTGTCAAAGAGCTCGAGAATTGTGGCGGAAGATTACTACAATGCGTCAGAGTATGTTAAAAACGGAAAATGTTTGCTACAACGTGAAGGTGCGCGGCGGTGAAGCCGCAAAATGCGCTACTTTTGAACAGAAGCCATCCGATGACACCGATGAGGGTTTTTATTAAACTAGGCCTTAATTAAATAACAATAATTATATTCTTACCACCTTTACATGGAAGAAACATTTAATATAGATATTCACAAGTAAAATGGGTTAACTTGGCTTAAAGCAAAGTGCATCTATGCGAAGCCTAACATATAAATGTTTTATCTATTGTTTTCATAATTTATGTATTGTAATATTACTATTTTATTATTTTTAATATTATAAAACTTTTTAATATTTTAATGATTTCAAATATTTTATTATGCGATAAGTTAATTAGTCGTGTTTAATCTACAAAAAGTTGTTCATCTCTAACAAGTTATAAGAAAAAGTCTGGCAGCTCTTCTTGTTTTGTATGTTTTTGTTTTGCAAAAGTTTCCAATTGGGATTTTCCTCCAACAAGTTGTGCTCTCAAATACACACACAAGTTCTTTTTAATGTACTTGCATTTGCATGTATGTAATCTTAAGGGGAGATTTGTATGAATCATTATTGAAACAGGATGAGTGTAACAGCAGATAATAACATTCCGACAAGATCAGGAAGAGAAAACAATTCGATGCCGATTACTTTATTACCAGTGACTGTACGGCAGGAGTTATGTGCTCATCTAGATGGTCTTGACGAATGGGAACGTTTGGCCATTTTTGTTCAGCTTTATCCTAACGATGTCCAGAGTATTCGGTACCAAAAACTGCGTGGTCATTCGCCAACAAATGAGTTTTTGAATATCTGGGGCGGTCAGTACAACCATACTGTTTACAGTCTGTTTGCACTTTTCCAGAAGTAAGTAAAAATTTGAAAGAAAGTCATCTTCTGACTTAAAAGAAAATTTATAATATTTATATTACAGAATGAAACTGCATAATGCCATGCGTATAATTAAAGATTACGTTGATGAAAAATACCATAAATACATTCCAAAAAGTATGCCCGATATAAGCCAGCTGCGTACACTATCTAGTAACCAGTCAAAGATAAATAATGCCTCTTCTTCGGGTGTTTCAAATGGCGATACAAGTAATAGCTTGGAATCGCCAGGCATTATAAGAGTTAGCAGCGTGCAACGCGCTGCACAATCTCTTTTAGAGATTGATTATCAAGAGCTGGTACAGGCAACACAAAATTGGAGCCCTGAAAACAAATTGGGCAGTGGTGGCTTTGGGGAAGTCTTTAGAGGTGAATGGAAACAAACCCAAGTGGCTATCAAAGCTATGGACTACAGGCAAAAGCATAACGACAAGAATCAAGTCCATCTGCAGCAAAGTTACAATGAACTTAAGTATCTAAACACTATCCGACATGACAATATACTGGCTCTGTACGGTTATAGCGTCAATGGTGAGAAACCTTGTCTTGTGTATCAGCTAATGAAAGGTGGCTCACTTGACTCCAGACTTAGAGCTCATAAATCAAAGCAACCACTGCCTCCACTCACTTGGCAACAACGTTTGAGTATAGCACTTGGTACAGCTAAGTAAGTAAAACATACAAATGCTATCTATACCTAAAATAAAAGTTTTTCTTTTCTACAAAAAATAGAGGCATATATTTCCTGCAAACTGCACGTAGTAAACCACTCATTCATGGTGATATAAAACCAGCTAACATATTACTCGATCAATGCCTACAGCCAAAAATTGGAGATTTCGGACTAGCACGTGAGGGTCCAAAATCTATTAATGCTGTCATAAAAGTGCGACAAGTATTTGGCACAAGAATCTACTTACCACCCGAGTTTCTCAGTTCAAACCAACTTAGTACAGGTGTAGATATTTATAGCTTTGGTGTTGTATTACTGGAGTTATTCACAGGTCGCCTTATGGCTGAATGTGCCCAGCAAAATGATCAGCTAAATCTTCTTAAAGATGTTAAAGAAAAATGCCAGCATTCGCATGAAAAACGATTGGAGCTATTTGATAAACATTTGGTACAACCGATGGGCGAGGAGTTGGATAAATGTTTGTGTGCCATAGAGATGGGTCTGAAATGTGCAGCGAAAAGTCCTCAAGAAAGACCATGTATGGATTTTGTTGTTAATACATTTAAAACATTCCACTGCGAATTTTGATTATTAATTATTGATGTTTACACATAAAAGAGTTATTACAATTCCATAGCAATTTTTGATTATTAATGTTTCATATTTAATCATAAAAGATATTTTTACAATTTTATGTATTTATATATATATATATTTTTTATATGTTATACAAATAATTAATTTAAACATGTATGTTGTAGAAATCTATTGTTAATTGAATGATTAACTCTAGTTAAACAACGAGAAGTGCCTGGAATCATATATCATTATATATTTTTTTAAAATTAAAATCATTTTGCGCACTGCGTTGAACGTTTTGATTCTTGCGTCATTCCCAATATTTCTGCCTGTCTCAATAATATATGAACATATTATACTATATATTTTTTTGTAATTTCGATTTAAATAGAACACAATACCTAGATTTGATATTTCAAAAGATAAACAATGAATTTAAAAAATTCCAAGTTTTATAAAAGAATCCAAGAACTGAGACACTTTTCAAAAGAGAAAATACGTAAGGATCGAGAGCAGCGAAATATTCATGATCCAGCAGCACGCGGCGTACAAATGGCATTATCTGAGAATCATAATGATCATGGATTGGAATGGTCTAACTCCCAGCAATATTCTCCACGGAAATCGGAACCTCTGCGCGTAAAAAAGAAAAAGGGCGGTAAAAAGAAAGTGAATGAGATTGGGGATTGCTTACAGAACGACGACGGTTTTAGACCCGTTAAGGGTGTTGAGGCGGGTAATGAAGGTCTTCCTGAAGGTTTTATACAATTAAATAATATGCGTTATCGTGTTTCATGTCCAGCAGCAGAATTAGCCCTAACCCCGCCTCATATAGGACCATCGATAAGGTAAGTTTTTTGCTCTTATTTTCCTCAATTCGTAAATATTTCCCATTATTTTGGACAAAAAAAATCTGTAGTGACTCCAAAAGTACAATTTGTGTATCAAACTCGCGTTATGCTATGATAGGGCGAATATCCAAGGGTCTGGGTTTTAAATTGGTTAAGGAATCAAAACTGTGGAATATTCTATGGTCCGATTCGTTTCCAGGTGTAGAGCTATTCAAGAACATGAAACGATTTCAACAGATTAATCATTTTCCTGGTATGATTGAAATATGTCGCAAGGATTTGCTTTCTCGTAATTTAAATCGAATGCTTAAATTGTATCCACATGATTATAAAATCTTTCCCAAAACATGGATGCTTCCAGCTGAGTAAGTTTCTAACTTAATAAAACCGACTTCTCACCATGTAGAACCAATCCGTTTTAAACCATATTTAGCTATGGTGACGCGATGCATTATGCACAGAATCACAAACGAACTTTTATCCTTAAACCGGATTCAGGTGCCCAAGGACGTGGCATTTGGCTGACTAATGATCTTAAAACCATTGGAGCGAACGAACGTCTTATCTGTCAGACATATGTCCATCGAGTATGTGAAATATCTGTATCTGAAAATTAGATATTTATTTATACTAATAATTAATTGGCAGCCCCTGCTAATAGATGGTTATAAGTTCGACCTAAGGGTTTATACGTTAATAACATCTGTGGATCCTTTGCGTATATATGTATATAATGAAGGCCTTGCACGTTTTGCCACTAACAAATATGTGGAGCCCACCCCCGGAAATGCCAATGATCTATATATGCATCTCACTAACTATTCTGTGAATAAACGCAACTCTCAATATGATTTATGTGACAATGATGATTGCGGAAGCAAACGCAAGTTGAGTGCAATAAATAATTGGATGACTAGGCATAACTATGATGTGAACGAATTTTGGTCAAATGTGGATGATGTCATCATCAAGACAGTACTAAGTGCTTGGCCAGTACTTAAGCATAATTATAATGCATGCTTTCCTGCACATGATACAATTCAGGCATGTTTTGAGATTTTAGGCTTTGATATATTAGTGGATTGGAAACTTAAGCCTTATATACTGGAAGTTAATCATTCTCCAAGTTTTCATACAAACGAGCAGGTGGATCGAGAGGTAAAGCGTCCACTCATAAGAGACACACTAACATTGGTTAGCACTGTGTTAGCTGATAAGAAGCAAATAATGCGAGAAGATCGCAAACGGGTTAAGCAACGCCTGCTTAAATGCAAGGGGGACACGTAAGTTGCTTCATAATTTAAGGATGAATTTTTAATTTATTATTTTTGGTAGCGTTCAACGAGCACGATGTGTTGGTGGTGCTGTTAAGCCACCCACTAATGAGCCCAATCAACCAACCAAACAGGAGACCGAGAGTATAGAGATCGATTCACTTGCACAACAAGTTGCTTGGGAGGAAAGTCATTTGGGCAATTTTAGGAGAATTATGCCACCAGCGATGGAAGATCGTGACAGCTACTACGGTAAATTCTACGCACAGACAAATCAGGTATCCATATTTCAAGAGACAGCAGCTAGCAAGAAGCGTGAAGATCTTGCACGTAAAATGCGTTTACAAATCGAGGAAAAGAAAGCCAAACAGGAGCAAATGATAAATGCAAGAAGTAAACGTAAACGTGTTATCCAGCCACGTTTGTTGCGAGAAAAACAACGTCAACAGATGTATAGACTTAAGGAAAATTGGACACCAGGCTTTATATCAGAAGCGGAGGAACGATTACGACATACCTGGCAGCAAATGCGTACCGAATCTATAAGAAATTTAAAAATTACTGAAAACGTAAGTTCCTTATCAAAGCAGCATACATTTTTTAAAATTATTTAATTAACTTAAATAATTTCATCAATTTTCCGTCCCATCCATAAAGATTTACTCGCTGCTCTTTGAGTTTGGACATTTGAGCAATACGGATATTGCAGCTTTTCCAAATATGTATCATTATTTGCAGTGTGGCTATAATATTAAAGGAGCAATTTGATGAAAAACTTTTAAGTCAAATGGGTTGCTTAGACAGCTACATAAGCTTTCACAGGCGTTATATATATATGTATATATAAATATATATGTATATATATTAATATATATGTATATATATATATCTATATATGTATATATATATATATATATACATTATCTTATGCAGTATATATTTGCACAGATGACACTATACACAGGCACCACACAGCTGTGTATGATCAAACAGCTTATAATATATATTTATATTTATGTATATAAATATATATGTATAAATATATATATATATATAAATATAAATATATATTATATATATATATATATACGGATTTTTCAATATTTATTGTTTTGTTTCTTAAAAATTCAAATTTTATTTAACTGATGTAGAGCATTCATAAATGGTTTTACGATTATATATATTATATATACATATATATATATATATATATATAATTATATGTATTATATAAATTTATATGTGTATGCAATTTTAGCCTATGTAACATTTTTTCAAAAAAAAATTTACAGTAATTTATATATAATATAAATTAAATTATGAACATTCCAAAAATATAAATACAAAAAATTCAAAAAAAAAAAGAGTATTAAAATCATTTAATTTAATTTTAAAGAGTATAAATAAGTTTACCCTAGTTTAATTAGTTTACATATACACTAGTAAATAAAAAACATATGTACACTTGACAGGCTATTGTGGTGTACAGTATACAAAAGTTTCATCGAATAATTATTTAATTATAATTTTATATTTAATGAACATAGGTCTTGAAAATTTCCCATTTACTTATTGTAAAGGAAAATTAAACCTATTTATATAACTAAATAATCATGAAATGAAATTAACCACAATCTATTTCTTTTTTTTAGATTCTAGATTTTAAAATAATATTTAAAATATATAAATATTGTTTTCTTATGTTTTGATTATTTAATGCTTGGCAAAATGCCTATGAAAAATATATAAAATCACGCTATTTTCTGGCCTGTCTATAATAAACCCTTTACACAGTATCCACACAATTCTATACCGAGTTTTTAAATGATATTATTGTTTAACGCATTCATTTTTAATACATTATGATAAAATATGGATTATAATATGAATAAATTATAGTGTATTTTTTGAGTGTACAAAATTATATACGGCTATTCCGATTTAGGGAATGAACGGGATTATATTGACTTGGTTACTGATCCTGTTCTATAATATATATAATTCTATAGGATCGGAAATATTTGTACCTGTTCCATTCATATGCTAAGTTATACTAATTCATTAATCCCCTTTTTTCATTTATGAAATGGTATGGGGAATAATAAATATATTTCTATATGGCGTTCCTCCTAATGTTGGCGAGTAAATAGAAAATATTGAGAATCTTTAGAGTATTTTCAAGTACCGATACGTGTACATATATATTTATATATTGAGCAAAATTGAGAAGAGAGCAGAAATGTATTAGACTCAGTCTGTTTAAGGAACAGGCAAGGTATAGACACATTCACGTCAAAGCAAATCGTAAACCAAAATAGTTTTGACCAAAAAAATAAAAAATAAAGCGTAAAATATATGTTTTAAAAGCCATAAAGGCGATTGATTGAAATCATTTTGTCAAATATTTAGACTGTTTGCGGCATGTTTAAAGTGTCGCAGGAGATACGCTTAAATACGAGTGCAGCAAGTTCTCTGGGTCAGAGCATATGCACTGCTGGTGTTGGGCATAGTCCAGAGAGAGATTGTGTGTTTGGTAGATATCAGCGTACGCCTGATTCGGGTGAGTGTTTGTCTATACGCGAAAGTATATACATATAGAAAAAATCTATTTATAACTAATAAATACTGTTATCCACCAGATGCATATCCCACAGAGCCGCCACAGGTTTATATAGCACCGGAGTTGACTGATGCCGGCAAGGTGCAACTGTTGCATCTACCTAGCGGTGCAGTTCGTGTAAATTCTACTGTTAGTTTTATCATTAAGCGTAATGGTGTTAAAGGAAATTTTGATGTACGCCTTGAGAATCCGAGCGGACAGCATGGACAAGCATTACATTTGGAGCAATTGGATCCGGAAAGATTTCAGGTGCAGTGCCAGCTAACACAGGCGGGACTTTATAAAGTACATATTAAATGTAATTCTGTGCCGCTGCCTAAATCCCCTTACATTATAGTTACCATTGCGGGTGCTCCTCTTGCTGATCCCGGCACAGAGCCTATATCAGAAAATCCAGGATGTAAGTAAAGTATTTTATTTTAAATTGGAATTGAGTGCAATTAATCTTTTCAGTGGCTGTATTTAAATCGGATAGTAGTAAGGTTCACAGTCGTGGTCTTGGTTTGACACATATCAATCTTCTCGAACGGAACGAGTTCACAGTGGATGCCACTGCTGCTGGCAGCAATATGCTTTTTGTGGGTATCCTGGGTCCTCAAGGCCCTTGTGATGAAATTTTGATAAAACATCTGGGTCGGCATATTTACCGTGTTATGTATTATGTTAGAGACCCTGGCGTTTACATACTCGTGATAAAGTGGGGTGAACAACACATTCCAGGATCTCCCTTTACCCTTAACGACGAATAACATTGATATATAATAAATGCTAATATACCAAATCCAGCGACATTTCTAATTCAGTTCCCTGTTGCGGAATATGTTTTTCATAAACCTATGTACAATATAATGATGATTACCAACTACAACGACAACGACAACGACAGCCAAATGAGCAACATTATCATTTTTTGTTATTTAGCCGACGCTAATGACGTTCGCATTTAGTATATATTCGTGTGTGTGCGTGTATGTGTGTATATACTTTAAGTTCAGGGCGGATGAGAGGACGGGTATTGGTAGCAACCTAATGATGATGACCGATGTGAGTGCGCGCCAACAAAAGCAGTTGCGCATCATTGTGATTGCGGGGTGGGGTATACACAAAAGGTTACTACAGTCGTAGTTGATGATGATGATAATGCGTTTGCTTTGCTTGCCTTAACGAGCTGCTGCTGCTGGCGCTGCCGCTGCCATCGACTGGCGCGCTTAAGATAAATTACATGGTCATGCTCATGACTGAAATCAAGCTAAAATCATTACTCATCTAAGCTTCTAGTAGGCGTGGCTGTCCCCACATGTTTGATAAAAATTTTTGCCAGTGCATTCGTATTTATAAAGTTATTGCAGATGTTTTATTTTCGATACATTGAAATTTGGCGCATTTAAATGCGAAACCTATTTATTTTGAAATCTTTGTTCATTTCTTTTAGCCAGCTGGCAACGCTATACAATGTAAGCGAACAGCTAGTTGTACTGTTCACACCATGTTGCGCGTGATATTGCTGTCTCGCTTGTACAACATCATTATATCCATTTATGACTTGCTGCCGTTAGTGTTGGTAAATATCTCGCCAGTTTAGCTGCTAACTACGTTTTTCGTGTGTGTGTTCCTTAAAGATAATTAAAATTAAATTATTTAACTTATTATTAAGTTTGGTGTTTGCTTGTATTGTATCGGTATATGTATTGCGCGCCTTAGTCGCTCATGAGTATAAAAATTGCATTTACTGTAATCGCATAGCAAGGAAAAATATGTACCTGCTTGTGTAAGTGTATATGTGTGTTTCGGGTGCGTGTGTGTGTATATGTATCTGTATCTTCATTTCTCGCAAAGGGAAAAAACTTTATATGCGTGTGTGTATTCAAGAAAAGTTACCAACTCTGCACCCCGCATACAACAAAACTGTTGTGTTCTTGTACTCGTAGTTGTTGTCTCCATCAAACTGTGGGGCAGCAAGTGCCAATGTAGCGGCGACAGCGTTGGCGGTTGGGCTTAGTTTGCTGTTGTTGTTGTGGTTGCTGTCGCTCTTGTAGCATCTTCATTTAGCGCTGGCCGCAGCTTTTGTATACTTGAATTACCGCTTCAGTACAACTTGGGACACGGTCGCGTTAGCTACTTCTTCGTGTTTTAGTCTGATGCATGCGGCGCGTGCATTTTACACCTTACGTTCGCCCTTTGTTTACTGCCATTAACTGTGCTTGTGAGTTACTGCGTGTGCTCTCTGTATATGTATTCCATTTTGTGTGTATGTGTGTGTGTGTAAATGTTTGTTTGCCGGTTTATTTACTGCTAATGATAATTTACAAATGCCAATTAACTCTACCTTTGTATCAGTGTGTGTATATATAAATGTACATGTGTATGTGTGTGCCTATATGTATAAATTTAAATTGCACACAGAGATTTGTTTTTAGTTTAACGCACGCATTCAGCCAAATAAAGTTCAAATAAACTTAATTATTGTCCTCCCTGTTTAGATAAAATAGCTAATTATCTCATTATCAATCAAACAGGTGCTGTCTGTAATTTAATAGTTATAATGCAAAGCTGTAAAATAAATATTATTCTTTTTAGTAAAATATTATGAATATTTAAACCTTCTACATTTTATAATCCATTTTATATAAAATACTTTTTAAAGCTATCAGTTCTACATGATTTAAGTCAACATATGTTAAGATAAGGCACATTTAATGATGCTGTTAAACAGATAAAAGTAGAGAATACCCTAAACTTATTTAGGTACTTCTGTATTGTGAAACGTTATGTTACTATAACTACAATTTTTAATTTGATTAAACTTATTGATTTTATATTGCGGAATTGATCTAAGAAAATTTCTCTAACTTCTAAAACAATTATTTTCATATCGTTCAATATTTTTAATATCATCGTATATATTAAGTACTGTAACTTATTATAAAATGATATTTATTTTTTAGGTGCGGGTGCAATATTCAATTATGTTTCAATACTGATTAATGTGCTCCATGTCCAACTCCACTTGGCAGCCGAATTTTGTTGGGCAACCTTTTGTCGCAATTGAGACCCATGTGAAATGCCTGTAAGTATAATCTTACGATGAGTTTCTCTATATTTGAGTTCTGATATGCTTTTCATGGTAGTATGAAAAATTCAACAAAAAGCGCCGACAATGGGAGGATAGTGGAGTATTAGAACTAATTAAATTATGGAAAGTTTGCGCCTATGAATTGCGCACAATTAAACGAAATGGACACCTTTATGTGGCTATGGCTAAGCAAGTAAGTGGAAGAGGTCTTCTTATTATATTCATAATAACTGAAACTTCTATACAAAAAGTTAAATACTTCTAAATGTTAGCAAAAATTGCCATTAGTGTAAACTATAGATCCTGTTTTTATATGGAAGTTTAAGCTGTGCTTAGTTTTAATTAATTTAATTTTAATTTTGTTTTGGTTTACAGCTAACGGGTCTTGGCGTACCCGTTACCGCGCTTGAAGTACACTTTAAGGTAAATAATCTAACACAACGTTATAGACAGGAGCAGAAAACATTTGAGACAACGGGCATAATAAGCACGTGGAAGTTTTATAGTCAAGTGGATGATGTGTTTAAGAGTTTGGCCGCACACACAGGTTATAAGTGAGTTAAAAATAAAGTAATGATAATGTCAAAGATAATATAATAATCAGATACTCATATAGAGATAAACGCATGACGGGCACCTCGAATGCCGGCAGTTTACCATCCACATCCGAGTCACCAGTTTGGAAAAATCCAATGTCTCAACAAGAGTTTAACAGTAACAATACGGAGGGGTTCTACAAGTAAATTATAATTAAACTTATATTCGAACTAGAAAACAATTTTATAAATATATGAATATTTGTTGCAGAACGGAGTACGGCATGCATCGCCACTTTATGGACCACACTCAACCCCCACCGAATGCGGGTAATGTGGACAATTTTATGGCCTCATCGGCGGCGGTAGCAGCTGTAGCAGCAGCTGCATCAGCACGTCTGGCCGATAGTAACATGGAACAGCAAATGCAGAATGCTGCTGGAGCCAGTGGGGCTGGACCAGGTGGTAATACCAATGGTGGTGTACCCAATTACAACAAAATTAAAAAATCCCACGAAGATTATGATAAATTTGTTGATATTGTAAAAAATATTGTCGACACACATAAATCCACACCAGATAAAGTGGATACATTCAGTGATTTCATAAAATCCTATATGAAACGCTGGCCGGAACGTCTACAGGATGAAGCAATCAATCATATGACAAATTATGTAATTGTTAAAAATATGGAGCATAGCATGGGAGGCGGTGGCCCAGGTGGTGGCCTACATAATCCGGAAGGTGTCAACAATAGGCAATAACAATACAAACAGGAGCCCAACAGCTAATTAAGGTTGTTGGAATTGTCAGCTCCACGAAACTAAGAACTGGGCGGGGGGCGGTCAGAATTTACTTAAGGTTTAAGTGGCGCTTAGTTACTTAAAAACAGAAATTATATATCTACAAATAACTGAGTGAACTCTCAGAACTTTGCATAGTTTATTTAATATTGTAAAAGTTTCATGCAGTATTTTTTGTATAGTTAAAATATACAATAAAGTTTTTAGTTTTATCTCATCGATTATTTCATATAATTTCGAATTGATTTCGTTATTAGTGAAATAAACAAAAAAAAAATATTACACAAAAACACATACACGAACACATCTACACTAATACACATAAATTGTAGAATATATAGAGTACATTACGAGTATATTTAATACGTTTAGAAATCATTTCCTACTGTTAGCTGTAAACTACAAACACCTAAACTAATAAACGCTTTATAAAAAGAATCAGTCTGGATTTCATTTATATGCATATAGATAACCAGACCTTCTACTAGATAGTTCCTTGGTTGCAAAACAATTCTGCTAAAGAAAAATTATAATAATTTGAACAACGTAAACTAATTTTATCCGCTGATTGTTTATAACAAAGATTATAAAATTAATTGGGGTTTAAGATTAGTTTATTAATTTAAATACGTTGAACTTGACACGCTACAGAGGTAAACATGTTGGTCGCCTTGGCTGTAGTCGAGGGTTCTGTTGGTGTAACCAAGAAACGGGCAAAGGTTCCACCTTTCTTATCCGATAGGCGTCCCGGATTGATTACTAGGCAATCGTGTACCAAACGTATGAAGTGCCGTTGATCACTGGGAAGAATCAGAACATTAGGTAGCTGTTTAAGTTGAGCATACTTCTGTGCCAGTTGGGAATCATAACACATATTCTCATCAGCAGGTGGACAAATTGGATAGAAGGATCCCTGATTAAATAGGTGATTGATGGCTCGATGCATACGTTCGCCGGCGTTGGCAGCGAATTCATGGCTAAGCAAGTGATCCAGTACATCTGTGGAGGTAACGCCAAGTGTAATGCCATCTAGATCGACCAGCGAAGGATCTGGCAGCACATGCAAATTTGCATATGTTTTGCGTAATGTGTACGGCGGTGTTGGATAAACAGCAGGTGACATTGCATCCTTTTGGCTGCTAACAATCAGCACAGTTGTGTGGTTACCTACAACTTCCATTATGCCTGAAATCATCTTCTCAAAAAATGAATCAAAAGTCTCCGCCAAGTCGCTGATATGACTGTTGTCTGCGTCTACAAATGGTCCGGTCAATAGCAACACATCGGGTCTGTGTTCTTTAAGGTATTTTAACAGATCGTGTAGTGGCTCGTATATCATATCCGTAGTGTGACTGTATGGACCAGCGGCAACTACAAACTGCACATCTCGATCTAATTTCAATGGTGGCGGTGGTGTTAGTTTGCGGTCTGTGAATATTTCCTCAACCACAAAAGTGTCACCTCGTGGTATAAAACCTTTAGCTAGCACTACTTGGCCTGGAAATATGCTGGTGGATTTAATACGTGAGAAATTAAGTGCCAAAAACTTTTCATCTGTGTCCAGTACCGCAAGCAAAGCTGAGTGGGCATCTAACGGCCCATCGTCATCGGAATGTATCATGCCCACGGCATGCAACACATGAAGCGCGTCTAGTGTGTGTCTATCTTGTGGATACCAGCTACATTCGGCGACATCTTGAGCCCCAAGTTTCTTTTCCACTAGTCCTTGGCCAATATCTAATAACCGATCGTGCAGATCTTCACATTTCTCAAACAACAAGTCGTTCATGTAGCTAAGATTACTAGCAGTCAATGGTGAATCGTTATGCAGTAATTTTTGTATAACTGGTAATGCTTGTTCGACTTGCGATTGCCATGTGTATGCTGCTAACAACTTTGGATGACCAAATGTATCCACTATATCCCCAGGTCGCCCTGATTTGGCTGCACTGACTGGAGTTCCTTGTGTGGAGTTCTTTGGTGTGTAACTGGCGGGACTAAAAAGCACACTACCCTTTAGCACAGACGAGCGCACACGATCGTTTTGAGGCTTTGGCGTGTGAGGTTGATTGGACAATGGTTCGCTTACATATTCATCCACCATAGGATCATCTTCAATTATACCATACGTGGCTAACGAATTCGTTTCTAACGCAGCTGTTGTTGACAGAGAACTAGATATTTTCTTTGAACCACCTTTTTCACGTTTCACTTGAAGGACTTTACGTTCGAATTCACAAAGATTCTCAGGTGTAGGCTCTTCACCATGCAAATTAGACAAACTAAAAGCCATCCATTGCTCTACAAATTCGGTTGCATCATTAATGCAGTAAGACACTGTTAATTCCAAACATTTCCCTAGAGCGGCATCGGTCGGCTCTTATGCCCATTTCATCAAATTGTTGTTTTAGTTCCGCTTCCATTTGCTTAAAGTAATGCTTTATATCCACAAATAAATAAAACTTCAGCGTAGTTGAGTTTTGGCGGGAAGACGATACATTGTTTATACCGTTCTTCCTCTTTTATTACATTCGCATATTTAATTAATTATCGATAACTGTAAAAGTTGCCACCTTTGAAAAAGATCGGATAAGTGAACCTAATGCATTTACCAGCACTAAATAGATAGTCAATGGAAGGAACAGACCTTTTTTCGGGCGTAAGACAAAATTAAAAATTATTAAATTTGTAGTTAAAATCAATTAAATAAATGTGTGCAAAATGTTAAATGAGCTGATTGTTGGGCTCATGCAGCACCAAAATATGCAGGATAATAGAAACTAAGACAACACTCTGTAGCCGCAGCAACAACAATAACAGCCTGCCCTCAGCGACAATACAGAAAAACAACAAAAACAATAAAACATAATTTGGTCAATTTGCATATTCATTACCGAAAAAACAAACGGCAGACAAAAAAAAACCGAAAATCAAAACAGAAAGCGTGTTAGATAACTCATATACAATACAATATGAGTAAGCTAGAGACGGATTCGGATAGCTCAGAGGAGTTTTTTGACGCTGAAGATACAACACCCAATCGAAACTCAACGCTTTGGTAGGTGCAGGTCACCCCTCTTAGTGTGACTCACCCTATTAACACGCAAGCTTTTTTTTTGTTTTTATTGTATTTGTCTCTTATTTTTGTTGTTATTGTAGCCGTAAATTAGCGCCGGACTGCGCGCAGGAGTTTATATTTCCGGAGCCAGCTGTACGTGTAAATACGGCCGCCTCATCGGATAGCGATGCAACACCCATTGGCGCTGGTACGCCCGCCACCCGAAGTCCCACCAACAGTTTAGGCGCACGTCTTAAGCAACAGGATGCAGTTGCTGTTGCAGCCGCTGTCTTTGTGGAGCCAAAACCCGTTAAGGGTTTGGTAAGTACATAGCGTAGCCTTGAACCTTTGCGTGTGTTGGTTGCGTTGCGTTCAATTATAGATTTGATTTGTTGCCTTGCATGTTTTAAATACATTTTTATTTATTTTATATTTTTTTTTCTGTAATTTTCAGTTTTAGTTGTGTTTTATTTTCTTCATGTTTTTTTTCATATAATTATTCTTTTATAGAAACGCAACCCTTTCAATTTTCATGAACCATTTTGCATATCAAAATATTGCAAATTTTTTACACGTTTTACCTTTTACCTTTTCTGGTCTGTTGCCCACTTTTAAAATGCCAAATACTAGAATAACAAGAGAAAAAAAAATAATAATCAATGCAAATTTTATTTGTGCCGATTTCACTAAAGCTAACCAAATACAAGCATAACAGCAAATTAATGGTCCTCCCCATACCATATTATAGTAGTATTGTGAAGGCTTTGGTTTATTTGTTTTTATAATTTATGTTTATATACGTTTCACCCCCAACACCCTCTTACACCTCATGCCATGTTCCTTTATTTGCGTCGCATTGTACAAGGTTAGCCACAGTTCGTCATCAGCGGTCAGGCCCATGTAAATATACATATTTCGCGAGGGCTGTTCTATACTTTACGTATGTTTTTTGCTAGTTATTATCTTATGTTTAAAAATAAGCTAAATATTTTGTTTCTCTCATGGTTTAGTATAAAGGTTCATTTCAATGAAACAGCAAAATTATCTACGCGATGTAAAGGTTCCTGTCGTTCCTTTCAAACTTTTCATACCAACCTCGCTTATGTAAAATGTGAAAAATTGTTCTTTGTTTTTATATACGTTTTTCATTTAGTATATTTCATTTGTGTTTCCACTTGTTGACTATATTGTGACACAGAATGTGGTATACCCAGTTAGTTTGCAACATGATTTTATTTTAAATTTGTTTTTATTATTTATTGTGAACTCAAACAATGTTTAACAGCCTAGAAATATAGCATAGCATTCATAAAAAATTTCATTGAATAATTTATTGTATATTACCTTGTGTTGATATCAAAAAATAATAGTAATAACCATACTGAATGGTTGGCTTAACTAAAACGTCGCCAACATATCGTTCCACTTATTATAAATAATTGTTAACTATGGAATTATAATTTTTTGTTATTTTTTCTTTTTATCACTTTTATATTTATTTTTGTGATAATTGCTTTCGGTCAAGGTATGCATTCGACCCATATATGTCTGGCTAATGATAATGTGGCCAACTTGTTAAACCACTTTGTCGCACGCTTCCAATATATGGTGCAACACGTTTCGGACGAAGCGGGGGGAAAGGGAATTGTATTGAACTGTTACTATCAGACATTTCGAGTACTTTGTCATATTGATAATACTTTGATGTAATTTATGAACCCGTTTGCTTCCGACTTGTTTAACTGCTCCGATTTCATTTGGCTTTAACTATTTTTATTTTTACCTACTATCGTTTGTGTTTATTGTAATAGTTTTTAGTTAAATGTTTGCTTAAGTTTGATAATTGTGTTTAAAATGTTAATTTGATGTAAACATGTTTGTTCTTTATTTTCATATTTTATTTAAAAATCCAACGAATAAATAAAACAAATAAAATAAAATTTATATATAAACTAAATCAATTGTAAAACTTACATGGAATATGGTCTAATCTTCAAACTCAACCAAATGCTTATATAAACATTTATATATATATATATGTATATAAATACTTGTATATTATAAACCAATAAATATATATATATATATATATGTATGTATAAATATATATATGTATATCGTATATAGTCTGGTAGACAACGCTTTCAAGAACTACGTCAATGCATGCAAAATGATGAAGATGATAATCCAGGAAATACACTCACACCTGATTCTCAGGTACTAAATCTATTTTCAATATCATATTGTAGTTTATATATTTATATATTTCTTAATTAATTTATTACTAAATTAGTTAATACCCAAGTTTAAGTTTAATATCAAAACAAAACATTTTTCGTAGCCTCATTTTAGTTTCTCTCACTGTCACTTTCACTGTCACTCTCATTTTCTATCTGTGTGTGTGTATGCGTGTGTATATGTTTTTTGTATTTAAAGATTTTTACTATAATCTTTCTAATATTGAATTACGTATTTTTTCGTTCGTTGATCTGAGTACAGAACAGCTCTACTGATGGCGTATTCACCAATCGATCCACGCATCCGTTTAAGGTCATTGAAAGTGATACGATGAGCATACAGAGCATGACATCACTCGGACGCGTGGGACGTATCTTGGCCGGTAGCATCGATCCGTCTGGTAAGCTTAAATGCGCACTTAGCAACCATTCAGTCTCCACTCATATTGAGTTCTTTTTTATTGTTTGTAGCAATCAGCGTTGATCGTGAATCGTTGGCGTCAATGAATGCTCTTCAACAACAGCAGCAGCAGCAACAACAGCAACATCAACAGCAGCAGCAGCAGCAGCAATTGCAACAGCAACAGCAACAACAACAAATTCTACGTCAAACACCACCGCCAATTACTACTGCCACTGCCATGTCCTCAGTCACAACAGCTACATCAAGCATAGCAGCGGGAACCGTTAGGCAAGTGCTGAGCGGAACAACGGCTGTTACAGCACCCACGACTAGTATACCGACGCAGTCAATCGGCACTGAAGGCGGTATTATGTTGCAGGAACCTGATGTGATAGCAAGCACAAAGCTGGCACACTCTAAAACAACAGATTCCATTACATCAAGTGGGCCTGTAGCGCCGCCAAGGCGTAAAAAGAAATCACGTAAATTCTCTAGTAGTTCTTCAGAGCATTTCAATATGAACGAAGGCATGCGATTACCAGCAGCTGATACAGAGGACACTGACAGTGATACACGTTCCGTAAAAAGTGTAAGAGACGTGCAGCAAAAGCTGCGAGATGACATTGTTAAAGAGTTTGAGAGCTCTCTAAATGACGTGAGTATGAAGGCATCCAGTAACACGCTGACGTGCTCTTCAACAAGTACAATTGTATCGGCATCCGCAACGACGGCCACAACTACACCTTCATCACTGGCACAAATGGCATCGACAAGTCATGCATGTCAGGTACGGCCAGTCTCAACGGCAGCAATCATGTTAAAACCATCACATTCTCTCGGAAATAGCGCCACATCAGTGTACTCGAAACCAAGTCCATCTAACTCTGCTAAAAGCAATTCGGCACCGGGACGGGTCAGGTAAGTAAATGCCTGAACTAGATACCCAAATTAGACGCAGACTGATATGTTCATTCTTTTAATTGATTGCAGTTCCATTGATCCCAATCAGGGTCTCAATCTATTTAGAGCCTTACAAGGTGGCTATGTGGTAAAACCACGTGATGAAGCCAGCAATAAGGCACAAGGTCCGTCCCAAGACGAAATTGAACGTATCGAAAAAATGCTTATGGAGAGTACTATTCGACCTAAGCTAGCAGGAAGTGGCTCCAATAGCTTGGGCAGTGCCACACGGTATGTTAATAGGTACATAATATTCTGAATATATAAAGATAAGAAATATTTTCAACTTCAAAATGGACTTTAGTATAATTTGAAATGAATTTAATTGAAAATACTCTGTGATTTATTCGCAGAATGTCACCTGATCTATACATTATGTACAAAACTTGGAAGATGTGCATCAAGTTAGTTAATTTCTGTTACGAATAGCTTCAACTTATTGCATATTTATTATCGCTAAAGTTCATTTATATATTTTTAAAGTTTTTTGTTCTTAATTAGACTATCAAATCTAATCATTTAACTGTTATTTTTAGCTATACTGCCCTATATAGGGGTGCAAATGACAAGGAGCGTCGAAAATCGGCTGGGGATGAGGATGTGCTGAGGCAAATGAATATTTATGTACGGACACGCACCAATTCGGGCAAACAGTTGACTGATTTTGAGATACTTGAACAAGTTCCTGTTAAAAATTTGGATACGGGAGAGAATATGCCGTTATCCGAAGTGCGTTCACCGCCAGTGCCTGAGGGTTGGAATCCGCTCTCGCTGCATATATTAAAGTTAACATCACATTTGGAGGTAATACAAAAGGAATCAGATGAGGAGAGTGTTATTGGCATACCGGCTAGTATTGAGGGACAGCAACCAGATGAGGAGGAGCTTGAAACGGAGGATGGCAGTCGACTTAAAAAGAAAACTGCACGAATTAAACGTTTCTTTGGTAGTACAATGCGTAAGACAGTGGATAAGGCCAAGTCTATAGCATCCGAAGTGTCACATGCACGACATAAGGAAGATGTTGCCGACATTGTAGATGCCATGAATCCAGAGCAAAATATCAAAATCAAAGCATCATCGTCCAATAAGGGCCCTTATGAGTTCACAAAGCTGCAGCATGTGCAGGATCTAAGCGGGGAGGATACCAGCGCTGTGTGGTGTATGAAGTTTAGTTCCTGTGGACGTCTCTTGGCTACTGCTGGACAGGATAAGGTTTTGCGTATTTGGGTATTAAAAGATGCTTATCCATACTTTCAGGTTAGTCCATTAACGATATATATTTATATGATCTTAGTTAATCATGTTGATTTTTAGGATATGCGTAATAAATACAACGCGGATCAGAAATCATCGCCCACGCCTTCGCAGGAGTCATTAGTATCACAGCATTCCGCTGAGGAAGCTATTGCCATGGCCACTGCTGCTGAGAAGTGTACTGGTCCATTTATGCCGAAGCCATTTTGTACCTATAACGGTCATACCTCGGATTTGCTGGATGTCAGTTGGTCTAAGAACTATTTCATACTCTCCAGTAGCATGGACAAGACTGTGCGTCTATGGCACATTTCAAGAAAGGAATGTCTTTGCTGCTTTCAACATATTGATTTTGTTACTGCGATTGCATTCCATCCACGTGATGATCGTTACTTTCTGAGTGGCAGTCTCGATGGTAAATTACGTCTGTGGAATATACCAGATAAGAAGGTAGCACTTTGGAACGAAGTTGATGGTCAGACAAAGCTAATAACGGCGGCTAATTTCTGTCAAAATGGTCAATTTGCTGTGGTCGGAAGTTACGATGGACGTTGTATCTTCTATAACACGGACCAATTAAAGTATCATACACAAATCCATGTACGTTCCACGCGCGGCAAGAATCGTATTGGCCGTAAAATAAGCGGAATTGAACCCATGCCGGGCGAGGACAAGATTCTAGTCACCTCAAATGATAGTCGCGTTCGGTTATACGATTTACGTGATTTAAATTTATCCTGTAAATACAAAGGATATTTAAATGTTTCATCACAGATCAAAGGATCTTTTAGTCACGATGGCAAATATATAATAGCAGGTTCAGAGAATCAATGTATATATATATGGAAAACGAATCACGACTATTCCAAGCTGAGCTCGGTATGTTTATTTAAATCATGGAAATTCTATTAATGGTATTTATTTAATTTTTTATTCTTTATTTGATCGACAGGTACGTCGCGATCGTAGCGATTTTTGGGAGGGTATCAAAGCACATAATGCAACTGTCACCTGTGCCATATTTGCGCCACATCCGGAGGCTATTATAAAACCGGAACCAGATGAAATACCACACGATAAGGTAAACATAAACAAGTCTCATAACAGTTACCCAATCTATCGCTTTATTTACTCAGTAATTTAATATAATAAGAGATTATTTATGCTATGAAATTTATGTATACAACATTTATGAATGAATGCTCCAGACGAGTCGGCTTGTAGTATACCCTGTTAGCCTGTGCTTGTCTGTATATACATATATATATATGTGAAATTGTGTGTGTGTATATTTGTATGTATTCTAGACGAATTTATTGTCTTATATTGATTGCTGTTTGGACTATAATTGTTATTACTATTTTTTTCTATTTTGTTTTTTACTTTCTGTTAACAGCTGCCAAACAATCAGCCAGATCCCTTGGTGGAGCAACATAAAAAGGGCTGTGGCTATGTGCTGGTCAGTGCCGATTTCAATGGCGCCATCAAGGTATTCATCAATAAAACGAAACCCAAACACAGCAGTTTACCATACACGGCCATTGCGGATTAGTCGACAGTTCGACATGTCGATATGTCGGCGTGTCGAAGCGATTGATTGGATTGGGAAATTGACGTGAAATTGGGTGGGAAAATGCAAAAACAACAAATGCAAAACAAAGAAAAATGAGAGAAAAAAAAACATGTAAAAAGCATTGAAAAACTTTTGTTTTATTTTATGTTTCATATTTTCTTTTATTATTATTATACTCTGTATGTATTTATGAAAAATTGTGTATGTATTTTCTACAAATTAACGCTTATTTATCTATTTAAACAATTTGCTATTTAAGACCGTAATATCTTATAATATCAATATATACATATATAGGGAGATCAATATATATTTATATATATTTAATATATAATATATAATAATATATATATTTAATTATGATTATGTCAAATGTTGTTAATAATGCTTGAAAACTGTGTAAAATCTTATGAAAAGAAAAATGTGTTTTTAATGTTAATTATTTTCTAATGCCAATTATATCTGTATGTAATTGTGTGTGAGTTTGTGTGTGTGTTTGTAAATTCAATGTATATGTATGTATCAATGTGTGCGTGTGTTGTATTGTTGTGCGTGTGTACTTGTTAATATTTTTATTGCTTGTTATTTTTTTTTTATTAAAAGTCAATTGTATATTATTTATTATTACGCAAAATGTTTAATATAAAAATCCTTCACATATATACAGACACACACATACACACGCACACATCCATATATATGACTAAATGTAATGATAATTAGCTTGTGGTAATTATATAATTATTATTATATATATTTTGTGTAAAGTAAAGAAATGTACAGCTCTCTGAGCTGATAAAATGCACTATTAAAATATTGTTTGATTTTTTTCCTATTCTATAAATATATAAACATATATATATATATAGGGTATATAATATTCGCCAAGCATCAGGATTCATAATTTATATTTATTGATTTTGCTTGGTCTCCTCATGTTGTGTTAGAAGCTGATTTTGAAGTGCTTCAGCTGGAACAGGATTAGAAGTGGTTAGGCAGGAGGTGGTCCTGACTGACGACAGCTATTTAGCGTAAGTTTAACCTTCATTGTTGGGGCTTCCTAATGGCCGAAGGGTGTGTTTAAGTGCATTCGAGTAGAATCTGGCATTGCGTATATGTTTGAGGGATAATCCTTTTGTGTGTATGCGTGTGTGTGTGTCTGACTGTATTAGATTTAAAAAATGGGTGTTTTGTCAATTGTGTTGTACATGTTCCTATCATCCTATCTGTAATTGCAGCTGGTGTTTTGCCAATTCCCGACTGCGACAAAAATTTCCAGACTTCCCATAACAATGGTCACAAAAATATATATATATATATATATGTATTTATATATATATATTTGCTGCGCCAAATAAGAGAAACAAAAAGAAAAATCAACAAAAAGTGTCGGCAAACGAGCAAATGAAAAGGGAAGACTTCAGGTTCCCCTCCTATTTTCTAGTGTTTTTTTTTTTGGCCGGAAGAGGCAACTTCCTGAATGCCATGGAAATCATTTGAAGTGCTTGGCTGTGGGGGGTTTCTCTGTCTACAGTTGAGCAGACAAAGAGCCATATCCTAGCCGGCCAACGTTAGGCATCCCTCATTCGCCCTATTTGGGGCGGTTCTGGGCTGGTTGCCTACGAAAAGCAAATACAAATACAAATACGGTAATTTCAAGTAGCGACAACGAACGAACTCAGCAACCCCAAAAAAAGAGGAAGATTTATATGTACTGCTTTGTCGCCATTGTATATATATAATGTAAAAGAACATATATACCTTATCTACATAAATATATATGTAAGCATATACTTATATACTTGTATATCTGGGCCGACTTTCGTTGTTCCTTTGCGCTTTACTGCAATTTTGTCTGCATTGCTGTAACAAGCCGTTTGGCTGGGCGTTGCATGACGAAAGTCCTGGAGTTTGAGGCACAACGTCGGCAATGAATATGCCGGCTAAATAATTGTTTAGTCAGACGGCAAAGTCACTCGAAAGACGATTAGCGTTTTGTATATTTCTTTTTTCTCTGTTGCTTCTATTGCAACATGCAATCAATAAAGATTTTCTTAGTACAAGTAATTGTTAGGTGGGGTATTTGGGTGATATTGCGGGCGTGCCAATGCGGCAACAACAGCTGTTGCAATGCCAGCCGACCACAGCAGCCAGACGCCGGCGCCGGCCCTCATCATCATCATCATCGGCACCTGCCCAGACCCGCTCCAAATACCAATCAATGCACTTTTGGCCATGTGCCAAGTTTCTCTTTACATAAAGAGCAACAAATATTGAATAGCTTTTAATATTTCTCTTACTCTTTATTTAAAGAGCAGCGAGCTAAATGCATCTTGTTTCGATATTTATAAAAAGATGTTTTCGTTTGTATTGATGTGTATTAACCAATTTTTTACTTTCAGGTACTTTTGAAAGCTTTTTAATACTTTTAGAACGACTTTGCTACCAAAAGCTGTAAAACTGTCGACTAACAGTCTTTTTTAACAGCGAGCTCAAAGTATAAAGAGAACGAGGCTGTTATGGCTTAACAGACCATACTCTAATAGTGATGCGTAAACGATAATATCGTGATTACTACGTGAGCAGCGATATTTTCCTACTGACTTGAGCTTGCAAACGCCAAAGTAAAAGAGAGAGTAAAACTATAAGCATTGGTATTAAAAAAGAGTTTAAAAAAAATAGATAAAAACAACAACAAGCATAAATAATTACTTTACTAATACAAATATTGTTGCTGGTCCACACTGAGTTTAACTGAGTGTAACTTAATTTGTTTTTGTCACGCGCACATCATTGACATGCACACAGTCACACCCACACGCACACACTCAAATATAAACACAATGCGCCGAGATTGAGCAAGGTGCGCTTAGCTCTTCCATTCTCTCAGTTTATTTCTGGCTCTCGTGCAAAGCGCAACGTTGAAACGGACGGCTCGTACGGTCGCTCGGTTGTTTCATATATTTGTGTGTTTATCGGTTTCGGTGTCGGTGTTTTTCGTGTTTTTTGGTTGACAACAGCAAATGCAATACGAATATATAAAGTAATAAATGCATTTACAAAAATAAATATATTTTTAAAAATTTCAAAATGAATACAATTTTGTGTCAAAAATAGCCAGAAACTATGCTGTTGTGCTTGTTGCACTGAACGATTGTCTATGTGTGTGTTTGCGAGAGTGAATGTGTGTGTGTGTGTTGAGTGCTATTCTTTGACTTGTGTGCAGCGCCTTAGCACATAATTTAATTAAACAAATTTCAATTCAAAATAATACTCAATCAAGCAAAAGCTCAAAGTGCAGAAAATTACAAGGCATATATATTTCTCATTGCCTGTGCCTGTGTGTGTGAATGTGTGTGCTAAAGTGGAACTTATAATAGTAACGGTTAATGTGACGCTAATTGTTGCTGGAGCCAAAATGTCTGCAATCGGATGTGTACCAACTACACTATTATTTATCGAATTACAACAACGTTTTGGTACATTTACCGATCAATTAAGTTCTTTTCTGTACCATTTCTGACCCAATTTGTGTACACAAACTTCTAATCTATTTTTGATTTTTCGTGTACATTCGTAGAAAAGGTAGAAATAAGTTAATTAGAAAATGCTTAAAGCAAAGTGAAAATAAAAAATCAGTTAAAACTGTCGCTTTTTTTTTAATATTCTTTTATGTGTAGAAGTCTATTAAAATTAGTAATAAAAAAAACCAGTTTTCAAAAATATATCTCTCTTTATATACTAAAACCTATATAAATCTAGCTGTCTGTCTAACTATTTGTATTTAACTTTACTATTCATTCAATTTGTTTAATTTATTATTTTGTTTTACTGCACACATTTGCATATTAAATTGTTAGTTAACGGTTGAACGGTGTAATACAGTGGAAACTTAACTAAAATCAATTAGATTTCTACATAAAACAGTTGTTTATAGTTGTTTTTATATTTTTAAATAATTTTTTAGTTAGTAAAGTAGAAACCTTAAAGCTTTTCAAATAGTTCATTAAACCTTAAAACATTCTGAGCACATTTGTTGCTGTTAAAATTGATTTTTATTTTTCACTTATTTTACGTTAATTAAGCTTTCTAACATTAAACGTAATTATGAAGTTATTCGTGTACTCCCGCAACAAGTCAAAAATCGTGCAGATTCAAAGATAAAAATAAATAAATATATATATATATATATAAATACATAAAAATTGAATGTAACGCTTTCAAAAATGTACAAAAACAGCAGCAACAAGATGCCACATTAAGCCATTACAAACTTGAAGAATACAAAAAATAAATAAATAAATAAATACTTTATTTAAGTTAATTATGAACTTAAAAGTAAAAGGAAAATTTAGAATTTTATAGTAAATAAATAAGAAACGAAATGAAAATGAAATTTTAGTTGATGAAGTTAATTAAAGTTTAAAGTTTTCTTTACTAATAACCGCAACCCTTTCACTTATTAATAACAACATAAAAACAACCCACAGAGAATCCAAAGTGCAAACAGCAACAAGCAAAACAAGTTTTCAATAAGCCAATAAACCAATAACCAATAAGCCAAACAAAATATATATAAACAACTAGGCCCGTTAGTGCGCCGACGTGGCCTATATTCAAAATAGATCAGCAACAATCGCCGCAACAGCAATAGCAGCAACAGCAATAGTAGCAACAACAGCATCAACAGTTAAGGCAACAGTCCCAGCAGCAACAATCGAAGCAGCAACGCTGTCAAAATGCAAAGAGCAACTGCATCCACAACAGCAATAATACCAACAACAGCTACAGCTACAGCAACAACAACATTATCAGTCGCCGCATGAGAACAGAGCTAAAGAAACGAGTTTCCATTTGCGCGTTTTTATGCTAAATAATAATAATAATAAATAAAACGCGTCGCAATACCAAAAAGACACGCGGAGCAGTCGCAGTCAAAGTTGGAGTTAAAGTTGGAGTTGAAGTTGCAGTCGCAGTCGCAGTCGCAGCCGCAGTCGAGAAGTCGCAAAGTTGCCAAGTTGCCCAGGCAAAAAAAAAGTGACCTACAAATACTGGTTTTCAGTGGGGCCAACAACTCCGCGTGAGAACTTGCAGTAATGGCCACAGCAGCAACTGAAATGCAGTCAGCGGTTGCGGTTAAGCGGCCGGGACCGCCAGTGCCGCCCAGACCCAAAACAGCAGCAACAGCAACAGCAGCAGCAACAACAACAACAACAGCAACAGCTGCAATAACAACAATATCAGCAACAACAACAACAACCGCAACAGCAACAGCCGCAATAACACCTCCAATCATACAAAAGAAGCCCACATTTGTTAGCCAACTGAGCGCCGTGGGACGCACTTTGGTCTATAAGTCGCCTTCATTGAATCTGCAAAAGAAACAGGCGCAAACACAAACGCCTACAATGGCGCTAGTTGCAACTGCAACAGCAGCTGGTGCCACAGCAGCAGCACCAGCAACGGCGCCAAAGCCACCACTAAAGCTGCGTAAGGCGCCGGATGTACCAACAGCCAAGCCCAGAGAATCAGTTGGTGGTGTAATCAGTGTAAATCGTGCTAACTCTCTCAGTACACAGAGCACCCCCATCAAGGATACGCGTCTTAGTTTGGGTAAACTAGATTTTGAACGGGCAGGACTTCAGCCCACAACACAGCCTTTGCCTAAGCCACGTAAGATTGTACAGATGCCAGTGGCCACATTAGATATGGATGATGTGCCCACATTTGTGGCACCACCAGCAACGCCAGCAACAAGCATATTTAGACGCTCGAAAACAACATTAGATGGAACGCTTAGTAATGGTGGCAGTGGCACTGGTGGTGGTAGCTTTCTGGGCGGTAAGACTGTAGAGATAAAAAACAATTTAAAGAATGCCGCCGAACGTCTCTTCTCAGAGATTATAATTAGCCAATCTCAGAAGCAATCGTCAGCGGATACAACAATTATAACGAAGCATGAAAGAGCCATACAGCATCAAGCATTGCTGGAACAGGATCTAGCCCAGGAGCGACAGAAACGTATACAATTGGAACGTGCACGTGAACTGGAACGTCAGGCTGAAAAAGTGACCATACAGGCTGCTGGTAATTGCACCCGAATCAATATCAATCCGGGCAATCCAAATCCAAGACCCATTAAGAGTTCAGTTAGTGCCGGCAATACGCCTGAAAAGAAGCATGCCTTCCATGAGTTACTCATCTCAGAGCTGGCGGCTATGCGCAACAGATCATGTTCATTGGAACAGTTGCCCATAAAGTCAATGTCATTGGCCAAATCAACGCCCATTAAAAGTGGAAACCGTCAACGTTATAACTCCATTGATGATGCCGATACAGAAGATGTTGATGCCGATAATGTTGAGGATGCTGATGGTGATGAAGAAGATACACTAACCTATGCAATTAATAAATCTCTCAAGGACAATAATAATCTAAATGGTAGTTCTACACCACGCAAACGTTGCCCCTCCGGTTGCTCCTCCGATTCATCACCATATGGCACTGAACGTTCACAACGTATCAGAACTTCAGATTGGATTGAAGTGGGCGACAATGGCAAACAAGTAACACTGACCAGTTGTCATATCAGTCTCGAGGATTCTGGCATGGAAGATGAAGAACGACTCGATGATATGTCCTCATCCGGTGTTGGCGATAGTTGGGATAGTGTCAAAGAGGCAGAAAATGAGAAACGTTGTCGCAATATTAAACGGTGAGTCAAATTATATAAAACTGGGTGGGGTTTATATTATCTAAGGAATATACTCAGGGACTTATATACTATGGGATAACTATATATCTAATTAATTTTTAATTAACTAATGAAGCAAACATATTATTAACTATTACTATATACCAGCTATAATAAAGTCTTTGTCAGAGCTGCATCTCGTCATGCAAAGAACCTTGTCTGACTCATTTCTCTATGGAATTGTATATATCAAAACCTAACAACCCTTTCAGGGTTAAAGGTTATTAACATACTCTAAGCTAAACCTTATGTTTAACTTAATAAGATTTATCAACATTAATTAAATTATTGAATCCATTGCTTAATTCTTTGGCAAATTGCGTGCCATGAAATATTTTCACATTTATGTGAAATTAAGTCGTGACTTTTATGTTATTAATTAATTAATATCAGAAATGAAATATTTATATAGAATTTATTGGGAATTCCCAGTAAAAACAAAACACACACACACATGACGTGACTTTCTTCCCATTTTTATTTCTTTTTCCTTTTTTTTTTCTATTTTGCTTAAGTGACAGAAAAACTGAAAACCAAAAATTGGAATTTTTTTTGTATGTTTCTCACATCATTTGGAATTTTTATTGTTTAGTTCTTGGAAAATGCTGTCAAATGCTGTCAAGCCCCTGAAACTGTTGACAGATAAATGTAGTGGAAAAATTGCTTTACCCTCTGAACCAGTAACCCACGACCCTTTATTGCAGTGCATTAAAATGGGCACGCGTATCCTTTGTGAGCTGAACAATAATCCTCTATCCGTTGCTCTTATGTTATTTTCCTTAATTAGTTGCGGCTGATGTCAGTGGCATTGACAGACCCTTTTTTGCAATTTCCTTCCTTTTTCTACTACCTTTCAATGTTGAATGAATTAGGAATGGTGGAAAGTAGAAGACTAGAGGAAAAATCAATAAACTGTACGGTCATAAACATTATGGTAAGGGATTTGAAGTCAGGCGATAAGATAAGGTTGTGGTAGTTATCTATGTATCTGACAGTTGAATTGTAATGATGCTACCAAAAAGATACAAATACATGCAGCTGCATGTAGTATATATGTGTATACATATAGGTAACTGTTATTTGTTGGTATACTGTTTGTTGGTTAGGGGGGCGTGGCGTGGTACACCAATGTCTTTGTGTGGTGTGTGGTGCTGCTGTCGCCAGGGCGAAAACTGCTTGCGAATTCCCAACATGTGTAATTTGATTTATGCACTTACCGCAATTATTTCACCGAGTTTCACTGAGCTTTGCTGACACGCTTTACATGCCCTGGGCACCAAACCCGCTCTTAGTTGTATCTCTTTTTATCTCTCAGATATACTATATGAGCGCATATTTATACATGCATATGTATATGTGTATATGTGTGTATATATTTCTGTTGTTGCTGTTGTTGGCCCATTGTTTTGTCTTTGGCTGCTCATGCAAATTGCTGCCAACTTGGATTCTCTTCAGACATAGATGCGGTTTGAACAGTTTGCCTGGTTTATTTATGTTTTTTTTTGTTGCTTTTTTGTTTTTGTTTTTTGTTTTATTTTTGTATTTTTATAAATTATTGCTGACACCATTTCAAAGGTGTTATTGTTATGGCTGTTGTTGTTGTTGCTGTTGCTGCTGTTGTTGAGGTACATTGCATGTGTGCGCATTACGCTCGATTGCAGTTGCAGCAACTGCATTAGCAACTACTGAAACTGCAACATCTTGCAATATTTGTTCAGTTAACATCCATACACACACACACACACACACACATACACATACGCACACATTAAACTTAAATCTATACACATTTTGTGTATGTTTAAATAATTTTGTTATATGCTTTTTATATTTCTCTTAAGTAAATGTTTATTTCAACAAGTCGAAACTCGTTTTCAGTCACTGTACAATATTCAAAGTGTTGTTGTTGTTATTGTTTTTCCTTTTTTTTTTGTTGTTTTGTTATTATTATAACTGCGCATATAAATATGTAAGTATTTTCAATAAACGAGGGTTGTTTCATTGGTTATCAGATTTTCATCTGAAAAATCTAAGCAAAATAAAAACTAAAAGAGTTTGAGTTATGTCATGATATTTTGCTATTTTTTTAAATATCTAAACATTTTCATAAACGTGATTAGAATATATTATTTTTTCTTTTCTATCAAATATTCTTTATCTTCTTTTCAATTGTAAATTTATCATTTCAATCTGTTTTCAACTATACAGCAGCATTTTCTATCCCTTTACGTTTTGCTAATTGTATTCATCCTTAAACGTGTTTTAACACCCTTGTACTTAATATACCTATAATTTTATCAGTTGATTTATCTTTCTATATATATATATATATATATATGTGTATATATATATATTTATATATATTCAGTTTAACCCTCGTTCATATCGTTGAACGTGTTTGCGGTGTGCTCAATGCTGATTATCGTGACTCACATTGTTTGGCATTTGTGCGATCTTACACATAACTACGATATATATATATGTGTATATATATACTTATATATATATATATATATATTCAATATAAATGCAAATATACTTGGTATATTCAGAAGAAAAAGCTCTCTTGAAGCTTGTGAAATTCAACGTTGCGTTGCGTCTCCCAGAGAATTTCCAGTCTGTCTGTCAAATTGTGTCTTGCTCTTCATACTGATTAGTCATACATTTTACGTGATAGTAAATAGTTTCTAAACAAACATACATACACACACACACACACACACACATATGTATATCTATATATGTTATTTGCAATTATGTTGCATCCAAGTTTTTAACATGTTCATAAAAAATTGACATTTGGTGAAAGCTGTGAAAATCTTAGTAGAACTTACCAATGGATTAGCTGATCAATTTGCACGTAAACACGTAAGATAATTGCGTCTTAAAATTAGTAATTCTTCTGAAGAATATTCTACGCTATTCTCTTCTCTACGCTAAATAAATCTGTTATGCTATATGGTTTATGTGTCAGAAGTTTAGATACAATTGTTAGAGACTTGTATGAAAAGATATATCTAATATAGTATATATGTATCTATAGATATATTTTTAAGATTATATATATATATATATATATGTTATTGAAAGATATATTAATCAAATCGAAGTTTATTTAGATCAATAAATCTACTTTCTATTAGATTCTGTCCAACGATCAATTTCATTTATCTAATTGCCTGTCAAAGTTTAGCGTTCTCCTTTTAGTTGGTACTTAAACTTGAACCCAGTACAGTAAATATTCATTAAAAATGCCAATTGGTTGCCAACAGTGCGCTCTAATTGACTTGTTGATGGAAACTTACTTATATACAATACTTACTTATAGATGCGTCAAGCAAAATCGTTTTCTATTCCACCCTACAAACTGTTCGTAAACCAATTAGCCTTCTTCACATAGCAAATCAATTTGTATGGAACCACAAAAAAAAAAAAAACTGTACATAAAAAAAATTTATGTATTCGAGTGTGTGTGTGTGTGTGTGGTGTGTCTGTGTATGAATGAAAAAACTCTTGATAAATTTCTTTTGTATTGCTTTTCGATGCAATTTCCTTGTGGCAACCTTCCCAAATTCCCCCCAAAAAAATAAAAATAAAAAAATACCGAAGCTGATTAAGCTATTAAAAATTCAAGCACAAACTGTGTGCGCAGACTAACGAGCTTTTGATTAAATGATGTACTGCCTACAGTATATATTTTATATACATATACATATGTACATTTATATATATATATATATATACCCTAAATGCATTAAAAATGAGTAGACTACTATATAACTAGCTGTGGAAAAGCATTTTATAAGCAACTTTATTTTGCCTGTGTATCTTTAATCAAACTTTTCAACTTTGCTTTGAGCACATAAATTTCTTGCATATTAAATTCGCTGCAAGTTTATGAAAATCTATTAAATTTTATATATAATTGATCTAAGTATATATAAAAATTAGTTAAACTCAAATTTTAGTAATATTATAATAGAAAAATCATATATACAGAAGCTATAGATCCCAATTGAGTGCCAAGCCCTGAGCTGAGCTTGAATTGCAGCTATACTTATAACGTATTTTTAACACAACACAGGGTATCTTTTAGTTATGTATAAAATGAGTAACTTATTTTTTTGGATATAATTTAAAATATATAAAAAATTAAAAAGTAATTTTTAGACTGATTGCTAAAGACTGAATAAATATATATATTAAGCTGAATAAACCAGTTTCCGATAATTGTAACATACAGTTGGAGGTCGTTCAGGATTGATTGCTGACAGATGCCTTAAGTTAACTAAAGGTTAGAGGTTGCAAAGAGTAGCTCGAAGATATTAAATTAAATTATTATATTAAGTTAAGAGTTTTTTTTATATAAATATATGCCATTTTAAGTTAGTTTTCTTTAGAATTTCCAACAAAAGTTTTTACTTCAAATGATGTCGGTCATTGGCATTTAAACTTTTATAAACTGAATTTTCTTACTGGAAATCATTTCATTTGGCTTGTTTGGTATCGTTGTTTGTTTGGCTTTTCACTTGTCCATTAGCCGAAAAAAAAGGCTAAAACAGAAAAACAAGGAGTGTGAGAGCGGCAAAGAAAATCAAAACAAAAACCAAACAAAACGTGAAAATGCTCAATTCAATCATAAATTTTCAGTCTAAAACCGATAACAATGCTGTAATTTAGCCAACAATTTGTTTATCTTAACCAACTCAAAAGCGAACCGATGTGAGGTAGCTTTGCCTTTAATTAAAGTGCATAGATATATGTAGATACTTTTATATGAAAGATATTTATATATATATATATATGTAGTGTTATATATAGAGTTGTCTATGAAATTTCAATGGTCGATTAACTTACCGAATTCGTGCAAATAATTAAAGGTGCCTGCCCACTGCCATTTGTTGCATATAGATAAATTTCAGTAGTAGCAACCACTGTGCAGCTGTGTGCACCACTGTGGATCTATGTAATTACAAGCAGCGACGCATGCGCCGACATTTTTATTGCTACTCCATGAGGATGTGGCACACAACAACAGCAACAACAATAGCAGTAGCAACAACAGCAGTCACAACAACTGCAACAATTGCAGCAATAGCCACAACAATCAACAACAACAACAACAATAACAATAACACAATAAGGCATAATCCAATTTGCAAAGCAAATGCATAAACGAGTGGCACGTTGCTTGGAAATTGCAGCAGAGCAAGCAAGATAGTGATAGATAGAGACAGAAAGAGTGAGTTATAGAAGAAAAGTTTTCTATTTATTTATTGTAATTTGCAATTTTTCCTTTCTATACCCTTGCCCGAGGGTATTGAAATTTTAACATAAATTTTGTTACGCATTGAAACTGCCAATTTCAAAGCTATAAGCATATAATATATGTATTTCCGATGTAGTAGAGTAACGGCTAATTCTACAGGGATTACTGTATAAGTTGGCTATATAAGATTTACTTCTAACTATCCAGCTGCTTTATAAGATTTGTATTGGAAAATCACTAAAATTGAATGGTTTTTGCTTGATTTTTTAATAATTTTAAATACATTTTTTTATAGGGTATAAATATATATATTTTGATAGGGTATTTGGGCTTCTATAATCGTTATGAAAACTGTTTTTCCTTTTAATTTTTTGTAAGTATTTTTTTATATTTTTTTATATTATTTTAAATTTTTTTTTTCTTATTATTTATTGCTGTCAATGTGGAAGGAAGCTGCTGAAAATATGAATGAATTTAAATCAGAGAAAAGTCGGAATTGGCTGGACTTGACTTGAATTGAAACGACTTAAATCAACTTTTATATCTATATATATTATTATGCCAATAATATAATTTATCTTATATACTATACTATACATATGCAATGCATACACTCATATATGTGTGTATATATATGTATATTTTAATGTGGCAACTGTCGGACGCGTTGCTTCCTATGTTGCTGCTGCTTGTGGGTAAAATGCAAATTGTAAATTGCAACTTACAGATGCAGTTTTCTTATATGAATTAATGCAGTTATATATATGTATATATATATATATATATATATTCATAAGTACACTTACACACATAAACATGTACTTAAGCAGTTGGCAACGTGTATTATAAAATAAATTCAATCAAAGCGAAAGCAATTGCAACACTCGCAACAAATGCAACTGCAACTGCAATGCGGTCACCCGACAGCCTGCTGTTGTTGTTGGTGTATTGTTGCTGCAACTGTTGTTGTTGTTATTATTTGTATGATTTCTTGTTGTTGTTGTTGTTGTATTTGCAATTTTATTTTAATTTAATTGCATAACTGAGTAACAGTTGTCCGTTCCGTTGTCAAGAATTGCACACAATTTCCGCGCTACACACAAACTACAGACACCAAACACACACCACACACACACACACACACAGCACCTTAGTGTGAATGAAGCATCTACTATTAAATGCCATAGTAAATATATGCTAAGTACAGTAAATACTCGTTATTTATACAGATATCTTCCAGCTCAAAAGTAACTCACAAAATTTTCAAATCAATTCCTGTAAATATTCGATAACTTTTTTTGCTGTGAATGTTTTATATTGACTCAATTTGAATAAAATTTTAAATATTATTCACTTAACGTTACATTTGTAATATTTAGTTGTTAAACTATAACTACATGCCTAATATATTGTTTATAATTTAGTAAACTGTATTAATATTTAAGTGAAGTTCAAGTTTTGGTTTTGGTTTTTGCTTTGAAATCAAATTGTCAAGTTGATTTAGCCAAAAGCAATAAACATTTGGTTAACTCCTTTGAAACTTGGTCAACTTTTACTTTTTAACTGATGACTATAATTCACTTTACCAAACTACAAACATGGGCGTCTCTTAGGATAGCTGATAGGGGTTATTTGTTATCTATAAAGTCATAAAAAACAAATATTTTCAAATTTACAAGAAATTAGAGTTTCAAAAAAACAAAAAAATAAAAAAAACACACACATAGACACACACAAAGCAGCTGCAAAATTGTTCCTATTTCCCGTACCCTCCCCTTCATATTATAACCCTCTTCGTTATGCCCCTGTTGTTTGGTATAATTTTAGCTAAAAGTCTTAATTTACATGCTTCAAACATTTACATTGCCGATTGCCTTGGTATTCCATAAGTTTGTTGTTGTTGTTGTTGTTGCTGCTGCTGTTTTTTCTAGTGTTTCCATTGTGAATTTTCAGTTTCGTTTGGATTTTGCGATTTGTTTCCTTGGAATTGCGCTGCGCATGCGCAACTTTAAATGTTGTTGATAGAGCAGAAGGCGAAGGCGTTTGCTGGCTAAAGTTACGATTCGAAGTCGGGTTGTGCGAGGTGGAGGAGTGGAAACAGTGGCAAGCGGGAGGCAAGAGTATGGCCTAATAGACATTTGCAAATGATTATTAAAAACGAAACGAAAACTGTGTTGTAATAGCTACGTCGTCGACGATGGCGACGACAACAGCGCGAAAGGCAAATCCAACTGGAGACTCTCAATTTCCAAGCATAATTTTCTGGAAATTGCAACAGCAACAACAACTGCAGCAACAACAACAAAAATCGAATTGCCTACAGTCAAATATAGTTGCAGTTGTTGTTGTTTTTTTTCTTTATGCTTTACTCCATGTTTATGTTGATATCATTTGCATATCTTTTAAAAAAGGTTTTTCCATGGAAATTCTTAGATCATAACTAAACTAAAAGATCTTTTACAATTTTCTTGACAAAAAAAACCGGAAGTATGTTGCTCCCTTAAACTATGTTTGCCTTGAATTTGCAGCTAAAACAACAAACAATTTATTTATTTTTTTTTACCACATATTTTCCATATCCTAAACAAACTGCGACAAAGCGACAAACAGTCAAATCGAAGGGGTCAAAACTAAAGCAAAGCAAAAAAAAAAAATGTTGACAGCTGGTCAGCAGTTTTTTTTCGGTATTTCTATATGAAATTTTGTTGATTTTGTGTGATTTTGTTTATTTACTTAGTAGCAATATGATTGATGGGGAACTGGAAATAATTACCAACATATATATCTATATCTATATATATATATATTTATATTTATACGTAATGAATGCTATTGTTATTTTTTAGTTAAAATTTCAAGGCAAAAGTTTTAAATATGCTAAAGTTATTTTTAAAACATTTAAAAATAATGCTTTTAACCCATAATGAGCACAACTTCTAGATGCTATATAGGAATATATATATATATATATATTTAAAGCTATATATTTAAAGCTAACAAGAACTAATTTAAGCAAATACTATTGTCATTATAGTTAAGCTACAATAAAGTATAAATAAAGTGCTGTTTTGATTCATTATCTTTTAAAGAACTAATTGGAAGCTTTATAACATTATATTAATAAGCGGAAATAAAATTTTAAAATAATTTTAAATTATAGTTAATAATTGTTTAAGCATTATAATAATATATGCTGTAATTGTAAATATCTTTTAATATTTATTCTTAATTTTTAAAATTTTTTTAAAATTATTTTGCATATCTTTCACAATCCCAAAAAAACTTTATTGATTGCTGTAAATCTAAATATGGGTCTAAAGCAATAATGTGGGTTAAAAGTGTTACGGAGCATCATTAGACCAAATGTAAAATTTCTCAATTTAAGCTAATAATACAGCAATGATATATTTGAGCTAATAATTCAGAATTGATTTTAATGAACATTTTGATAATTTGCTAAGCATTCAAAATCTCAAATACAATTTGATTGTAACGTGCAATTTTCAGTCAACTCCCTTTCAAAATTTGTGGTTGGTTTGTGTGGCTGCAACATGTTGAGATTTTTTAGACCTAGCTAAAATCGTAGGTGTTGTCTATATATACATATACAAACACACATACACACACATATTTATATTGATATATAGCCACGTAGATCTTAAGGTAAGCCAAGTTTAGACTAATAACATAGAAATTTAAAATCACGCAAAGCAATCATAAATTATAAACACTCGACTTGTACTTGTGTATGTTGGATAGTAAGTGCTTGATATGTATATGCTACAGCAATAACTAAAATTCACTGCCTCATATGGCTGTCAGTTAGTCCGTTAGTCAGTCAGTCAGTTAGTCAGTTAGTCAGTCATAGAGTCAGTTGTTTTGGGGTTGGAGCGTTGTAATTATGATGAGTGCCACTCGCTGCCAAAAGATATACACGCCAGATTCAGTTGCTTAGAGTGTGAGAACCGTTAAAGTATGGCAAAGCGACTTTAACTGAGCAACTGATGAACTGACAAACTGACAATCTGACAAACTGACAGAAAATACAACAATTCAACAACTGTCTATCTTGCTGACATATGTTAGGACCACGTACCAAATAGTTTTAGATGATGCGACAGAAATGCAGGTTGAACGCACTGAAACCCGAAACGATAGACCCGAAACTGAGCTCAAAACAAGTTGAAAGCAATGGGAAAACTTTAAGATATGCGACTTGTATATACCCTATTGTAAAGTAAGCACATTTTATAGCTATTTTATTAACCTTCTTTGTATAGTATTGGTATCTATAGGGTATATCTATATACGTATCTAGCACAAAGTGCGTCAAAGTCTGGTTACGGTTATAGGGTTATGTCTTCTAAACTCACTCAGTCTAGTCTAGTCTTAAGTCTTAACTCTAAACATTTGACTTAAGAGCTGAGAGCTAAGAGTTGAGTTGTTGCCTGAGACTTGTTGAATTCTCTAGCGTAACTGTGTGTGAGAATTATAAGTAAACATTGTAGTAGGTACCTACAGTACTCATAATCATCATCATAATTGCTAAGCATCTTGACACTTTACTGTAACCGATTGTAACCTTAAAGCGTTTGAAGCAACAGCAAATGGTTACAATGACAGCCAGCTGCCGGATTTGTTGATCTGTTTTATGGTAGCAGCAACAGTTTGTGGTAACAATCGGTAAGGTAAGTAAGGGCAGACAGTTTTGTAGTAGTGAAGGGGCAGGTTGGTTGGTTGGAAGGTTGGAAGGTTGGTTGGGAGGTGCAAAAGATGTTTACCTCTTACTGTTACTGCCTGGTTGACGGCATAACTCTAACTTGAATTGACTGAGAATTGTTTGTTTGAATCGCAGGCCAAAGTGAGAGCACAACAGATTTAGAGATTCTTTAAGATTTCAAAGCCATAACGGTACTTTGCTCTTTGTTGGGCCTTGTTCTACGTATAAAAAGATTTTTCTTTTCTTTTCTTTTCTTTTCTTTTATATGTATAGTTTTCTCTCTCTCCTCTTACAGCTGTACAAATATTTGGCTTTGTATTAACTTTAGGTCAAATGTGAAACGATGCAACTTTCTATATACCAGATTCTATTTCTCTTTCAGACAAGAACCATAAGAATTGGTAACATACAAAATTTGTTATATTTATGGCTAATATACCCTTTAATATAGTACAATTTTATTTGATCTTGCCGAAACATGTTGAGACATTATAATATATATATATAACTAAAATATATGAACTATTCAAATGAGTTGTATACAAAAGGTTGCATAAATAGGGTATATATAGTTTATAGGAATGACAAGTATATGTATTATATATTAGCCCAATATTAGTAATTTTATATAGTATATTATATAAACCCAATATGATATCTCTTTTTATATTTTTATTGCATTTGAGTTAAACTCTTTGTTTTAATTTCTTTTCAATTCAAAACTATAAATTTTAAGTTATTTTCGCCATTGTCTTAATGAAATTCTTTGTTCGTTTAACGGTTTATTTATGAGCCAGCAATTCTCCCCATTTTGGCCAATTTCATTCCCATATAGTGAAAATAATCGCAAATTGATTTGGACAAGCGTTTAATTAATGTTTTTTCTTATAACTTCCCAGTTTTCTATTTACAATGTTTACATTAGCTAATTAAGTGACTTTTCATTCGTTTTGTGCTAATATTATGCAAAGTCATCGACGTGAGAAATAATAAATTAAAAACATTAAAAAAAAATACTGTAAATTTGCGAGAAAAAAAAATATAAAACAAAATAAGAAAAAAATAAAACCGAAAGCTAAAACTAAATACAACTAACTCCGGCAGTAGTCAGAGATGCGGAAAAAAATTTGAACAACTGTCTAAGCTGGTCCACTGACTAGTGACTAGTGACTGGTGGCTAGTGACTGTTGTCTAGCGGTGACTTAGGCGACCTGGAAGTGTATAAAGTGGATCTGGACGCACTTGCGCGTAGGCTGCCAGTTTGTCTGACTGCTTCTCTGTCTATCAATTTGCTTGGCCAGCTGCCTTATATAAGCCCACATGACGATACAATTTGTGTCTATTTTGTCTATTTTTTTGTATTTTTATTTCATATTTTTCGTCTGTTACAATTTTGTTTGTTGTGTTGCGTTAATTTATAGCATTAACTCTATGTTAGACAGCCTAAAATAAAAAAATAAAAAGCAACATGAAAATTGTAAGAAAACTGAAGTCGCTTACGAAATGTGCAGAGTTGTGACGAGCACCACAGCACCACAGCACCACAGCACCACAGCACCACAGTACCACTTAGCTACAAGTGTGGTGCCCCCCTTATGGGGCTGGCAGCAGTCACGAATTGAATCGAATCCTAAGCAAAACCAGCTACCGGAAGCAATTCGCCACTTAATACACTTGAGCACAGTTTTGCACACAAAAAACAAAAAAAAATATATAAAAAAAATGTAAATTTAAATTTCAGATTTACAAATTTTGCTTTTTGGCCAAGTTTAGATTCCGGCTTGAATCCAGCAGCTGCTCCACTTGCGCTACTTGTCAACCAGTTAGCAGGTTTTTTTTTTTTTTTTGGTATCTAAATCAAGCTCAAGTGTTGCCACTATGAGGCATTCCTGGTTGCATCTACATACATACAACACAAACTCTTTTAAGCAATTCAATCAAATTTACAAATTTACCCCCAAAAAAAAAAAATGTTATTTCACCTTTTTATTTTGTTTGTTTGTTGTTGTTTTTGTCAAGTGTTTGGCGCAATTGAACTTTATGAGTTTGCTGTGTATTGCCCAAAAATAGCAGCTATGGCTACTGATTTATATCTCTTGGATACACAACGAAACAAACCAAAACCATGAAGTCAAGTGTACCGCACATTGCTCAAGTTTCCTGCTCCAATCGCCACTGGCCAAGTGGATGTGGTTGTGGTTAATGTTGTCATTGTTGCTGTTGTTGTTGTTGTTGTTGTTGTAGCCTACTGCAAAGGCGGAATTTCACTTGATCGACATTTGGCTAACATAACAAAATCTATTGTAATTAGACAAAATGTGTACCAACTCTAAATAGATCTAGATATCAGAAGTTGTGCCCTGAAGTTAAGGTGAAGAACTTATAAAAAAAACTATATCTACTATTATTATACCCAAAAAAAAACATTAAATTTTATATATATAAAGCTCTTAGCATAACATAACTATCTTTTTCCATTATATATATGTGTGTGAGTATAAAATTTTGTTTATTTAAAATGTTGCGCATAATATACATATATATATAATTCAACATCCAACATTTTGATATATTACCAGACGACTTTCGCTTTTGTCTAATCAAAGCACCGGCAAAAAACAACAACAACAACAACAACATCTAAAACAAATGGAAGCCTCTAACCAACTTTAAGTTTAGTTTCTAACCCAAAAGAAACATCGACCCAATGTTAAAAACCTTGCGATGACAACAAGCAGCATAAATTAAGAAACCCCCCTTAAAAAAATGCTATTTGCAAAGGTGTTGTCGTATAGAGAGAGAGAGAGTGACAAACAGAGAGGGAGCGACAGCGAGAGCGAGAGAGAGAGAGAGAGGTATAGGAAGAGACATAGACAAAGTTAAGACTAACTACGGTTAGTTCTACTAATCAGAAAAGCAAAATCAAATTTCGCTTTTCGTGTTTCGGTTTTCGGTTTTTTTTTTGTTTTCGTGTACGATTATTTGGATTTGGATTCGGAAAGAGAAAACCGAAACTAATCGTATGGAACGCAGTTTACAAAACCAAATGAATTTTTATTTGGGTAACCAAACCGAGGCACCTTACCATACCTAACCATACCTAACCATACCTAACCATACCTTACCCTACCTTACCCTAACTTACCTTAACTTATTTTAAAAACAACATGATCTTCTCTCTTTGGCTATCTTCTCTATGCTTCTTGGCTTATTTGCATATGATTACTTAGTTATTTGTTTAGAAATTTCACAAAAAATAAAAATAAAGAAGAAAAAAAAGCGACAGCTTAGAAACCGAAAAAACTCAGAAACGACAATACGGGTATATAATATATTATATATATATATATATATGTATATATATAACCAAATAGTGTGCTGTTTGAGTCTGAATCTTAAAATTCAAATGAAAGCGAAAATGATTCGAAATTTACTAAAAAAGAAAGGTGGGGGCGTTGTACATATATACAAATATATATATATAAATATATATGTATGTGTATAGTACGTGAGAGGCCCTGCATATAAAGCGCTACTGATGCTCCTATAATTTCATTTATGGGCTATGAAAGCGCATACAATTCCCCGGCACTGACTGCGCTTGACCCTCTTTCTGACAACTCGTTAAATGTTTTGTTTTATATACCTACATACATATATATATATATATAAATATATATATATAAGGTTTTTATTTTAACTTTTTTTCCTAAAGCATTCGTCATTTACACTTAGCTTTTGTTAAGGCCAAACAATTATTAGTTGACTTCTCAGTTAATTAGCGCTCGCCATAGTTAAGATCTCTTAGAATACAATGGATATTAAAATTATGATACATTAACTGGCATTGAAAGACTATAGTTACTGTGGGAGTTTTCCTTATTTTTTTTATTTTAATATACCCTGTATTTTAGACTTAGGCATAAAGTAGCTAACTAACTTTCAACTTGGTTTAAATGTTGTTTAATTCTCAGCAGTTGAAATAGAAACCAACTTTTTACTGTTGAAACCGAAACTTAAGGTTCTTATACAAAGCTTGTTCACAGTTTTAAAATACAATAATAAAAAAAAAAAGTTCCCAACATAAATAAGTTTATTAAACGTTATTTTTTAAGCGGTCTTTTGTGTGATTTTATTTTATATTTTTTTTATAATTTTTGCAAAAAAGAAAAGAAACAAATTTGTAGGTCAACTATTGATATTATGATCACGTAGTTTGTTTGTTGTTTTTGTTATTTTTTTTTCTTTTTGCTTTTTGCCTCTAGTCTTTTAGGCAAATCAAGATTTATGACAACGTTTACGATAACGATAACAATAACATTGTCGTTGACGTTGTCGTTGTCGTTGTGGTTGTTGCTGTTGCTGTCGATGACTTTTACTTACAAAATGGCGTCAATGTGATCGATGTTGCATCCCGTTTTGTGCTCCCATTTGCCACCTGCACGATTTAGTGCACTATTTTAGGCTGTTGCATGCCACATACTACGTTAAATGTATGTGTTTATGCGCGTGTGTGTGTGTTGCTTCTGGCTATGCGTGGAGCAGTTTTCTTTTACTCAGTTTATTTATAAAAATACGACAAAACGTTGACAGAAATGCGCTCCCAATTCATTTTTCTACTCGCACGGGGCAAGGGTAATATATATATATATATATATATATATATATATATATATATGTATGTATGTATATACAATTATATGTTCTTTTTCCTAGATTGTCGACAACTCTGTCGGGGTCCCAAAACAAATTTGATGAGCATCCTCCGTCAACATGTTTCAAAAAGAAACAAAATTAAAATTAAATATTTTTTTTTTTGAATGAGCAACGCGTTGTGCCAGAAAACTTTTCACCCAGTTGCCTCTTGTGTGTTGTGTGTAGTGTGTAGTGTGTTGTGTGTAGTGTATCGGCTTAAGAATTTACCCTTTAACTCATTGAGCAGTAGCAGATGAGTTAAGATAAATATGATGTACTACATAGAGCAAAACAACGTGTTATTTTCATATTATAACTATAAATAGCGCAAAAAAAAATCTAACAGCTGTATATATATAAGTATTACAGGGTGTTTCAGTCAAAGAACAAACAAAGTAACAAATTTCATTTCTGTAAAACCTTAATTTTATAGCTTAACCTTTGCATGCACATATGGCCTTTAGAATATTTCCACCCCAATCCAACATTTAAAATTTATTGTGATTTTCTTTGTAGACATATATAGAAATATATATATATATATATATATATATATGTACATATATATCGACACACACCCTGTTTTGTTTTGTATTTTTATTAAATCAATACACGAATTTATTTTTGTTTTTAGTTTTTTTTATATATTTTTATCTTTGTCTTTTGATTCCTAAATTTTCTCAGCTCTTTTCACTGCGCTCTGCATTCAGGCATGCAATAGACTACTAGAAGTATTTGACTTTATATATATATATATATATTTATTTTGTATTTTTTGTTTTTTTTTTTTTGTTAAATCTCTTTATCTTTCTCTCTTGCTTGCTCTAAGAGCATTTGTCTAACAACAAGATTTTGTATTCAACGTGGCAAAAAGTCGCCAACGTTTGACTTTTTAGTAGCACGCGAATTTCTCAACGCTATCAAAGCGAACCAACCAAATTTTTCACAGTCATATATAAAAAAGAAAAATATAAAATAAAAAAACTATATATATATATATATATAGTTTTATATATACATATAATCGTGTGCCAAACGGATATACAAAAACTAAATTATATGTTTATAATTCCCATATTGTTTGTAAAAATTATAATTAGTGAGTACGCGTCAAGAGCCGCTGACCAACAACTCAAAATATTTACGCAGCTTTTTTTTCTCTATTATTTCTACTTGTTCTGTGCGTGTTCTACATAATTAAAAAAAAAACACAAAAAAAATGAGGCTGCATAACAATTAAAAATAATTGTGTACAAGATTTCAAAATTATATCAAAAATAAAAAAAAAAAATTTTAAAAAAATGTTGCTTTGATTTTCGAACAGACTAAAATTTTAGTTTCAATGTGTTTTTCTTGTTTCTTGGCTAATAAGCTGAAAATTAAGTTTCATTTGTAACTACTTATAAATATGTATGTATGTAGTAGTATATGTTTGTTTTAGAATGTGCTTAAAGTTTCTATAAAAATCATACTATATATATTTATATGTGAACTATATCTATATATATTTGTATATGGCTAAAGCTATTTGTGTTGACCTTATACATTGGACTGCTTGCACGTGGAAATCTTGTATATATATATATATATATATTTTGTTTTTAAATATAAATGTATGTTGCCTCATATGTTGCAAGCTTTATGGCTTCGCTTTACTTAAGACCTGTTTATCAACTATCCTAAACAAAAATATCAAAACAAATATAAAAAACCTTAATTGTTACATTTATTAATACTATAAACATTGCTTACAAAATGTTCATAAAATGTATATAGCTTCTTATGACTATTATGTATGTAATTTTATAACGATGTTTATATAATTTTATAATAAAACTTATATAAATAAAACTTATATAAAACCAAGCTATAGATTTTTTATGTTATGCACTTGAAAATTGATTTTCTGTAAAAGGTTTCCATATGTCAATTGGATTCTTGTGACTTATTTTAAAAGTAGAATCAGTTCTTAACATATATAGATAGATAAATGTATATATATATACATATATGAATAAATAGATAGGTAAAAGCATAGATTGATGGATAGATAGATGGATAAAAATACACATACTGAGAAGGATAGATAGATTGATGTTAAATTGATGGTAGAAAGTTTGTTTGATTCATAAGGAATATAGAAAGATATAGATAGCAGATTCAGATCATAAAAAAAAAGTTATACAAATCTAGCTGAAGTTGTTTAAGGACTAATTCTGGTTCAAAAAAACGTTATCATATGCAGCTTTTCAGGAAATATGAAAACTATTTCCCATATACAAACTATCAGCGAAATGTCATTGCTTTACTTTGCATTACTTTATAAAAATATAGTTAAAATGTATATGGTTATATCTACTATGATTTCATATTTTAAACAGTTTGATATTTGATATATACTAATAAAATACTATATATAGCTAAATATTTGTTTATATCAAATTTGCCATACTTTCTTTTGGCTGCCATTTGCTTTCTTTCAATAAGATTAAGTTAATATTGAGCTGATGTTAATCATACAAATTTTTTAATTGTCTGCTTGATTTTCTGCTTCTATTCATTATTGTATAAATTAAATAAAAATTTAAAGAAATTTCTAAAATAATAAATAAATATGAGTTTTTTTTTTGGAATGCCTTGCAATTACTTTCTTCTAAATGCAAACATTTTGTTGTTTTGTTTGCTGTTCATTTTTATAGAGCCACACCCACGCTTGAGCTGTAGCAAAGTCCAGTTCAGTTTTGTTTTAGCCATTTTGGAATATTTTAGCTAATTAATTAAAATATTTATACAAAATACACTTAGCGAGTGGGTTTTTTTTTTCTTTTGAACTGCAAAAGGCGTTGCTGTTGCCATAAATGCGGCAATTACAAGTGATTTTTGAGATATTTATATATAAAAATATATAAAAATATAATCTTCATTTAGAAATCAAGTAATTGCCATATTGAGCAACTATACCTATAGTATATTAATCAAGATTTATACCGATATATGTATATATATATATAATTATGGTATATATATAGTATCTCACATATATGTATATAGTTTTTATATGCTGGACACAAGACAACAGCATTGAGGCTAATGAACTTGCCTTATTAATGTGAAGCAATCAGCCAGTTGGTCAAAAACATAAATAACAACAAACTTAATAACAACAACAACAACAACAACAGCAGCAATAACAATAGCAACATAAATATACAAATTATAATTATACTTACATACTTTTAAGGTATGTTTCATTTTTTTCTCCTTTTTTTTTTGGCTTAATTAATAACAGTGCATTGGAGCCTGGCATGCAAGAGCACAATCTAAACAAATGCAAATCTGTTACTGAAAAAAAAAAATGGTGCTTTTACCATAATTACTTGTATTTGGCCTAAAGTTCGTAACGCCAGCTACTTGTGCACAGGTGAAATTTCAGGTACAACCAAAGCGAACAGCAGCTGCCAAATTAACTGCATATTGTTTGCATCTCATGCCAAGCACTCACAGCGGGTCTTATTTTTTTACCTCTGCCTCTTTCTCCCTCTCTTCTTCTTCTTTTTTTGCTAATCAGCTTGAGTGTAGCACATATTAATTTTATGATTGAATATAAATGAGCATATAATATATATAAGTTGTAAATATATATACGTATATATACTTATATATATAAATAAGTAAAATCCCTTAACATTGCTTATATGCTGAGTAATAGTATATGTTCGGATTTAAACTCAACAACAATAGTTATTATTTATAGTATATATATAAATATATATAAATTTAATTTAGCAACTTCAATCAGTTATATCAATAGAGCAATTATTTGTCTTACGTTAAAAAGAAAATCAAACACATTTACTAACTTGGCTATCATTTTGTTTGTGTTTTTTGTTTACTCATTTATTTATTTGTTTCTTTTTTTTTTTGTTGTCTTTAAAACACTTCAAACATGCTAAATATAAGTATGTATTTTGCACTTAATGTTTTCTTTTTTTTTCATACCTTTTCTAAGCGTTAATAGCCACAAGTTGCAAATAAGGTCTACAATTGTCTTTATAGCTCAAAGTAGTTATTATAAAGTTATGTCCGGTTGTGTTCATGAATATATAATATATATATATATAGATAATTTATCCAACAACAAACCTGAGTATTTTAATAATTATATATAGCATATAAAATCTTTAAATCTGCTATGATTTTGCTTCCTGTTTTGTAGAATTTTAAGCGTTTAAGAAAAAAACAATGTATAAGCCAAGTTTGTTATTATTTATCTTTATATTGTTGACTCTGTGTATATATTAATGTATCTTTGAGTTAAAAGCGGGCATTCAACCAAGTTAAGATAAATATATACAAATATATATATCTGTTCAGTTGTATATATATAGTATCTTTCGTAAATAAAGATACTCTGAGTGTTCACACAAATTAGCGATTGGTAAAGCGTAGCTGCTTACTGATTACAAAGAGCAGAGCAGAGCAGAGCAAAGCAAGCAATTAGCCAAGTTAAATACATAATGCATTTGTCTGGCCCATACAACTTACGCCTAACACTTTAGCTACTGCTGGCCCATGCTGGCCATGTCTAGTCTCTCTGTCTGTCCAACTGAATGGCTTCATGGCTGTCACTGCTTTACGTCTTAACTTGGCCGCAAAAATGTAGCTTAGGATGCAACCAAGCGTTTAGCTGGCCAGTTAGCCAAGTAAGCAAAGAAAATATATTTTAAGCCACACCGTGACCGATAAATCTGAAAACAAAAATGATTGCTTTGGATTATTGCTTGTGGCTTGCAACTTGCAGCTTTACCGACTGACTATATTTTTGTTGAACTTTAAATGCGGCTTTTGGTAGCAACAATTTACAGCTGATCTATCCAGCGATTACCGTTAAACGAGATAACTAACTATTTCGAGTTGATTCTCTGCTTAAAAGTTTAATCGTCACTAATCGTTTTCAAACTAATCGTTCGTTTACCATTGGCCCAGCAATTGGGTCAATTGTGAGTTGCATGCCAATAATAACAAAAACAAAAAAAAAAAAAAAAGTATCTCAAATTGTAAACGCCTCATGCATTCACAATGTTCTTTAACTCAATCCAATGTATCTATTTCAAGCAATAAACTTGAAGTTGCAGTTGCAGTTGATGTTGTTGTTATGTATCTAAAGTAGACTTTAATGCAACTTGTTGCAGACTTGTTTGTTGGAATTCTAACCATAAGATACAATCGACAATGAAGCGTTACTATATCAATGAACAGCACTGTATCTGAGTGTTCGAAGAAATACCCATTGAATCACTATAAAGTATTAACTTTTTTGTTGAACTTCTGTAGAATTAGGCATATTCATATATATATATATATATATATATATATATTGCTAAGCAACCTCTTACCCCTTGCCACTATACCCCCTGGGGCTAGACCTTTGTTTAGCCTAACCATAACTGGCCATATGCAAGTGGCTTTTAGTGGCTCAGATATGTTACCTGGCTTAGATACTTAAACAGCGGCAATAGCTGTTGGCCTTGGTTACTGGTTTTCTAAGCTGCCGCGTAAAGTATCTCGTTGCCTGGCTAAAAACATTTGAGCCTTTATCTATGTGTGTGTGTGTAGATGCGTGTGTGTGCGTGCATATCTATGTGGCAGAGATTGAAATGTCATTGTTGTCAGCTTATCGTATGCTGAATTAATGCCTTGGCAAGAGCAGCTACAGCTACCACAATTTTGCCGCTTTTGACCATGTTTTTTTTTTTTTTTTTCATATTTTGCTAACACTTGAAATTCTTTTCTCGCTCTGTTTTCATTTCTTGTTAAGTGTTTTTTTTCTGTTGTTACCTTTTTACTTATTTTTTTTAAATTTATATTTTCTTTCGTTCGTTTTTTGTGTTTTGAAAATTTCATCAAAATATTTTGTGCTTTTGTTTTCAATTTTCGTTTGTCTAAAAAATCTGTAAATAGAAAAAAAAAAAAGTTTATTGAATTTTTTTTGACTGCCAATTTACAGCTAATGTCTTAAGTCGTTTTAAACGAAAGTTAAAAACAACAACAACAACAAAACGAATGTCCGAAGATCTTGAGGAGCTCTTCCTATCGCCCATACCGGCACCAAGTCCCATTGAGCTGCAGCAGTGCATCCTTTTTGGCTTCCGTAGGCGTCTCTATCCCAGCCAGATACTTGATGAATGCCGCAGTGCCTTTGGGCCATTTGCCCCAAGTGCACAATATGTGGCTAAATGGTATCAAAGATTTCAAGATGGCCTATTTAATATAGATGAACATGATGAGGAATGGTATGCAAGCGCTGAAGTTGGGCGTGGCCAAACCCCCACCACTTGCAGTGATTACAATGATGATGATGATGATGATCATGATGATGATGATGATAGGAATGCGTTTGATAATGAGACATTACCACTTGTCTTGCATGATTTAGGGCATAGCTATAAGGATGTTAATAGCATTGATTATCTTAATAATGATTATAATAATGATGTTGTTGGTGATGATTATGAACTTGAACTTGATGATGAGCACGTAATTAGTTATTGGCAAGGCTATGGCTATTTGGGTAAAAAGCGAAGGTAGGCAAGGGTCTACTTAATAAATTTAACTTCTATATTTATTTATCTTATCCTTGCAAAGGATTTTAATTAATTTATTTTCTCTTTTCTTTCTTCTTCTTTAATTAACAGCGGTATGTCTATAAGTGGTTTGCCGCCATTACCAAAATCTTTAAGCGGCTTTAACAAGCTACTTGGATCTGACTCTGGCTTGTTAAGTGATGTTGAGGCACAGCAGGAGCTCGAGACCAACAACAAAAACAACAACAATAACAACAACAATAATAGCGAAAATAGTAACACTGACAATAAGGAGAACGAAAGCGGCAACAAATTACCAAGCCAAAAAGTTACTGATAACAAGACCAACAACAACAGCAACAACAGCAACAGCAGTAACAACAGCAACAACAACAATAAACAAACAACTAAAGACAGCAACAAAGATAATACAAACGATAAATCAGCATTGATTTTAACGGATTCAACAGCAACAAAAGGAAAAGGAATAATAGCAACATTGTCGGCCAATTCCAATGAAAACGAAAACAATAAAATAGATAAAAGAACAGCAACAACAACAACAACAACAACAACAGCAGCAGCAGCAGAGACAAAAACAACAACAACAACAACAACAACATCAGCAACAACAACTGCAACAAATTCACCTGCTAAAATCAATATAACGGGCAGCACTTTGGATGCACAGATAGCGACGCTGCGAAAGGAAATGGTAAGTAAATTGGCTATAAGCAAATCAAATCAAATACAGTAAAGCTTCACAATAAAGTACAACTCGACTAAAAGTTGTGATTATATAGAGGGAATATCTGAACGAGTGTTTACTGTATGTTTAAACATATTTAGGCGTCATTGAATGATAATTAGAATGTAGACAGAGATCAGCTTTAGGTCTTAAAGGTTTTTGAAATAAAACCTTTTATTATAATTTGAAATGATTCGATTGAGTTATAGAATTATAGCAGTAACTAACTATAACTCTTTGGGCTGCAGTAAAAAACCTTTTTGAATGACTAAAAGATACTCTTTTCATAGCTTACACACAGTTAAGATGGAGATGATATGTTTTGTTCAACTCCAGTAGATGCCAATAGTTAGATGGTAAAACTTTCAACTTTTGAAAGAAAATCATATCAAAAAATAATGAAATTATATAAGAAAATGTATATAAATATAATTTTTAATAAGTTTATTATACTTAGCAACATTTAGTTAGGGTATATTTATGGTCTATATCAATAGTTTTGTTGGGGTTCTAAGTGTTTTGCTTGAAATAACACTTTATATTAGAGTTCTGAGCATCTAATTGAGCTATTACTTTTGAATTTAAAAGTAGGGTATTTGAATTTCAAAATAGCTGAAAGTGATTTATCATTTCTGTTTTCCTTTTTTTTTTGTTTTAATTTTTTTCTACTTCTTTCTTCTATTTTGTTGTACGTTTTAATCATTTTTATTGGCTTCGATGTTTCTCTATATGTTTTTTTTTTTTATTTGTGGGGCGCGTCGTTTGCATATGAAATGAAGTTTTAGTTTTTGGAAATTCTTTTTTCTCTTTTCTTTTTTTTTTTCTATACAATCAAAGTGAAAATACTTGAACAACGGAAATGATTTGAGGTCTTTGTATATATATATACCTATATATAAATATATATGTGTGTGTGTTAATATGTATTTGCTGTTGCTTGTCAGCACTTGAATTCCATAAGCAATTTCACATTGCATAAAAAAAAAACGAAAAAAAACGAAAACAAAATATTGTTTTAAGTTTGAAAATTCTTCAGTTTTTCCATTACATATATGTACTACCATATTTCATAGTCAATAGAGTGCGATACTCAGTGGAGTATTACCGAGTTGCACTTTGTATCTGTTGTTAACTCATTTTTCACATTTTACTTCAAGTTTTCAAGAAATTTTACTAACAAAAATTGCACATTTTGCTCCATAGCTTTCTACGCTTTTGACTAATGATTGTGCCATATGAGTACTTATATTGTTGTATAATATATGATTATATGGCTAAGACACACCTAGCTATTGATATAATTCTTTTAAGCATGTATTTCTGTCTGTGTATGTGTTTGTGTTTGTCACTGTTGTTTTTTTGTATTGATATTGTTAGCCATTATTAAAGTGGTAAAAAGAAAGTATATCCATAGTTGACATAACTTTCAGCTTATGGCAAAGTTCATGCATATTTCCAGAGCATTAAATAAGCCAAAAAATAAAAATGGAAAAAATCACCAAAGACCTCTTTAAACTTTGACATTGTCGCGCATTTAAGCTGATATAAATGGCCATAAAGCATACAAATGGTCAACAAAAGCGAATTGTAAATGCAGATTTAATTCATTAAGTCAAATTGGCAAAGCAATTATCTTACTATTTCAACAAGCCAACAATGTGTGATAGACAAACACACACATAGACAGAAAAAGAATGAGAGGGAAAGAGAGGAATGTAAGTAATAGATAGAGATAGCAAATGAGAGTTTAAGTCCGTCTAAGTTTGACTTCAAGCAATGTGGCGGCCTTTGGCTTTAATGTGGCTGTTTTTTTTCTTACATATTTTTTGTCTTGACTGCTTTTTTGTCTTGGCTGTTTTTTTTCTTGACTTTTTTTTTGAAGGGGGAGTTGACATTTAGCCAAGATGCCAAACACTTTGTCAAAGTTGAAAGCGCAGGCGCAATGCTTCTCGCTATTCGCCATTTGCTTCTCAAATATATTCATTTGACTTTCGCATTAACTGAGGGGAGTAATGGCTGAGGTGAATTGAGGTGAGTTGAGCTCAAGTTGAGTTTAGGTAGTTTGATGTGCAAATGTCGCTTTGAGTCAGTTTTATAATTGCGAATAAATCAACCAAAAATGGAAGTTGCAACGCATCAAAACATAAATAGTCGACGCTTAGATACTCTTTTAATTAGTATTTAAATGCAGACAGGAGTATTAAGATAGTGTATACTATTATTTAACATAAACTAAAGGCTTTTAGTTAAGTATATAAATAATTTGCAGTTTATAACGCAGAATAAGAAATAAATATTGTGCCTTATATATTGGTATTATCATAAACCATTATAAAATTCTAATAATATAATAAAATTAATTAAACTTTCAGTTCTTTTATATAATAGTTAACATATTTAAGGCATTAATCAATTATTGGAAGCCTGAAAAGGTTCTGACAAACAATTTTGCTAAACAAATAAAGTTCTCATGAGTTTCAATTGGTTCTATTGTGGGCGAACTTGAAAACAAGTTTGAAGGCTATAAATATATCAGCAAGAATATAATATAGATATATGTATATATATAGTATATAGTATAGTGTATATATATCGATATACAAATCTGAACAGGTCACGGATCATGGGAATTTTATATGTGTAACTGTTGAAATCCGTTTATTAACTATGCGGATTGAAACAAGTTAGTTGGAAGTTATTCACTTGTGCATAACTAACTATTTGAGTTAAAGTATTTTGGTATTTGGCCAATAAGTTACCAGTTTTTTTTTTTTTTATTTTAGCTGATATGTTGAACACGAACCGCACATGACGTTTGTTTGTGAATTGTGACACGTTTTTTTGAGACTGTCACCTGTTGGTTTGTTGTTTGCTCGACTGGTTAGACTCTTGGTTAGACTGTTGGCCTAAACCAAAGTCTATGTCCAAAGCGACCAAGTTACTTGTCAAAGCGATGGTTTCATATGTCTCTCTTATGCTCTTGACCAAGCCTCAAACGCCATCATCAACATTGTTGGTGTTTGTGTTGACAGTTTGTAATTTGGTTTGTTTTGATTTCTGTCTGTGTTTGTTGTTGTTGTTGTTGCTGCCGCTGCTGTTGTTGTTGTTGTTGTTTATTGCAATTAAATAAATTAAAAATTTGTCCGCTGCTTGCGTAATAATTTCACATTTATAACGCAACTGCGGCTTGTATTTAATTGCAAGTCAATGCGATTTTGTGGGTTACACACTTGCCACAAAATCGAGACACAGATAGAGACAGATAGAGACAGATAGAGTCAGATAGATAAATAGATAGATAGATAGACATAGAGTCAAGCAGCTGTTGGCCAACTAAGTGGGGGATTGCCAATCTAAGACTAAAGCCAGCTTTAAAATCTAAGCCGGCCAAACCTTTCACATTTTACAAGTATGCCTTGCATTGGCGACCTTTTGTGTAGAACCTGTTTAATGCTAACCTAGGCGTAGGTGTAAAACTTTAACTAAAACAACAACAACAGCAACTGCAACAAATACAACAACAACAACAAAATTATACAAATCAAGCTGGTGTTGCAGTGTTTTGTGAGTTTAGGAGCGGCCAATGCTCGATTTGACTCTCTTTGTTGCCCCCTAAAATCTACGTATGTATCTAGACTGCTCCTAATATTGCGGCAAAGAGCATTTTGTTGTTTTGTTGCAACAATAATAACAACAACAATAACACAAACAACAGTAACAACAGTAACAGACAACAAGAGTTTGTGGCCTTTTTGTTGTATGCTCCGTTTTTGGGGTGCCAATTTTGTGGCAAGTACAACTTAGACAGACATACAGACAGTACATTAAACATTTAAGCCATTTGGCAATTTGCTTGCCAAGTTGTGCAATATTTCTGCGACTTTTTTAGTTTAGTTACTTTTTTTGGTAGTTGCCATTGTTGTTGGTTGTTGTTGCTGCTTTTGCTATTTTTATGGGTCAGGCGTCATCTGTGGGCTGGGCTAGCCGTTGGGAGATTTCAAAAAGAAAGAAATAAGCAAGAGTTATGTCTATATGTTTAAAACCTTTTACCTGTTTTTACCTGTTACCTGATATAATTATAATTAAATTACAATTGCTGCTATATGTCTTGTTACCAATTACACTCCAGTTTGTTGTTTATAATTTTACCCCTTCTCCTCTTAGTCTAAAAGCCAAGTCAAAGGCAACGCCAACGCCAACGCGCACCCAATGACACAATAATTGGTCATTGTTTTTGCCCAATCATGTGTAATACTCTATAATTCAATGAGTCATATGAATTTACTATGAAATATGTAAGTTATAGGGGATAAAAAGTAAAGTTTATAAGTGCATTTTAAATAAAAACAAACTCAATACCAATTAAATATTATATATAGAGGGGCTTGTCTATAAAGTAAATAAATTTATAGTAAATATTATTTTTATAAGTTTATATAATATTATATATATAAAGTATATATTGGATTTCCTATAAACTAATTATATTTATGGTAAATTATTTGAGTAAATAATATTTACAGTTTAACAATAATAAACAGTATCTATTGAATTCAATCAGTTTATTTTATGAGCTGCTAAATATTTTAAACTTTGCACTCTTAAAGTAATATATTGATCAGAGATAAGCTAGTTTTATATATTAATTGAAATGGGCTGTTACAAAACAGCTGATTATGAAATAGTCTTATGTTCTCACAAGGTTAATTCTTATAATATATATAAATGTCATTTAAATAAATTTGATATTAAATTATTATTATATATTCTACTGGTTGCTACCTAGTCAATAGAAAAAGTATAGGCAAATATTATTATTGTTCTAAACAAGAGAAAAATATTTAAATATAAATATAATTTAAATAATATATCCATAAATTTTTAATTATAGCTATTATACTATGCTACATAGAAAAAATAATAATTTATTTATTTTAATATTTTATATAATTATATCTTATTTTTTAAAATTGCCAAATAATTTTCTTTTAATAATTGAATCCTTTTCTTCATATATTATTATAAGCTTTTCTTACTGTTATTTTGTGTATTATTATATTTATTTAATATTGGTATTTATAATTACTATTGACATATGTAATGAAAGGGTATACTAAGTGTGTTATAGTCACTTCTATAGCTGCAGTTGTTTAGTGCCAATGTATAAACATTTAAATTTACTCGTTTCCAATTACGCGCGGCCTGTCGCCGAGGCCTCGAGTTGTTGTTGTTGCTGCTGCTGTTGTGGGGTAGTTGGTGGCGGGGGTGTTGGTGTTAGGGGGTTATATACTACTTGGTGCTTTGGGCCTGGTTTAGTTTTTCCTTTGTTTTTTTGCAAATGCTGCGGTTGAATGATTAACGATTCAAGCTGTGAACTGTTGGTGGGTGTGTGTTATATACAACACACACACACACACACATGCATATAAATATATAAACATATTAAAAACATGTCTGTATGCGTGTAAGTGCGCTGCAATTATGTTAGTTGGCCGCTTTTGCTTTCAATTGTTCAATTGTTAAGCGGCAACGCGGCAAGAGATAAACCAAAGAAATTGATACTCTATGAGTATACTGTATACCTTGGTCTAACACAATAACATATGAATTTTGTATTTATTTATAGTTTTTTTTTTCTTCAACTTTTTTTTCTCAGTTTATTATTATTATTTTGTTTGCTTTTTGTAAGGTTTTCTACCACTTTTTTTTTTTATTTGCAATCTGTCGTTGTTATTTTATTACTTATGTCGTTTTTTTTTTATACACTTGGTTGAATTATAAAAACTGAAAGTAAACATTTGTTGAAGGTCAATGGAATTGTTAGTATTATTAGATCCACTTTCAAAATGGCATAGAAAAAAGTTATTATGCAATTGCTTATATATGTGTCAATTGGCCAAAATGATAAATTGCTCTATTCACAATAAGTAAAAGCCGGAATTCTTGCCGGAACTGCCAGTTAAAGAAACTGAAATTATAATAATTTCTCTGAACAAATTTGAATCTTAAAAAATGAGTTTATTGTTGCTGCCTGAGAGAAGCTTTTGATTTTGTTGTACTAGAAAACAGAGAGTGAAATGAGAATCTTTGAAAGAGATAGAAAAGAGAGGGAGAAAGAGAGAGGGCCAGAGAAATTGATTGAAATGTTAATCTAGTTGTTCGACAAGACTAATGGATGTTTGTTGTGATATTTGTGTGTTGTGATGATTATCTGCTTCCCTGGGCCACAACTTTACAACAATTTCCAGTTAAGATTTTATTTATTTATAAGCTTCAATAGATTTCTAGGCTCTTTTACTCTTTACTTGTCTCAAAAATAATATTTGCTGTCAAGTCATCTAACTAACTGGTTAGCTTTCCCCATCTTGGCCAGTTTGGAAGCTGCATTAGATGGCCCTATAGAAAGCCAAATGCATTCCATATTAATGAGTACTCATCTAGAGTAAAGAGTCTCTTTCTCTCTTACTACCAATTTATCTATCTATCTATCTATCTATATATCTAACTCTGGTATACAATTATACAAACTAAATTGCCCTCAATTGTTGTTGTGAAGTTTTTTTTCTGTTGTTGTTTGTGATATTGTTTTTTTTTCTTTCTACTTTTTATTTATGTGTGTGCGTGTGCGTGTGTGTGTGTGTGTGTGTGTGCAACGTTGTGGATTAAGTAATAAAGTTCGCTACGACTTTAGCCGTATCCGTTGTAATGCATAGAAAAACGCATAAAAGATCAGCTAAGCAACAATAGGAGAAAACCAGAAGTAAAAAAAAAAACCTAATCAGCGCATGCGCAGCCATTAAGCCACAGTCAAGACGAATTGAGCCAACTAATTTATAAGTTGGCTTAGTGCGTTGCGGTCTCTCTCTCTTTGGGCCTATATTTTTTGCTGATGTCTTCTGCTGCTGCTGCTGCTGCTGTTGGTGCTGCTGCTGCTAGTGTTTGCTGTTGTTGCCTGCAAATTAAATTTATGAACAAAAAAGCGAACAAAAAGCATTACAATAACAGCAACAGCAACAATAACAGCAACAATAACTACAATTGTTGCAGCTGGCATCAGGTCCAAAGGCCCAAAGCGAGAAATGCATCAAGGCATGAAATGACTTTTTATGGCTTTCATAAAACGGCCTTGAACGCATTGGCCATTCTTTCAGTCATTAGTTATCTTTCTCTCTCTCTCTATCTTTCTCTATTTTGTGTTTTTTCTTTTTCTTTATATCTTCTATGGGTGTTTTTTTTATTCTCTTGGCCACGTATTTCATACTTTCCAGCTAGTTCTTTTACTTTTATTCGGCACAAGCCACTAAGCAGCAAATCACAAAGAGACCCAAGCCTCGATCATAAAATCAATTCTACAAGCCACATAAAAGGTTTATTTACTTGCTTTGATGATTTGCATCCGCTATTCGTTTTTTCTTCTTTATCTTCTTTTTTTTTAATTCCTTAAGTATTTAGTTTATGTATAACTATTTTGTGCTTAGAGATTAATGAACTCGGCTTAAATTGTTGTCTGTTTTCTAATTGATAATTATACTATAATTATATAGTGCTGATCCCTGAACACCTGGTAACGAGCTGAGTAAACGATAATTTAGTTGTTAGCCACAAAGTGTACTTATATCTTAAAGGTTCTACTTACCTTAAAGCGTCTAAAAGGAGGCCTAGCAACTTAGATCGTTTTAACTTTTTATATAAATAATTTATAGCTAAATCATGCATCACGTTCGACAGGTTTTAAACCGTTTAAATTGAGGCAACTTTTAGCAAAAAGTCCTTGACTTGATGTTGCAATTTAAGCTTCAAGAAGTTAATTTATTGCTTTTAAATTAATCTGGAATTAAATTTGCAGATTGTTATTGCAATTATTTCTTGTTATTTTTAAGTCATTTGGCAGCACTTTATAAATTCTTTTTTTGGTATTTTCCTCTTGAAACTTTGGCACAGACTTTAGACAGATTTTGGTAACTTTTAATACATTTTTGATGTCTGAAGAGATGGAAATTTCTTGTATTCTTTTGAAGCATTTATTTTTTATATATAATTTATTATTTGAAAATTTTAAATAATCGTTAAATTAAATTATTAATATGTAAATTATTTATTTTATGTTTTTATTTTATTATATACTTTTATTTATTATATATTTCCTATGTCTATATTAGGGTGAAAATTATTTCGATTTTTATTATCTTTATTGGCCATAGGCAAACAATTTACAATTACTTCAAAATAAATATTAAATATATATTTTTTTCTTTCTCTCTCTGTCTTCATATTTTATTCTTTTCCGTTTCCGTAGTCTTTTTTTATCTACATTATTTTTTTATTATTTCTGTTTGGGGCTTAAAAATTTATTTCTGTTGATGGCGTCATTTGGGTACTTGTTCTGTGTCTATATATTTGTGTGTGTTGATGTTGGTGTGTATTGGTGTTTACACCTTTCTTTAAAAAATAAAAAAATTCACCTTCCGGTGGTGTTACTCACATTCTGGAGGTCAACGTCACTTATAACCAAGTTGCCCCCACCATAAAATTACTTTGTGTAGCAACCTTTGCATGCATCATGCAAAAAAAAAGCGAATCAGCGAATGGAACCAATGTCAGTTTCGGTTCAAGTCCGACTGCGATTATATCATACAATATGGTAGACAGACGGTCAAGCGTCCAGGATTGGACTGGGCTTAGTGGTATGGTGTGAGGTGGTATGGTGTACATCATCGTCTCTGGCATGCATAATTAATAATGAAATGATTTGGCCACTGACATTGGAAAATGTGTACAAATCAAAGTGTTGCAGAATTGATGCTGGATAGTGCAACATTCATTCATACAGACCACAGCGGGTGTCTGCCAATCAGATTGATTCAGCTTTTCCAGCTGTCGTTGCTGCTGTTGCTGCTGTTGCTGCTTCTGGTTGCTGTTGCGTCTGTCGTGGCATCCACTAATGATCTATGCGGGCGCCCAGTTGCCGTCAGTCTGCCAGGCACCTGCAAAAATAAACCATAGAAATTAAAGTTCTATAAATAAAATGGATTAATGTAAATGCCCTTTAGAGAATGAGGAATTGCTAGCCAAATGGGGGAGGGCGGGGTGGAAGTTCTTGTTACTTGTACAACTGCACAGAATTAGCCACATTCAGAGACGTTCCGCGTTGCAAATACCGCATTGCACATGGCACATGGCAAATGGCACATGGCACTTTGCACGTAGCACGTAGCACTATGTATAGTATTTGCATGTGAAATTCCTGGTCCTTTTTTATCTTCTTTCTTGCTTCTTGGCCTTTCAAACAGGAAGCACTTGACAATTTTTAACAACAACAACAACTACAACAACAGCAATAACAACTACTAAAAGCGAAAGTCTTTGTGTAAATTGGCTTGAAAGATGTGCAACAATAAATTGTCAACGGATTGTTATTATATCATTTTACGCTCAATAAGCTTGTTAATAATTGTGCGAAGAGGCAGATAGAGACTGGCGCGTTGGAGGCGACGCTAATTGTGGTAACAATCAAATATTATGTTGGCCAGGAAACTGCTTACAAGATACTAAAACTGATTGCTGATAACTTGGCTTATATTCATTCATCAACAGCAATATATTATATTTCTTGTGTGTGTGTGTGTGCTAACATAGACAACTTCTTGTGCAGCAGAGTGTAAAATTTACTTTAAACTAAACTCTCTACTCCCTATTTAAAAAGCGTAGCAACAGCAACAGCATTAACAATAAAACATACATATATATATATATATATATTTATATATGTATATGTATATGTATATACATAATTATATATAATATTTGCAGACAGTGGCAACGCTACAATAACTTTTGACAATGGCGTTAAACTGAGAAGTTTCTAAGCGACTGAAGATCAAAGTGTTAGCAATATAAATACTATTGTAACCCTTTAAAAGTAAAATTTATCTATTTAATTATTAAGTTTATTAATAAGTTTATTCTTTTGGTCAACTTGTCATACTTGTCAGGTTGAGGCTTTAATTCATTAAAGGAATTGCAAAGCTTATACTCGAGTATGAGAGTGTGCCATATAGCAGTTATGCTAGTTTATGGTTCATATCATTCAGTTATATTGTAATATATATTAAACTATATATCATATATCTAACAGATAATTATGTCTTATAGTTATATCTTATGTTTCCCCCATTTTGTGGTTTATTAGTACGCCACTGATTTAAGTGAAATATTTGATTTGCTCTTTTGTATTTTAGTCACATTTGTTCACAATAAAAGAAACAATAAGCCGACAACCTGCCACAATTTGCAATGGTTATTCGTATTTTGAACATTTATTTCTTTAAATGCTATTTTATTGTATGGCAAATATAACAACAACAACAACAACAAAATAGTATTAGCTGTTATATCAATGCTCTTTGCACATTATTACAGTTGGTTAAATGTCAGCAATGCCTTCGATTCTATACAATTATTGGGGAACTATTTGGCCTTTGGATTTTGTTATTTTGTTTCTATTTGTACATTTTTTTTTTAAGTTTTTTAGTTGACTGTATTTAAAGTTTAAACCTTGTTGGGTGAAAGAATGAAATAATGAAGGTTAAGTTGGCTAATTGAAACCATACAAAAGTGCGTGATACCAACAATAGTCCAGTTAGATCCCCCACACTTAACGGCAAAACTTGAACCAAACACAGATTCAGCTCCATGGCTAATTATGTGCGAGTCACTGAAGCCAAGATCCGTTGGGGCATATACCAGTTGGAGCACATATATATATATATATATATTTGTATTGAAATAAACGTCATGGCGCAATGAGCTTATAATATATATCTTATGGTCATAATATGCAAATTATGTTGCGATTGTTGCGGGTATTTCGACTGTGCTGCGTGGGTGCTGAAAGGGGCAGGTTGCTGTTGGACAATTGTTGCAGTTAACCGTTTACGAGGTGTGTCACAAAGCCAACAGCAAACATCAGTTGACCATAGAAATGAATATATAACATTTATATAAATATATATACATATAATCCAAACTAAACAGAGCAAAAAAATATCTTGATTTGCTTTTAGACTCAAGTAGCCAATGCAATTAGGTAATTGCAACATTCCGTTGATTGATTTCTGATTTAAAAAATATTATAAAATAAATATATATATTTATATATATAAAGCACTCAATATACAGTAACATTCCATTAGACAATCCAACAAATATTTATTTAATATTATTATTTACTTTTAAATATTTTATTGTTTAATTATTAGTAAACATTAAAATTAAATTTAAACATAATATAAATATGAAAGTTATATAGCTTGATTTCAATTAAAAATATATACAATATCTGAAATATAAAGATCTTATTGTTTATAAAAAGTTTTTGTTATTTTAGCCAATGCATTGGGTACAGTAGCCTTGGCTATAACGATTATATTGATAGTTTATAATCGAGGAAATAAAAACAATGAAATATCTTATAAAAAAATTATATTATACAACATTATAAAATTTATAGATATATATAAATTTATATATATATATATATGTGTATTAAATGAATTGTGATATGTGCCTGTTGATATCGGTTTAAGATGAAAGCGTCTTTTGGCACGTAAAACAAACATAAAAAATTAATAAAAAATAACAAAAAAAATCGAAAGAAAAATACAGAAATTATTTGAAATGTGCAATGGGCAGCTGGGTATATGGCAAACAGCTCTTTGACATGCAAAGTGGACACAATACTATGGATCCAAACTGATGCTTTGGTAAGCAGGTAGGAGGAGCAACACGGGGGGTAGTGGTGGTAATTTCCCGCTGTACGTTTACCAATCGGCTTAAATTAAATGTGGCCCAAACCAATAAACAAACAAATAAACATGCGCTTGAGTTTGCAATCAAAACAAAGTCAACTGCATTGGATCAGGAGCTGAAAATACACATATATATATATATATAGATATATATATATATATATACGTTGTGGATCGAGTCCAGCCATTACCTGGCAAGTGAAAGTTCGTCTTGTTGTCCTCTCTCCACCAATGCTCCCCCGCTGCCTTCTTACAGTTACTACTACTATTAACCAAACGCGAGCTATAGCAACAGATCCAGCTCCAGCTCCAGCTTCGGCGTCAGTTCCAAGTTAAGCTTTAGCTTTAGCTTCAGCTACATCTACAGCTCCATCTATAGCTCCATCTATAGCACCAGCTGCAGTTGCAGCCCGTGGTTTGGCTTGCGTTGACAGTTGCACACAAATTACAAAAATTAGCGCTCACATGCAACGCAGTCAGTCGATGGCAGCGATGCCTCCTTAATCTTTGCAATCTGCCTCCATTCCCCGCTCGCTTTGTGTAATTCCTTCTCCTTTGGCTATTCCTATAGCTTCTATAACATGTGATGCGATTGTCTTTGGGCAAAAGTTGTAAGCTTGGGTCGCACATTTGTGCAATTAGAAAATGGCAAATGCCAAATGGGGGCATGCAGCAACAGTAACAACAGCAACAACAACACAAACAACAACTGACTACACGATGGGGGCATACATGCTCCATAGATTAACATACCCACAGCACAACACTTAATTTGCCCAGGGCTTTGTTGCTGTACCCCAACAGCAACAACAGCAACAACAGCAACAACAACAACAACAACAATTGCAAACTAAATTTAGTTTGCAATGGCAATCTACAATTGCCTCAAACTATTGCAATTGCAACTGCAACTGCAACACTATGCAACATTAAATAAATCACACAGTGACAAATATTCCAAGATATGAGCTGCTTGCACCAATTTCAATGATCTTTCACTTATTTTCATTAAATATTTATTATTATTATTTTGTGCAATCAAATCGGCTAATGATATGATATATAGACAGCAAATTAGCATTAAGTCTAATGTATATCTATATATATTTGTCAAGCATTGTAATTCACTCTTAAAGTAAATTAATTATTTACAGATATGTCAGGAACAATGGATTTTCGAAAAGAAAGTTTAAGCTTTTAGTTTTTATATAGAATTTTGAAGATTTTCTTCTTTCTAATATACATTGACAGTTATATTCGAAATGTCAAAGTAAAAATTATCGATAGTTCAAAAAGCAAACGCTAGATGGGCCACCCTGTATATATATATATATATATAGTCTTCATATGCAACTTATTTAAAATACATTTTGTGTTGCATTTTATGACTGTTTTATGTTGCATTTTGAAAAACATTTATAACAATAATTTTCATTTGGAAAATGTTCGCACTCTTTTAAAATCTGTTTACTGCTGGAAAACTTTCAACACTTTTCAGGCAAACAAAAAAATTTTAATGAGCTCCTCAACGACTGGAGGCTGTTGGCAGTTGTTGCTGCTGCTGTTGTTGTTTGCTGTTTGCTGTTGCTGTTTGTTGTTGCAACAAACTCCTAAAAACTGCAGCATATGCCTCCTTAGACTATAGAAACATTTTTTGTATACAATTTTTTTTTTGGGATTGAAGTCTAATGTTGCTGCTGCGGCTGCTGCTGTTGCTGCTGCTGTTTGTTTTGCTTATCAATCAGTGCGGAATCAGCCGCAGAAATGTTGCGTAATTTTGCAGTGCAAACGAAAACCAAAATATATATATATATATATATATATATAAACAAAAAAGTTGTACAAACCGATTTATTTATGGCTTTATAGCAGCGCTTTGGCTACCGTTTTGGCCTGGCAACTTTTATGTTGCTTTTAGTTGCTGCTGTTGCTGCTGCTGTTGTTGTTGTTGTTGTTGTGGTGTGCAATTGAAACTCGTTGGAGATGCATGCAACATAGATACAACTATAAACATATGTGTGTCTTAATGCCACTAGGCGAATAAGTTTTGAAATCTGCTTTTGGGCTTAAAGCAGTTGCCGGTTCCGTGTGAAGACATGAACGTATCCAACTATTATACATAGTATATAAGAGATTATGGTATTACTATCAATAACACTTGGCTAACATAGTATGGCTAAAAGCTTGTTATTTAACTGTTATTTAAGAATATATTTTGCTATACTTTATGACACACTTCTTCTCTTTTTTAAAGCATTTCCTTTCAGTTTTTATAGGGTATTTAATAATAAAAGTAATGTATACATTACATTAGTTGATGTTGCTGTTGATGTTGTTGTTGATGTTGCTGTTGTTGTTGCTGTTGCGGCAAACTGACAAAGGGCAGAATTGGATTGGTAACTCGTTTTGCATATAAAGTGACAATAAAGTGAATTGTCCATAGTTCAAAATGATTCGATTCACATTCTCATTGGTTTTGTTATGGTTACATACCAGCACGTACACTCTGGGCACCTACCCACACACACACACACACATACATACATACATTTGCACCATATATAAGCGAACTTATGAGCACCGTTAGATGAACGGTCTTATAGGATGTTTTGTGCCTGGTACTCGTAACCGTAACTAAGTACAAATATCGTTGACATTTTATCAGCTTGTCTCTACGTTTGTACGTGCTAAGCAATGGTCTCTGTATATATATATATATATATATATATATATATAAATACGTACCATATAGCATATAGTGTATATGAGTTGGAAACGAGTGTATTCCATTGGAATGAATGGCCATTGAATGCCGTGATATGCAAATCGAGCTATGGGCAATAAATAAGTAACGTGTCCAAAACATATATTTGGTCTTACAATGTATGAAAGGCGCCAAGGAGTGAATGCAAGTGTAAAACAAAAAATACAAAAAAAAATACAAAAAATGCAAAAAATAAAAATTAAAACAAAAACAAAGAAAAATAAATAAATAAACAGAGAAAATTCCAGAGTTGACAGTGTTCTGGGCACGTCAAAATGTCGCCAACAACTTTTGCCATCTATAAAATCGTGTATCTTTATATCTATGTAAATGTATATATATATATATAAGTGTGTGTATAACTGTCTGGGCTTATCTGTAGCTGTATCTGTATCTGTGCAGTTGGCGCTAAAGTTGAAAGGCGTGACTGCATTGTTGTCAACATGTTGCAGCAATGCAAATGCCAAAAAAAAAGAGAAACATACACACACAACATTTTGTCGTCAAAATCGACAGCAACAAGCAGCGAGTTGGCTAAATTAAGTTACACTAACAACAGTAGTAAAAGAACAAGCAACATCTGTGACAATGGCTAAGAGATTTTCTTAGTTTTTTTTTTGGCCAGCTTATCTCTGGGGAGGCGCTTCCGCATTTGCAGCTGAATTCTTAACAGTCACAAAAGTTCAACGCACAAATGTTTGAAGTGCTGCCGACGCTTCAAGGCAACTCTCTCTCTCGCTCTCTCTCTTTCTGTTTGTGTGTTATGTATATGTATATTGCATCAGCTAAAGATAGAAACAAGCTGCATAGGCGACAAGAACAAGATACATGCATAATGCATGCATGCAACAACTTGGGCCGCATGTTACGCTGACTGTCGCTAGTTTATTGCCATTGCATCCATAAGATACATGTACTTTAAGGGTTTCTGTCTCGTCGTCATCGTCGTCGTCGTCGTCGTCGTCGTCACCTTTTATTATGTGCTTAAACTAATGCATACAACAAAATATAATACTTGCTTGTATTTTTTATTTTATTTCATTTTTTTTTTTTGTATTTTTTTAATCTTATTTTTTTTTATTTTTAAACATTTCTAAGCTCTTAGGGCTAATTAAATTTCCAATAGTTTCGTTGGCATTTTACGATACTCAATTGAAAGCTGTTATATATGGCCATATTCTACAGTGGATAATGTCGCCATATGTTGTGCTTAATTACAATAATGACAGTTTGACGAGTAACCGAAACAGCACGAGCCAAATGCTAATGCTGATGCTGTTACTGCTGCTGCTGCTGCTGCATCATGGCGCCTTATGCGAGCTGCCACTTTCCTACACTTTTCTCATTGCAACTCATCTCATTAATGTTCTTTCTATGCCACAAACAGTCATACATTTGCATCAGTTAATGCCTTAGGTATATGACTGGCAGCACAGATATATAAACTAACATATATATACATATATATATATATATATATATATATAAAAGTCTAACAGCTTCTATGATATATGCAGTCTGCAGCTTAAGCGGCTCCAACAGTTTTAATTAGGTTTTTTTTTATAATAAAATTCTTCAGATGATTTCGTGATTTTTTTTTTTGCGTCTCTTTCTTAATTAATAAATTTTTAGATTTATAGATTGTATAAAAAATTGAATTTTAATGAATTGCAGAATATTGCGAAATAAATGTTAACTCAATTAATTATGAAATATAAATGTTTTTTTTTTTTTTGAAGAACAACAAAAACTTTCACATTTTATTTAAATTAATCACATCGCCTTCAAGTCTCCAAATATATGTACCTAATTCATTTAAAGTGTGAATAATTTGTATAGAATATATATTATATATATATATAAATTACATATATACATATACTATATCATATATATATATATAAGAAAACAACCAGATAAACCAGTTACATATATCAATTTAAGATTAACAAGTTAATAATAATAATTTGTATATACAAACAAGTTAGCTTAGTCATACCATAAATATGTGTTTAATGCAAGATTCCTATGATATGTTAACTGATTAATATTAGTAGATATATGCATATTTATATATATATAAAGTATATATATAATGGTGTATGTTGCGCAATATAAAATTCACGTTAAAGAAAAGAGCACAAAATTCTGTTAATGATTTGCTATTTTATGCTCTCTTTCGTAATGAAATTGGTAGCTAAGGTTAGCACTTAATGTGGCAAATTAAGTTTATATAAAAACACAATTTATATATATATATATATATAAGTTAAGTTATTTCATCTTTAGTTTAATCTCTATAAATTAGTACTTTAATGCATGTCCTTGTCACTATTTGTCATTCAATGCCAGCTTTAATGTTGCTAATCAAGTAAAAATTGTTAGTAAACTAAGTAAGTTAGTAACTTTGGCTAATTACAATATATTTATGCAATGCAATCTTGTAAGTGACAAGTAACTAACTAAATAATGTGTTTTTAGGCCATATTTTAACAGTTTATATGTGGCAAGTTGATAGATTAACAACATTACGTATACGACACGTGTGCAATTACATATTGCACTTTGACTTGCATTATTATATATAACAGTATATTGCATATGGTTTTGGTTTAGTATAGAATTTATTGTAATGCTTTACTTCTACTTCTTCTTATTGCGGCTTATTGCGCAATTGTTTGTTTTGTTTGTTTTTTACGTAATATTTCATATTCATGCTAACGGTTGAAGCCGCAAAACTTCATTTCAAAAAAAAAAATGGTAAAGGTATAAAGCAAATTCAAAAGCCGCCAATGTTTGTCTTCCGCAAACAGATTTTACACTTGAATACGACTGGAAAATTCTATTAGCTTTTGTGGTCTAGGGCGTTGTCTGCATTCAACAACCTTTTTTTGTGTTCTTCATGTTTTTTTTTTTTGTTCAACAACATTTTCCAATAATTTTCTCTCTGGCTTTCGATTGCATTGCCACAGTCGTATTTATCTTGGGATTTGCTCTGTAAATTCTTGCGGCCTGTGTGGGCGCGTAACTCAAATAATACGGAAATATCTATTAGCTTCTATGGCATATGCATATGCCAGGTATATATATATATATATATATATATGGATATATGGATATATGGCTATAGCTATTTGTGGTGGGTGTGTAAACTGTGCCAGCTGCTGCTGACAATGTGAATATGGAAGATGTCTGGAAGGTGTTCCAGACGTGGGTGGCTATTGTAAAACCAGCTGCACTTGTCGCCTCAGGGCCTAATGCCAATTAAGCGCTAATTAGCATACATGAGCTAAAAGTATCTATGTGTATGTGTATAGTTCTCTCTGTTTGCTCGTGTAGCAAGTGAAACTGTGCTAATGCATGAAGCTGACCTGTAGAAATGTGCAAATTAGGCTAATAAAAAAAACCAAAAGCAACACAACAATACAACTTTGCTATGGGATGCATTTTAACCCAGTTAAGATAGATAATTATAACCCTATTCAATAAGCATTAACGTAACTACTAGTATTGCTGATAGAAGTTGTCAAAATGCGTTTTTATGATATGTTTCTTCAAGCGCAGGATTACATTTACAATGTGACAGCAAAAAGCAGTTTGCCGGCTGTTCGCAGCTGCAGCGGCAACAGTTCATGAATATTATATTACCATAGAGAGAGAGAGAGAGATAGAGAGAAGCCGCTAGTATATAGACAACGGCCGGATCCCCATGATCTCCGGATGCTGCTGGCGTCTAACGTATTAGCAGCCCAACTGGAGTGGGAGTTGGCCACTGTCTACCACTGAAAATGTGGTTGATTTCGTATTTCGTTGGGGGAGGGGCGGTGTTGCAGGATTGTTGAGCGGATTTGTTTAATACCGCAGCTTTGTGGCAGCGATGCAGAAAGTTGTGCTGCTTTTCATTTCTTATGTTTTTTCTATTTTTTTTATTTTTTTTTATTTTCTTGCGCCAAAGATATTATGCAGCGATATTAATTGACAAATGAGATTTTTCCTTCCTACACGACAGCAACAGGGGGAACTTTCATTTTGACCACAAGGCGTCTTGTTGTCAGCTCAACTCAAACTCAAACTTAAACTTAAACTAAAACGTTAACGTTTGAGTTAACGTTAACGTTAACTCCAACATAAACTCAAGCTTGAGATCAAACCCACAAATGCAGGCCAAGGCAAGTATGCATATATAGTATAAACGCATATCTCCTTTATCCAATACTCTATACCTCTATAGCTGTATAGCTCTATAGCTGTAACCTAGCAACACGCTTAGTCGTCGAGTATTGCTTTGGGTTAACGCCAACTGTCTGGCTTTATCAAACGTGCCGCAAACTCTTGTCAAGTTACTTAATGCCACAAAATGCGGTTTTTCAAACGCAATGCGCGTTGTCTGCTCTATATGGCCAATAGAGACAGCCCTCACATCATTTAACCGCTACCTTCCACCTCCAACTCCACCCCCTCCCACATTCACTGTCATGCCACATCTGCTTGACGGGCCGCTGAACTGTTAAATGTCAGTCCATGATAGCAGCCAATAGATTGATGACTGCTGTCACGTCAGAAATATGCAAAAAGTATGAAAATATCTAAAAATAAACTTTGTTATCGATATACTATTCATATACTCTATAAATATTTATATATATATAGTATATATCGGTTATAAGATGCACAGCTTACATGCAAATATTGCTTAAATGCAAAATTGTGTTATTTTTAAACATTATGAAACTATTTAGTACTAAATTTAGCCTCATAAATGGAAAAAATTGCTTATAAGAAAGTAATGTGTATAAACAAATAAAAAATCGTTCATTTGCATATAAATTTTAATCGGATTTAAACAATTTATAAGCTGTAGGACAACAATATTAAAATTTTTAATCTCATTTTATATTTAATATTCTGTTTAATATTCTTTTTTTTTATTTATAGCTGACGAACAGTATAAAATATAAATTTAAGTAAACTTCTAAACCTTTGGTTTATTTTATAATAATCATTTAAATACAACGTATTATATTATATATATATATATATATATATATATTATATATTATATATAGGTGTATACTGTATATACTGCATTTTCCATATATAAAACATAACCACAAAGGATAAGGAAAAGCTGCTTTAGTCATATTTATAACTGACACTTAACCTCATTTCTACATTTATATTTAAACATGTCGTTAAGTGTCTCAAGAAATAACTATATGATATAAACATATGTAACATATAATGTATTAATACATTATAGTAGTTCATTGACTGTTCACTTTTATCGATTAGCTTTTTATCGATTATTATATGCCTGCAAATCTGAAATGAAGCGTATTAAGTTCTATTTGTTGCATAGACATGAAGCTTTATTATGAGGAAGTTGCAGTTCTTTGTGTCGTCCAAAAGAGTTTAATGCCAAACCTTACTATGGATTTTGTGGGCGTGCCTTTTGATAGACAGTCTCAGTCTCAGTTACTGTGTGGCGCTGTCAATCAATGCCATGCTACAAAGCTTTATAATAATAATAACAGTCAGTCATTCAGTTAGTCATTCAGTCATTTCGTCAGTGAGTTAGTTAAAGCTCTGCTGGTAATGGTTTGCCTTGGGTATTTGAAAGTTGCATTGAGCGATTTAGCGCGTTGGTGGCCCACGTCAAGAACTTGTACATGTTGCATATTAATAATTTGTGGCGTCGTGTCGCGTTGTGTCTGTTGCATGCAACTTAACTAATTTTATGTACTACAGACTATAGTATTTATATAGCATTTTTTTCATTTTGCTGTTTTTTTTTCTATTTTATTTACTTTTAGTATGGTCTGCGTCAATTGGATCTCTCATTGCTGTCACAATTGTGGGCGCTAAATGACTCCATACAGGAGTTTCGTACAATGATCGAGGAGCAGGATGATGAGGAAGATGATGAGGAGGGCGACTTGGATGAACAGGGTAATCGCAGGCATTCACCGACACCTTCATCCTATGATTCGGTCAGCTCTGAAGGTGGTGCTGAAGCGGATCTTGTTATGCAGGCCAAGGCGAAACGTCTGGGCACAATACCAAAGGTTATAACTACGCAACCAAAACAACAACAGCAGCAACAGCAACAACATCAGCAGCAGCAGCATCAGCAGCAGCATTTAAAAAGCGATATTAAACCGGTGCCAAGAATGCGTAGTGCACCACCGCCACCACCACCAGCCGCATTAATGTGCTCAGCGCGAAAGGCAGCGGCTCCCCCACGACCCACATGATGTTACCTAACCGACTTCCTAGCCGGAGTCAGGATGGTCATGTGCAAAGCGATTGTGAGCGATGGGCCGCTGCCGGCGCCATCCATACCAACGACGCCATCATCGCCATCGACTCCACCATTGCCAGCGACGTTGTCATCATTGGGAAGCATTTGAGAACTTGAAGCGTCTGCCTTCTTTTTTTTATATTTTTGCAGTTGGAGCTGAAACGCAGCACTTGGCAAGGGCATTTGGAAGTTGGTCGGATTAGGAATGTTGTTTGGATAACTTACTCGGAAGTGTGGCATGCACCATCCTTAGATAGTTTTACATAAACGATAAACGATATAATACTATATATGATAAACGATAAGAATTTAATCTATATCATATTATAATGCTTAAGCATATGCAATTAGTATGCTATTTAGTTAGTCCTTAAGCCGTGTAGCCTTTAAGTTTAGCAGTCCTTTGTGTGATCTTCAATTGTAAGTTTAATGTAAATTGTTTTTTTTTTTCTGTTGGCCCTCTTTTACTATTGCTTTTAAGGGGCTACCTTGGGGTTTTCTATAGGCATCACGGGTTAATCCTATGACATACCTTTATTATTTTATGTTTTTAAAATAAATTTAATATTAATATTAAATTTTATGTTCTATCATTGAATTAATATTTAAAATTGCCAACAGTTGAAATCAGTGCTCTCTAAGAACCTCAGATCTTACATTATATATAATTATATATAAACATATTTTCAACTCTATATCTAACTATTCATTTAAGTACTGCACCTTATGTATATATAGAGCAAATCACTAAATAACTTGCGCTATAACTAATTATATATTTGGCTTTTACAAACAATTCTTCAACAATATGTCCAACGAGATGAGAAAAATAAAATAATCTAAACAATAATCTGCATGTTGTTTTTATTTAATTTAAAGTTGGTTCAAATACCATTCAAACAATGCTAAAACCATCCATACCAATTTTAAGGCATGAAAAATCACTGGCCAGGATTTGATTGTCATTGAAACTGCTATAGAAACTTGGGCAGAAACTCATGGCCGTGAAACCGGCCAATTTACTTTTAATTTTGAGACAGACTGCCATGGGTGTTAGCTCTGTTAGTAATGGTAGACAGAAGGTGGGCGTGGATTTAGCATCGATTGTTAACTTGGTCAAATCATTGCCGTCCAATGTTATGCCTATATCCACCGATAGCTTTAATATATTTACTTTTAACACCATGCAGACTGAAATAAAATATTTATAGCTTATACATGAAAGTTGTGAATTGTGGCTTAAACCTACGATTCTTGGTCATTTTTAAGACATTTACATTTACACCTTGGCAACAGCTGCAGCTCAGGCCTAAACAGCTGCACCTTGCTGGAAAAGATATGACATCCGTATTGTCGTTGGAAGCGGCAGCAGCTGCTACCATATTGGAGGTGTCTTCTAGGCCAATCAAAGTGGCCATTAGCATGGTCAGCCAATGTATTCTTATGTTCACATTCGAAGTAAACATTTTTTATATATTTCCAGCTTATTAACAGTTGCGTTATGCACAAAACTAACCAATGGACACACAAGCAACGGGTTTTTGTTAACAAATTTTTATTTTTTTTACTCTTCAGTTAAAAATCATTTCAAAATTCATACTTAAATTAAGTTTTTTTAATTAAATTTAATACATAGAATGGTTCATTTAACTCCCAGAGGAGTGTGCAGGTTCAAGGGTAAATATGCCAATTGGAAAGGTAAATAATTATGCCTAAAAGTATGTAATCATAATAAAAGTTCGAGTTAACACTGGTGCGCTTAAAAGTATGCAACAGTTTTATTCATGAATTTTACAATTGCGACAAACTATTGCATATTTGTGAGCTCTGATTTAAATAGTCAACCTTGGAATGGCATATCTGTTAATCTATACATATAAATATATACATATATATATCTAAAGGAGATATTTCTGTTGTGTTGCTGGAGTCTAGAGGGATAACTTTTTTCCAAAAATAAATGTGTGTAATGTCATACTTAAGCTGTATTTATATATTTATTTTATATTTTATATATATCAATAAATATATTTTATACATATTTATTTTTACCAGCTTTCGTACGATAATAACATTTATTTAAATATAAAAAAAAATACTAAAAAAAAATTTAAATATGTTAAAATAAATTTATTATTTTAAAAATTATATAAAATTTATAGCTTAAAGACACTCGATTAAATCATTCTTAACAGTTGACAATAAATAGCTTTTGGCCAAATATAAATATAGTCACAAAACTTGTTAAACATTTTAGTTGGAAGATAATAGAGGTAACACAAGTTTTTTTAACTAATTCTGCAAATTTTATATAATATTAATAGCAGGTGTGGATTTTCTTAGATTGTGTTAGTTTTTATAATTTCACCAGAGAATGTTGTTAAACATGTTGTCATTTAGGATATAGATAGATAATCGTTTTTCAATTAAAATGCTAATTAAACAACAGTATTGTAATGATTCATATTATAAAAGAACGTCTTCTTAGGGTTTCCCTACAAGTTTTAATTAGGAACTTTCATTACTAACGGAATCTTCAACACATATTAGCGAACTTCAAGGTCAGCAGCTTAAATTCGTGAGGCAAAAATAAATTTATTTTCGGTAATCAAATAATAAACTATATAATAATAAAAATGTGACTTAACTGGTTATTAATATATCTAAAAATTCGCTAGTTTTATCTTTCTATAAGCTTGCCATAAAAAAGCAAGAGTTTTATGTTAATTAAACTCGACTTGCACATAACTTTCAAAGCCTTTTTATTGCCTAATGCAACATTTCTTTAATATGCAAAATGAAATCCAGTTTAAAGAAATGAAAGCATAAGTAGAAGAGGGCAGACCGAAAAGAATGTTCTTCAGCTTTGATTTATAGGAATATGTTTATAAAGAACAATGTTTAATATACAATATTAAATTATGATAAAGATTAATGCACCTTTGAGTACTTAATTTAACCCAAAAACTAATAATATAATTTTTTTTTTTTATTTTCCCACTAAGCAAAATAAATTTTTTATTGACTTAATATTTTTAATAGGCATATTAACTATTTAAAGCGGTTAACTTTGCATCCACCCTCGTAATAGCCGCTACTTAGATATAACATAACCCATTCATCATTCATTAATTTCCTTAATTATGTATGAGCTCTCGAATTGTTTTTGCAAACAATAAGAATACAATGTGAAACACCTTTGGATTTGTTTTCTTTTTATTTTCCTTACTCTTTTAAGCTAAGACTAAGACTACTCACAGCATTCGGCTAATATATCTACCTTGGGACCGGTTTGAACTAATAGTAGCTACAAAACAGCAAATTATACAAAATACAAATATTATTTAGTATTCGGCGCATCATATGGTAG
>JBAMBS010001451.1:0-54581 GCA_037044455.1 Zygothrica quintamaculata
GTATCGTCAAATAGAAATATTCTGTAGTCTGTGTAGAAACTCGAAGCATAAGTCGCAGTAACTACCATACAGACTGAAAGCTATGAAGGTAAACCAAAGTAACCTTACCCTTGAGTTTCCCTGAAGGTAAAATTAACCATATTTTTCTTTAATTCGTAGGGAATTCAAGTGTCAATATGAAATATGACTGATACCCCAGCAAGTGTAGCCTTTATAATTTAAGTTGTACCTAAAGTATGCAACAGGAAAACAAAATCATTAAGGACTATTTTAAGCCACTCTGTCATTTGAAAAAAGGAAAAAGAGAGATAATGGAAATGTTGAAAATGAAAAAGTATGTTACAGGTAGAAATAATCATGTGAGATCCCATCGGGTATATATATTGTTAATCAGGATGATCTAGCCCTGTCCGACTTCAGACTTAACCGCTATACACCTCAAATACAAATCCTATTAAGATATATAGAAGCATGATCTAGTTAGCATTGATATATGCCCGTAATCTAGTTGGCCTTGAACATTTAAAATTGTCATTCATAAATGGTATAAGGGCAGTAAGAATAAAATATTTCATTCTTATTTTGATTTTGAACAACATAACATCAAAATTTATATTAATATTATTTCTTAAATTTCTTTTCAATTATTAATAATGTGTTTTACTTGTGACTAAATTTTATACCGAAAAATTTTAAGGAAAAAATCTGTAGCGAAGTACAGCTAAGACTCGTGAGGATAACAAGTATACCATCGGTCAGGGATAATCACCTGATGATTGATCACTCGATGTGGATCTTCAAGAAGAGTTCAGCGATGGGTATACCTACGGGAGTCCATGCCTGAAATGTGCAGTGAAATAAAAGCTAGTCACAAGATGACTTCTGGTAGAGATAAAGAAATACGTACTACATCATGTACAGTTTCGCCTGAATTACCCCAAGGATCGTTGTCTTTCGATATGTTCCATTTGGCACGCTTGTCTGATCCTTTACGTTTAGGCCGGACCCTTACACGTTGCAGCATATTAGTGGACGTGGACGCTGCTTGCGTTTGCTTGCCATTAAATTGTTTGTTAATGATGCTTCCGAATGACTCAAATTCGACGGCAAGTCTGTGGGCGTTACATTACCCGGTAGGTAGTGATGTTGATGTAGACTAACCTTTTGAAATACCCGCATGAAGTAAAAAGTAAAAGCAGCGAAAGTCTAGACTATGAATGATTGTCTCCAAATCAGCTTTCTATGATGAGCAATCTGATTTGGAGATAATTGCTCTTAATCTACAGCGTCGTCGGTTTATTCTACTGCATATGGTTATTTCAAGTGGTTGGTCTGCATTAACATCACTACCCTTGGTTAATGCAACGCCCAAAGACTTGCTGCCGTTTTTCTAGGAATCGGAATCACAATTAACCCAGAGTTTTATGGTAAACAAACGCGAGCAGCGTCCACGTCCCACTAATGTACTGAAGCGTATTAGGGACCTTCCTAAACGTAAGAGAACGGACAAGCGTGCCAAACGAACGCCAGAAATCGATGGATTAAAAGACTAAAAAAGGTGGGACAATACTAAGTGAGTATGGGCTCTAACCGATAATATAACCGATATAATTTCTAACTCTTCGAATTCAAAACCTTTCTCTGTGGCATTTGAATTTAATAGTATTTGGAGCACTACCAGAAGAAGAGAACAACACAAAGGCCTTCAGAAAGAGACAGATAAAATATCAATATAACTAAATTGTGGATTTTCATAGTATATATATAAAAGAGGTGGAGATTCGCAATAGAAACAGATATGTCCAATGCCTTTTGTAAAAAAAGAGCAAAGCGGAGCTAATGGAAATGTGCAAAATCCAAAAGTATGTAACACATAGAAAAATAATCATCGGAGACCCCATAAAGTATATATATTCAGAATCAGGACGACAAGACGAGTTCATCTAGCCCTGTCCGTCTCGTCCGTTCCGTACGACACAATGCCTGTTTCTCAGAGACTATAAGAGCTAGAGCAACCAAACTTGAAATCTAGATTCGATATGTTCGTAGGTTATACGAGTTTGTTTTTGATTTTTGAATTTCCTCCCCTGACCCCCGCAAATCCAAAAAAACGATTATTAAGCATAATTTTCAACCGATCAAATTTATTTTTGGCACACATCATAATTAGACCATTCTTGATCGATGTTGTAAGTCTGGGTAAGATTGATCAAAAATCTCGGAAGTTATAGATCATCAAAAGTGGTGTTATGGGCCCCGGGGGGGTAATGTAGTGCGCGCAAAATAAGAGCTAGAGCAACGAAATTTTGAACGTATATTTGTTATGTTCGTACGCTATACAAGTTTGTTTTTGATTTTTAAATTTCCTCCCCTGACCCCCGCAAATCGAAAAAAACGATTATAAGGTACAATTATTAAGTAGATCAGTCTTAATCTACGTTGTGAGTTTCGTTAAAATTGAACGAAAAACACGGAAATTATACAACAATAAGTACCGCGCTATAGAGCGTGGGGGCTAAAAGGCGCGCGCAATGGCCAAGTACGTGCAGAACTGTGTGTATGTATGAGTATGTGTGTGTAAGGCTGTATATGTAGGCAAAGGGGCTCTCGTAGTCGGGTACACTCAACTACAGACTTCTAACTTGTTTTAATTGGACAAGTCATATAGCCATTTCGAATGTTGTCAGCTGGGTTCAATCGTTGGTCTTCCTATTGACCTGGCGGTATCCAAGCCACTGAGCTATCCAAGCTCGTGTAATGATTCATTTATTATGCTTTTTCTGAATTTATATCCTAATTCCATTTTTTCTACATATTCTCTCACAACTACTACAGTTGTTTTGTTGTGTTATATACTTCCATTGGTTGCCTAACTTTGATGTATATGTTATATCCAATTCTGGGAACTTCCTGTTCTATATATCAATAGATAGAGTGTGCCCTTTTTTTATTTTCAATACAATTTACTTCATGTGAAGAAGTTTAATTGCTAATTAGTAATACCAGCCAGCTTGACTTCATAACATATTTAGGTATTTTTGTCTATTAGTTAAGAATAATATGAAATAAAACAAAATGTATTGTTTTCTTTGAATTGTAATTAAAATTATAAATTTTCCCGGTGGAAGGGATATATGAATTGAAACATTATATAGAACCACTTGAAACCATTACGAGATCCATATAAATTGAAAGCAAGGAATGCTTGCGGCAAACCCCCAAAACGTTTCCAGAGGAGTCTGTTGCGTATCTTTAAATGGAAGAATTGTGACTGTGTGTAGCTTCCAAGCAAAGTCAGAGTAACTACCATACAGACTGTATAAATAATATATATATGAACCAAATATATATATTTAAAACAAATACATAAATGTAAACCAAAGTAACCTTTCCCTTGAGTTTCCCCGAAGCTAAAATCAACTATATTTTGCATTAACTCGTTGGAAATTACAAAATCGTAAATTGATATATGCACGTAATCTAGTTGGCCTTAAAATTTGAAATCTGTCATTCAAAAATCGTATAAAAGGCAGAGAGAAAATAAAATATTTCATTCTAATTCTGATTTTGAACAACGTAACATCAAAATTTATATGTTAAATTTGTTATAAATTCCGCAAGGTGACAAGACTTGGCTTGACTGGTGAGCAGGAAGGATGGTTTCGGTCAGGGATCCTTTCCTCGAGGCTGGCGTTCTTCTTGGCTCTAAATACTAATAAGGATAACTAACTATTTAAAAATACCGATATGGAAGCTTCTTGAAATAATCCGTTGATGATTGGTTATTCGATGTGTATCCTCAAGAGTTCGTCGATGGAAAAACCTAAGGGAGATCATCCCTCAAGATGTGCGCTTGGCTGTGTGCTGTTACGTTTAGTCATGACCCTTACACACATTAGTATAACGGTGCGCCTAGGACGCTGCTTACTTTTGACTGCATTTAAATTGTTTGTTGGTGGTGATTCCGATTCATACGAAGCCGGCGGCAAGTCTGTGGGCGTCACATTACCCAGAAGGTAGTGATGTTGATATAGATTCATTTCTTGAATCAGCCAAATTAAGTTAAATAAAGCGGCGACTCTCTAGACTAAGAGTGATTGTCTCTAAATCAGCTTTCTATGATGAGCAATCTGATTTGGAGATAATTGTTCAATCTACAGCGTCGTCAATTTATGTTACTTAATTCGATGGTTTCAAAAGGTCAATTTGCATCGACATCACTACCCTTGGCTAATGTTACGCCCACAGACTAGCCGCCGCCTTCGTATTGATCTGAATCACTATCCACCAACAATTTAAATGTAGTTGAGTATATGCAGCGTCCTCGGCTCACCGGTATACTAAAAGTGTGTTAGGATCCTGCCTAAACGTAAGGGCCCTGCCTAAACATCAAAGATGGATGGAGTAAGACTATTGAAAGAGGTATGGATATAATTCTCAGGGAAAAACAGAGTTTTATTTTGTTTTTTATATTTTTAGCCTCCTTCATGTCAAGTTTTACATATACCTATGATAAGGAGATGTTATCTACTGCTAGGCCAACAGGTACTTCGCGGGAAGATTTCAACTCACCTTGTGACACAGCTTGTTACTTGTGGCAAATGTACAAAAGACATCAGGAGGATGGGGCAACACCAAGTGAGTATGGAAATCTGAAGTTTTAATTAAATTTAATTTTTTTTTATTTTCAGCTGCTTTGTTGACTACAAAATGATTAATAATAGATCTTCTAAGTGGATCTGTCCTGCAATGCTCTTATGCAATTGAAATATTTCATCAATCCGAGGACTTACTATGATCATCATTGGACTGGAATTCACGTTAAACCCATTGGATGTGCTGATTATTGAATACAATTCGAAACATACTAAATTTTGATGTGATTTGACATACCACTTACATTTAATAAAACCAAATTATATTGAAAATAGCTTAATTGCATACTCTTTTGAATTACTGTCGGGCTTGCCACTCATTGAAATGCTGTGCCGTGTAGAAAACCAAATCAAATTTCCATTTTAATTACCTTCGTCACTGTTACTCAGAAATCGGTTACTGCATTTGAATTTTTGTTGCAGTATAATTTTTAAATTAATTCAAAATTTAAACATTTTTTTTTATATGTATATATACATAATTATATGTATACATGTTTCACGAATATGCAGCATTACCATTTCAGCTTTTTAATAGAAGATCTTTAGCAAGATATTTAATGTTGTATAACTTCCGTGTTTTGTGTTCAGTCTTAACGTGATTCACAACGTGGGTCTAGTATAGTATAATTATTATGTGTGGCAGAAATAAATTCAATCCGTTTAAAATTGTGCTAAAGAATCGTTCTCTTCAAATCGTGTGGAGGATTTTCAAAAATCGAACATAAACGCGTATAGCATGCAAAATTAATGAATCTAGAATCTTGAGAGACACGCGATCATATGGACGGAAAGACTGTCAGACAGACGGACAGGGCTATATCGACTGGAGTAGTCGTCCTAATCAAGAATATATATTTAATATGGGGTCTCAGATGATTATTTACTTTTCCATTAGCTTTTCAAAAAGGGAATAAAAGAAACTAAAATACATTTTTAATCGCTTTTGTTTGATTTGTAAAGGCGCTTAATATAGGTAGCTGGGTTTTAATATATATATGTGGAAAACAGTAAGAGAGAAAAAGAGATGGAGGGTTAAAAAGAGAAAGGGGCAGCAAGTGAGAAAAGGGCTTAACACTAACAGACTGGGGCTGAGCCGACAAAATGACAAATTCAAATAGCCAACCAATTGACAGGCATTTTGTGGTTGGACTTCTTGCCAGACTCAGTCATTCGTTCCCCCACCTTCCTCCACCACCCCACTCTCCGTGTGTTTGTGTGTGTGTCTTTGTATCTGTGTCCACTTCGTCATTGGCCGTTTTATTTGTTTGTTTGTTTGTTTGTATGTTGCCTGTTGTTTTTGCGGCTTGCTTAACACAATTAATTAGTTAATGCCATGCTTTGGCGTGAAATTTATTGCTATTTGCGCTTTTGTATTTGATGAGAATTGCCCGCTTGATTGTTGTTGTTGTTGCTTTTGTTAATGTTGTTATTGTTGTAATTGCTACTAATTACAAAGACTGCGATTGCGGGCCCTGTGTTGTCTATTCTCTGTTCTGTGCCATAGTCCGGATCTGAACATAGCTCACCCTCACCCACTCACTCACTCACCCAATCACCCACTCACTCACTCACTCACTTACTGTTCGTAGTCTACATGGGCAACTTATGCAAATGCCATTCGGGACTCATCATCTGTCTCCTGGCTGATTTTGGAAATGATTCTCACTCCTTTTCTCTCTGCTTTTCACTCTCCTTTTCACCATTTGAAACAAAACCAGTTTTGGGTATACATAATTTACATAAACATCTAATTGTTGGTTTGGCATTATTGTTGCTGTTACTGTTGTTGTTGTTGTTGTTATTGTTACTATTGTTATACTGTACCGTTACACTAGCTCTAATCATGCTTAATTGTTTTCGTTGGCATTCCATGTTTCAATGATCATGATTGACAGTTTGTGCTTTGGTGGTTTTATTTCAACAACAACAACATTCTAGAAAACTGACATTGCTGCCGCTGCTGCTGCTGCTGCTACTGCTGCTGCTACTGCTGCTGCTGTTCTGCCTATTTGTCGTACTATCCTTCTGACGCTGTGACGTTTTGCTACTTTGGAATTCACAGCTGCCAGCCAGTTGTATTTTAAGTGCCTTTAAGTATTTAATGGCACGTTTGCATTACTCAATTTTCTCAGGAATTTTCACACTGAGTCTCAACTGTTACACCATGTACGTATGTCTATGTGTATATCTATTTCTGTGTGCGTATGTTATACGCGAATATTATGAGTATATTTCATAAATTCAATTAAGCAAATTGTTTTAAGCTATGGCCGAAACTGCTTGGCCAGGGCTTAAAACGCAAAAGGGGCAATATGTCCTGATTGTTGTTGTTGTTGTTCATTGTCCATTGTATGTTGTCTGTTGTTGTTTGTTGTTGTTCTTACCGTGATAAGGAGCACTAAGCGCTACTCTTAAGATAATAAGCAAGATAATTTACCAATTGCTTGCTAAACAAGCGCCATCAATATTACGTTAACTTAACTACAATTGGCTTGAACATATACTCAACATATATATATATATATATATATATATATATATATGTATATATCTGTAGCATAAATTAATAATAATTTATACGTAAGATTTACTCAGTCAAAAGGTAGACAAAGATAAGCTTAGAATTTAAAGTAAGTTGTAGTTAAGTTTATAAAGTTTGTGCCAAGTTAATGGCATAGATACACTTTTGTTAACTGATTTTAAGAGCGGCTTTTAAACTTGAAATTAGAAAAATAATCTTGTGCATAAGTTTAATTTTTGTAATGAGTTTTACAATTTGGCTTAGTGCTTGGTAAATATGACTTTAAGTTAACTGTTAACTTTTTTTTTTTTTTTGCTATTTAAGGTTATGTTATACAGTTATAGTTATATATAGAGTGCATGTAATTTAAGCAGCAGTAAGAGTAGTTGCTTACCATGAATTTGCTTTGCATAATTTTCGTTACGAACAAAAAAAAAATAAAGAAACAAAAATGCTTGAGAAATGCTAAGCAAAAATCCTTATTCCAAGGACCTTACAATCAAATTAAATATGAGCTTACAGCGGATGCATGTTATGCTTATATATAAATCAGCATAAAAAAAAATCCAAAAGAATTTTTTAACTGAAATTTCTCTTTATTATATTGCTTACAATGGCAATGGGAACGACAAATTTTGGCCCGAATAAGTGGAAAAACTGCATTCAGATCTGCATTGAAAATTTGATCTCAAATTGCAATTGTTTTTATGAATATCAGAGGAGTGTATGTGTGTGTTATAGTGTATGTGATTATCGATAACTATTTATTTATATTATTTCAATCGTCAATTATGAGCAGTCGACCATAACAATATTTGTTTGAATACAGTAAAAGTAATCAATAAATATATATATTTTTTGAAATCAACATTTTTTAAATTTTAAATCTTAAATTTTTTAAAATTTGAATTTTTAAATAATAAACTTAAATTATGGTTTATATTAATTTATATGCTAAAAAACTTATTGATAATTTAATACTATTAAAAGCTCATAAAATCATACAAAATTTATTGCAAGAATTTGGAAAAGTCTAGAAAACCCAATTAGTTTATTAACGCTTTGCTCTTTTGCTTACAAAAAGGCAAAGGGGCTAATAAATTATGAGTGATCGGCTGAAAATTGTGCCAAATATCCATGTTTTTTGTAATGCGGTGGTCGGGGAGAAAATCTTAAACAAACTCTTTTAGCGTACGACAATAACGAATCTAGATTTCAAATTTGATTTGTCTAGTTTTTATAGTTTCTGAGAAACAGGCCTTCATACGAACGGATAGACGGACGGACGGACGGACGGACGAACAGACGGATAGATAGACAGACGAACTGCTTAGAGTTTCTACACGGAATACAAATTTCTTCTCTGGAAATCATGTTGTTACTGTTGTTGTTGTAAATTCTGTTGTTGATAAAGCTGTTGTTGTCACTGTACATTGCCTGATGGTGCTGTGTGCTTGTGTCTGTGTGTTGGCTTTAGCTCAATGGCGCATGGTTGTTCATCAACAAATATATAACCAAAAGAAAACATATAGAATTAAGTAAAAAAAGAAGAAGCGTATTACAGGCATCCATTTGTGTTATTTTTGTTATTGTTTGCTGAGGTATTTATACTTCGCACGTTCTATAATGCCAAACGTACTTGTTATATGTAGCGCCCTAAAGTATGCAATATAATTATCTAGTCTTCCATTATGCATATATATATAGATATACACATTGTCCGCCAGTCAAACTATGTGCGTGTATCTATTTACGTATATCCAAAAAGGAAGAAGAAGCAACAGAAGCTCACAGTAACAGCAAAAGGAACAATGTACGTACACATTGCAGCAGAATTCAACAACTTGGTTGTTGGCTGATGACGTTGCCTGAGGCACGTCAGAAGCGTGTGTATAGCTGCCAAAAGGCTGCCAATGACAGAAAATGGTTGGTTAAAGCCAGGCTACTTAGGGTTGTGCAGTTTGCCAGAACTAACAGCAAAAACCAGTCCTCACAACTAGCTACCCACATAGCTTGAACACACACACACACACACACACCCTCTCACATACAATGAAATACATGCACATGGTATTTCGCGTGGCAGCTAAAAGCAAACGCAATGCCAACGGCGTCAACAGCTCCGCAACAGCAACAACAAAAATAGTCGCATTGTTGTTGTTGCTTTTGCTGTTGTTGCTGTTGCTGTCATTTTTGCCGTTTTTGTGCTTTTGGTGACTGTGCATGTCATTTCACACATGAAATTTCAATTATGTTGGCAACGCCTTTAGTGAAAGTTCCATAGCGATCAACTTGAATTTACAATGAGTCCATGTCAATGCATTCGTTGCCAAATTTGTAGCTGATTGCAACTATTCCTAAGAGTTGCATTCGTACATTCAGCATTGATATACTACATCAGAAGTTTTTAGTTATATAACGGAATAAGATCCGAAATTATACCTATAGTTAAAAAAAGGTTTAAGCTCAACTATCTGTCTTCTTGGTAGTTTAACTTTGAGTTAAGTTAATGGTTAAGTTTTGTTGGCTTACCTTATGACTGATTAAAGATGTCAACATTTAATCAAATCAATGACAAATTTCTGCTTGTTTGTTGTGACACATAAACACACACACGCACACACACACACACACACACACACATAGAGGTACAAACAAAACTAACAGCTGACAAATGGCATTATATTTGTTTGACAAGTCAAAGCGGCCACAGGCAGCTGCAACAGCAAAAGCAATAACTACAGTAACACCAACAGCAATGGCAGCATCAACAACAGTAACGTCAACAGCAACAGCAACAGCAACAGCATAAGCAACAGCATAAGCAACAGCAACAGCGGCACAACCGCTGCAAGAGCACTTCAAAGTTGTCAGAGCATGCTTCAAGGCGGGCTTAAGTGCGTATGTCGCTCGGTTTGAGTGCTTATGTGTGTGTGTGTGTGTGTGCGTGTGTTTGTGTGTCAGTCTGTCAGTCATTTAATGCGCGCTGGACTGCCGGCTGTGTTGCTGCTTTAACTACCAAGAGCCGCAGCTAACTCTTAGTGTAATGCCAAGCGTTAAAAAACAGTAAACGCTTTTAGACAGTTTGTTTTTGGTTTTTGTTTTTTGGTTTTTGTTTTTGTTTTTTGTTTTTTGTTTTTTGTTTTTTTTTTGCCACTTGTCGCCTATTTGATGGACCAGCATTTGCATAACAACGTATCTAACATTACTCTCTTTAACCAGACTCTCTTAAATATGAAAACGAAACTCTTTATGGCGCAAACTCACCACACCTTCAACAACAAAGAGCTGCTGCCACAATAACCTAACCTGTCGCACATTTTGTCGCTTGACAAATGCACTCGACCAATGCATGACCAAGTGCCCATTTCTTGGCTCCATTTGTGCCACCCTCCCTCCGCCAATACACTCCACACTCCAATAATACTGGTTCTCTTTATAACCGAAACTTTATTGTTGTATGTGTAATCCGAAAAGAGCTTCGCACAGTTTCACCAGCCATCAAAGTTGTTCGAAACGTGCCTTCATTCATGCACCAATGAAATAATCAGTGTAGTCGAATGAAACATTCAACATTCAACATATAATATACAACAATTCGGGCAACTGATTCACTCATGGTAAGTAGCATAAATCTAGAAAATCGGAAAACTTCTAATGTTCCCAAACAAAACTTCTATAAACTGTTTAAAAGCTGATACGAGTTTCCATAGTAAAAATGCAATGAGCTCATTAGAATCAACTGAATTTCTGTACTAAAAATTAGTTTTAAATTTTTAATACTACTTACTAAAAACTTAGTAATTAACTTTTACCATTTTATATATAGTTTAATATAATATTTATTCTATTTTATTTTAAGTTTAATTGTTTTTGCTCTTACAGCTTTGTGTCTGTTATAAAATTAGTTTCTTAATTTTATTTTTGAGCTATATATGTTTAGTACAACAACACATACTATATATATATATATATATATATATATAGACACACATACGTATATATATACGTATATATATACGTATTTATATATGTTTATATATATGTAATAAAGTTTAGTATATCTCTCTTTCTTAGTTAAGGAAGTGATATAAAGGCGACTCATTCGTCTTGCATGACAATTTAAAAAGAAAAGCATTTAATGTTGCCTCATAAAAGCTAACTAACTGGCAACACTGGCTTACTGTTTCTTGTTGTTGTTGTTGCAAGGCACATTTTGACTGTTGCTTGGCCATAATGGTACTGTGCTACGAAGGAGTAACGTGTCGTATGCGTAATGCGCATATGTGTTTATAACAGCGGTAATGTCAACGTCAACGTCAACGTCAATGTGAGCGTCACTGGCAACGTCAATGGCAACGTCAATGGCAATGGCAATGGCAATGGCAATGGCAATGGCAATGGCAATGGCAATGGCAACGTCATCATTGGCGCTTGGAACGTGCCAATGAGCTGTGTGACCATTTGGTTTTATACATCTGCTAATGACTCAATTTGATGACAAAAGACAGTAAGGGGGAGGGCGGGGAGCAAGGGCCAACTGAGTAAAAGAAAAGTTTAAGAGGTTAAAGTAGACAGAAAATGTGCACGTGCTAGGCAAGTATTATGAGATATATGTGCCTAACAATTAACTGTTAAAACACGCACGTTCATTCAACAAATGACATAAGATGACCAAATACACTTTATGCTCTATCTTTGTCTATCCCACTCTCACTCTCTCTCTCTCTCTCTCTCTCTCTCTTTCTCTCTTTCTCTCTGTTTCTCTCTCTCTGTTTTAGTTTTTGTTATTTTTATCAGGTACTGATAATGTAGCTCTAAATTTGTCAAGTTAAGAATGCTTCTCACTATATCTACTTTTTTATAGTAATATTATAGAATCCTTCATTAGGATTTCTACTGCAGTTATCAGAGAAGAGTTCTATATACTATTGAGTATCCTTAAAATTATTTTCTTTAACGTTTTATATAGGGTTTTCTTCTGCTGCTGATATACTCTGGTATTGTCTTACTGGAATTGTTATTATTAGCCCCTTTGCCTTTTTTGTAAAAAAAGAGCAAAGCGGAGCTATTGGAAATATGCAAAATCCAAAAGTATGTAACACATAGAAATAATCATCGGAGACCCCATAAAGTATATATATTCTGAATCAGGACGACAAGACGAGTTCATCTAGCCCTGTCCGTCTGTCTGTCCGTCCGTCCGTCCGTCCGTCCGTCCGTCCGTCCGTCCGTCCGTCCGTCCGTCCGTCCGTCCGTATGAACGCCTGTTTCTCAGAGACTATAAGAGCTAGAGCAACCAAACTTGAAATCTAGATTCGTTATGTTCGTACGCTGTACAAGTTTGTTTTTGATTTTTGAATTTCCTCCCCTGACCCCCGCAAATCGAAAAAAACGATTATTAAGCACAATTTTCAACCGATCAAATTTATTTTTGGCACACATCATTATTAGACCATTCTTGATCGATGTTGTGAATCTGGTGAAGATTGATCAAAAATCTCGGAAGTTATAGATCAGCAAAAGTGGCGTTTTGGGCCCCGGGGGGGTATAGTAGTGCGCGCAAAATAAGAGCTAGAGCAACGAAATTTGGAACGTAGATTTGTTATGTTCGCACGCTATACGAGTTTGTTTTGGATTTTTCAATTTCCCCCCCTGACCACCGCAATTTGAAAAAAACGATTATTAAGCACAATTTTCAACCGATCAAATTTATTTTTGGCACACATTATTATTAGACTATTCTTGATCGATGTTGTGAATTTGGGTAAGATTGATCTAAAATCTCGGAAGTTATAGATCAGCAAAAGTGGCGTTTTGGGCCCCGGGGGGGGCTATGTAGTGCGCGCAAAATAAGAGCTAGAGCAACGAAATTTGGAATGTATATTTGTTATGTTCGTACGCTATACAAGTTTGTTTTGGATTTTTCAATTTCCCCCCCTGACCCCTGCAATTTGAAAAAAACGATTATTAAGCACAATTTTCAACCGATCAAATTTATTTTTGGTACACATCATTATTAGACCATTCTTGATCGATGTTGTGAATCTGGGTAAGATTGATCAAAAATCTCGGAAGTTATAGATCAGCAAAAGTGGCGTTTTGGGCTCCGGGGGGGTATAGTAGTGCGCGCAAAATAAGAGCTAGAGCAACGAAATTTGGAATGTATATTTGTTATGTTTGTACGCTATACGAGTTTGTTTTAGATTTTTCAATTTCCTTCCCTGACCCCCGCAATTTGAAAAAATCGATTTTCAGATACAATTTTTAACCGATCAAATTTCTTTTACGCACACATATTAAGTTGACCATTCTCCATCTACGTTGTGAATTTCGTTAGGTTTGAACAATAAACACGGAAGTTATACAACATTAAGTACCGCGCTATGGAGCGTGGGGGCTAAAAGGTGCGCGCAATGGCTAAGTACGTGCAGAACTGTGTGTATGTATGAGTATGTGTGTGTATGGCTGTATATGTAGGCAAAGGGGCTCTCGTAGTCGGGTACACTCGACTACAGACTTCTTACTTGTTTTTCTATTGTTACTAAGGTATTGGTAATATATTTTTAGCTGGACAACCAAAACTTGACAAGCCACCAAAACAATTGCGCTGGTCGCGCATACTTAGCGCAAATTGCTCTTTTGCTCGAAACAAACAATCCCTTCGCATGCCTCATGTAACCTCAACCTCAACTTCAACCTCAAACTCAAACTCAAACCAAGCATCGACTAAGTATGTCGCTTCCGTTTCCGTCGCCATTATCGGTGGGCAAGGAACGCGTCGGTTAGCTTCACAACAAGCGCATTGTTGTTGCAAAGTGCTGACATAGAGTGGTAGCTAGATAGCGAGGGAGGTACAGTGATATAGACTTACAGTCACACAAATACACAAGCATGAGCACACACACACATACACCCATACACCCATACACACACATACACACATATACACATATTTCATTGGCCATTATTGTAACGCCTTAAAAGCACACTGCGACTGGCACTGAAAAAGTTGTCTAAAAGCAAAGCCAAGTGAACGGCAGGACAATGAAATGCCTTGCTCAATAAATAGTCCAAAGCAGTAGCAACAACAACAACAACAGCAGCAACATTGACACCTACAACAACAACAGCAGTAGCAGTAGGAGCTCTCTCTATCCTGTAAGGCTTCCTATGACTTTGCTGTTGCTGCTGCTGCTGCTTTATCGCAACCAATTCGCAATTCGATTTGCTTTTGTGTGCCACATGCGGCGTATGCGTAATGTATCTGTATCGAGATGGGTATAAGTATAAGAGTATGCTTATATGTGTATATATACATATATATATATATATATGTGTGTGTGTGTGTGCGCCCGTGCGTATATATATTCGTGTATATATCGGTGTCTCACAGTCGCGACAATCGCAATTTAGCGCCGCTTTTATGGCCCCTAGGTGCGAGTCCTGGCAAGTTCTTGCATAATGGAAATTACTTGATTATCGTTTACACGTCGCCAATCGCTCAGCGACAGGACGACCGACTGGTACAGCCACAGTATTGTATAGTATACTATAGTAGCTAGTTAATAGACTCCTTCTGACCATATCTATTGTCCAAATGATTTGCTATGGCACTTGCACGCATTCTGTCTGAATCTTATTAAAATTATTGTATTCGATTTAGTCTTTCTTTTTTTTTCCTTCTTCCTTTTTTTGCTTTTCCTTCTTTTTTTTTGAGATAGATATAGCCTCGCTGTCTGCATGCCTGACAACCTGCCAGTCTGCCCAGTCTGCCCAGCTCCCAAACTGCCTTACTGTCAAGCTGCCTAGCTTCCAGCCTGGGTTTGGTATGTGCTGAATGCCTGACCGCCTACCCATTAGCTTGATCTGCCACGAGTTGGCAATTTTATTTGCTTCGAGGGCAATTCCGAACAGGGTCATTAACGGCAGCTCGTTAATTTCAATCTCATTCTGCCTGCAGACCAATTTGAAGCCAGCAAATATAATATAAGTAATTAAATAAACTGGCAAACGCTTAGCAGCTTTTCAAACGCCATTTCGATTAGTGATAACGGGTTAAATTACTCATTAACTATATTAAAATATGTTGTAACTGATACTTATGCTATTATCCCAATTTGATTACTCAAAGACTAAGCCCAACAACTCTGTTAACTGACAAATAACAAATTAATACAAATTAATTTTTAAACTTTATTTTTAAGACATGAAATATAATTATAACTTATAATTAATTGGACAAATGTATTTAAAAAATTGCATTAATAAAAGAATTTTATTTTTAATTTATTTTAGAAATTTTTTGGAAATTATTTAAAAATTGTTTTTTGGAAATTTTTGGGAATTTCAAACTTAACCGTTTTACACCTCAATTACAAATCTCTTTTCAATATAAAGAAACATAATCTAGAAAGCATTGATATATGCCCGTAATCGAGTTGGCCTTAAAATTTGAAAACTGTCATTCAAAAATCGTATAAAAAGCAGAGAGAAAATAAAATATTTCATTCTAATTCTGATTTTGAACAACGTAACATCAAAATTTATATGTTAAATTTGTTATAAATTCCGCATGGTGACAAGACTTGGCTAGTGAGGATGGCTTGACTGGTGAGCAGGAAGGATGGTTTCGGTCAGGGATCCTTTCCTCGAGGCTGGCGTTCTTCTTGGCTCTAAATACTAATAAGGATAACTAACTATTTATAATACCGATGTGGATGCTTATTGAAACAATCCGTTGATGATTGGTTATTTGATGTGTATCCTCAAGAGTTCGTCGATGGAAAAACCTAAGGGAGATCATCCCTCAAGATGTGCGCTTGGCTGTGTGCTGTTACGTTTAGTCATGACCCTTACACACAATAGTATAACGGTGCGCCTAGGACGCTGCTTACTTTTGACTGCATTTAAATTGTTTGTTGGTGGTGATTCCGATTCATACGAAGCCGGCGGCAAGTCTGTGGGCGTCACATTACCCAGAAGGTAGTGATGTTGATATAGATTCATCTCTTGAATCAGCCAAATTAAGTTAAATAAAGCGGCGACTCTCTAGACTAAGAGTGATTGTCTCCAAATCAGCTTTCTATGATGAGCAATCTGATTTGGAGATAATTGTTCAATCTACAGCGTCGTCAATTTATGTTACTTAATTCGATGGTTTCAAAAGGTCAATTTGCATCGACATCACTACCCTTGGCTAATGTTACGCCCACAGACTAGCCGCCGCCTTCGTATTGATCTGAATCACTATCCACCAACAATTTAAATGTAGTTGAGTATATGCAGCGTCCTCGGCTCACCGGTATACTAAAAGTGTGTTAGGATCCTGCCTAAACGTAAGGGCCCTGCCTAAACATCAAAGATGGATGGAGTAAGACTATTGAAAGAGGTATGGATATAATTCTAATGGAAAAACTGAGACGATTTATATTTTATTTTTCTAATTTCAGCCTCCTTCCTGTCAAGTCATACATATACCTATGGTAAGGAGATATTATCTACTACTAGGCCAACAGGTACTTCGCGGGAAGATTTCAACTCACCTTGTGACTCAACTTGTTACTTGTGGCAAATGTACAAAAGACATCAGGAGGATAGGGCAACTCCAAGTGCGTATGGAAATCTGAAGTTTTAATTAAATTTAATTTTATTTTATTTTCAGCTCCTTTATTGTTGACTACAAAATGATTAATAATAGATTAAAGTGGATCTGTCTTCAATGCTCTTATGCAGTTGAAATATTTAATCAATCCGAAGATTTACTATGATAATCACTGGACTGGAATACATGTTAAACCAATTGGTCTTGCTGATTATTGAATACATTTCGAAACATACTAAATTTGGATGTGATTTAACATAATACCAATTACATTTAATAAAACCAAATTATATTGAAAATAGCTTAATTGCATATTCTTTTGAATTATTATCGGGTTTGCCGCAGGGTTATTTTTTATTTATTTATTTTTTTTGTCTCACCCTTCAAATTTTCATTTTACTTGGCTTCGTCTGTTACTCAGAAATCAGCATTTTTTTTTTGTGCCAGTTATGAAGGTCTGGTAACACTGCATACTTGTATGAGTGTCGTAACACCATTTATATATGTATATGTACATATATATATATATATATGTATAAATATATAAATATATAAATATATATATATTTATATATACAATATTTTATACCGAAGAATTAGTAAAACAGAAATCCTGAGTGTAATTCGGCATAGTGACAACACAAGACCGAAGAGGAAGCTTTCAGTGAGTGATGATTCATTTGAGGCTGGCCTTCTCCTCAGCGCATAATAATAATGAGAATAATCAGAAATTTGAAAATACCGATGTGGATAGAAGCGTCTTCCAATAATTATCAATATTTTTGTCTATTAGTTAACATGAAAAAAAAAAAAACAAAATGTAATATTTTCTTTTCTTATATATTTTTCAAAATTTTATTTTAATTTAAAATTATAAACTTCCTAGGGTGAGGCAGATTTTAAAACTTGAATGCTAGCGGAAACCCAAAGAGCGCTTAAGCTGTGTTTCCAGAGAAGTCTGCTGCGTATCGTCAAATAGAAATATTCTGTAGTCTGTGTAGAAACTCGAAGCATAAGTCGCAGTAACTACCATACAGACTGAAAGCTATGAAGGTAAACCAAAGTAACCTTACCCTTGAGTTTCCCTGAAGGTAAAATTAACCATATTTTTCTTTAATTCGTAGGGAATTCAAGTGTCAATATGAAATATGACTGATACCCCAGCAAGTGTAGCCTTTATAATTTAAGTTGTACCTAAAGTATGCAACAGGAAAACAAAATCATTAAGGATTATTTTAAGCCACTCTGTCATTTGAAAAAAGGAAAAAGAGCGATAATGGAAATGTTGAAAATGAAAAAGTATGTTACAGGTAGAAATAATCATGTGAGATCCCATCGGGTATATATATTGTTAATCAGGATGATCTAGCCCTGTCCGACTTCAGACTTAACCGCTATACACCTCAAATACAAATCCTATTAAGATATATAGAAGCATGATCTAGTTAGCATTGATATATGCCCGTAATCTAGTTGGCCTTGAACATTTAAAATTGTCATTCATAAATGGTATAAGGGCAGTAAGAATAAAATATTTCATTCCAATTCTGATTTTGAACAACATAACATCAAAATTTATATTAATATTATTTCTTAAATTTCTTTTCAATTATTAATAATGTGTTTTACTTGTGACTAAATTTTATACCGAAAAATTTTAAGGAAAAAATCTGTAGCGAAGTACAGCTAAGACTCGTGAGGATAACAAGTATACCATCGGTCAGGGATAATCACCTGATGATTGATCACTCGATGTGGATCTTCAAGAAGAGTTCAGCGATGGGTATACCTAAGGGAGTCCATGCCTGAAATGTGCAGTGAAATAAAAGCTAGTCACAAGATGACTTCTGGTAGAGATAAAGAAATACGTACTACATCTTGTACAGTTTCGCCTAAATTACCCCAAGGATCGTTGTCTTTCGATATGTTCCATTTGGCACGCTTGTCTGATCCTTTACGTTTAGGCCGGACCCTTACACGTTGCAGCATATTAGTGGACGTGGACGCTGCTTGCGTTTGCTTGCCATTAAATTGTTTGTTAATGATGCTTCCGAATGACTCAAATTCGACGGCAAGTCTGTGGGCGTTACATTACCCGGTAGGTAGTGATGTTGATGTAGACTAACCTTTTGAAATACCCGCATGAAGTAAAAAGTAAAAGCAGCGACAGTCTAGACTATGAATGATTGTCTCCAAATCAGCTTTCTATGATGAGCAATCTGATTTGGAGATAATTGCTCTAAGCCTACACCTTCGTCGGGTTATTCTACTGCATATGGTTATTTCAAGTGGTTGGTCTGCATTAACATCACTACCCTTGGTTAATGCAACGCCCAAAGACTTGCTGCCGTTTTTCTAGGAATCGGAATCACAATTAACCCAGAGTTTTATGGTAAGCAAACGCGAGCAGCGTCCACGTCCCACTAATGTACTGAAGCGTGTTAGGGTCATTCCTAAATGTAAAAGGACGGGCAATCGTGCCAAATAGAACGCCAGAAATCGATGGATTAAAAGACTAAAGAAGATAGGGCAATAGTAAGTGAGTATGGGCACCAACCGATAATATAAACGATATAATTTCTAACCTTTCGAATTTGAAACCTCTCTCTGTAGCATTGTAATTGAATAGGACTTGGAGCATACAAGAAGAGAAAGAACGACACAAAGATATAAAATATCAATATGACAACTAAATTGTGGATTTTCATAGTATATATATAAAAGACATGGAGAAACAGAAATGTTAAAAAAAAAATAAAAAATTAATATTTTTCATAAGTTATATTAGTATTATTATAATAAAGGCAAAAAGCAACTCATATGAAAAGCATAAACCATACCGTGATTAAGTTTGTAGTTAGCTTCGATATATGCCCATAATCTAGCTAGCGTTGAAATGAAAAGGAATGAATTGCCACTTTATACCACTGGCCAGAAGTGTGTAATCAAATAAGTAATCTTACGTTTCGACAGGACTAAATACTGAAGCGGTATAACAGTGGACGTGGACGTGCTTGCGTTTGCTTAACATTAAATTGTTGGTGGATTGTGATTGACACGACAGCGTCGGAAAGTCTGTGGGCCAGAAGGTAGTGATGGTCATGGAGATTCAACTCTTGAAATAGTCACATTACGTATTATGAACTGACAACGCTCTAGATTTAGAGTGATGCCTTCTGCATCTGGTACTTTATGATAATTTCTTGACTTCTAAATGACGCGATCATAAAGTGTCAGAAGCAGCGGGGAAACTACGTTTATGTCTGTACATTCGTGTGTGTGTGTGTGACTATATGTATGCACTACAGATTTCTTACTTGTTTTTGTTTTATATTTTACATATTTTACTTGAAGCAAATTGCCAAGCAATTCGCCTGTCCTGTTTTTAGTTCTTACCAAACTTGCAAGAGTTAACAGTTATCTCTATTATTGCCTTATATACTAATTCATATATGTATGATTATTTTGTTGGATCTCCTCTATATAGCTATCAAAGTCACATCTCTTGAGTTTCTTTGCGTTATTTAAAATGCGAAATTTGCTTAAAAATTCTACTAGAAGCGCATTGCAAAGCAAAGTTAAAAGGGGCGTGCCAGCTGTGAGCGTGTGAAGTGCACGACCTTTGCAAATTTGTTGTATATGTATATATGTATACATATATGCTGGTGTGTGTGTGTGTGTGTGTGTGTGAATGCTGTTACTGCTGCTGCTGTTGTAAGGCTTCTTAAATTTTCCGGCTTTTGACGTGCCAATTTCACGCAGTTTTCAGCAAGTTGGGAAACTTTCAGCGCGCTAACAAAACTAAATAAATAAATGCGCCCCTTCTTCTACTCTTACACATACACACATATACACATACACTTACATATATATATATATATATATATATATATACTCACACTTTGCAAAAAAGTAAAGCAATATAGGTAGACGCTCATACACACAAACACACATACATACATACACATGAATATGTGTCTGAAAGGAGCATAAAAAATGCGCTGCAAATAAATATAAGCTCTATGTGTGTGTGTGAGAGTATATATATATATATATATATATATATATGTATGCTAGTATTGGTATCTGTCTGTTGGTGTGCGTCTCGCTGTTATGCATGGAAATAAAACTTTTCCATAATTTTGTATAAGAAAAGTTTTGCGTTGTGCCACATAGTTGCAAGTGCTTCCTGCTGATTTTTCTTGAGCCGACGATTCCCTTTTTTTTTGTTTCTTTTTTTCTTTGTTGCTGCTGCTGCTGTTGTTGTTGTTTTCTTTCTATATATATATTCTTTTTTTGTTGTGTTTTTGTTCACTTCTTGGCAGCATTTTCATTTGTGTGTGGGTGTGTGTGTGCGAGACTAGGCCCAAGTGGTTGCCGACTGCAGTTGTGGCACAAAACTTTGCACAGCCTGTGAATTAATTAAAAGATGAACTGGGCAAAACGAAACTAAGTAAACGAGTCAACGGGCAGAACCGGTGCTTAAGAGGCTACTGCCTACTCTCCCTTACCCATAGCAAACTATAGGCGCAAAGCTTCCAAGTCCAACTCGCATAGGCAACCCTTAACTTCAACCCAATCCCCAATCCCCAATCTCCCATCCCACCCAATCCTCCAACAATCTTCTCTAGTTTCATTGAACGCAAACTTTTAATCTAAACGATAAGAGCCATGGAGTGTGAGAACTCGATTTAGAAAGGTCATTCGACAAAATGCCACTAGTCACAGACTGCTCTCATACTGGGCTATATATATATATAGATATATATATATATATATATATATATATATATATAAATGTAGTAGTTCCTCAAATGTCATGATATGTTAGACAAAAAGTTAAGTCTCTGTTCTCCGGCATTTAATAAAGTCACCTAGGTAAATAGCAAATAAATGTAATAACCTTTGACCTATGGTCTTTCTCTTTCTCTCTCTCTCTTTTGGATACTAAATATTGACAATTTCAATATGGGCAAATAAAGTTCAGAGTTTGGTTTAAACAAAGAGCGTCACTTAAGCTTATGAAAGGTTATGGCTATTGGTAGCTAAAGCGGGGAAAATGTTAAAGCTATTTTCCAGTAAGTTTTCATATATAAACTTTTACTGTATGTGATATGTATGTGTTTGTGTGTGTGTGTGGGTGTGTAGGTGTGTGTGTGTGTGTGTGATTCAATTGTTTATTAAATTAAGAGTACAAATAAACATGATTTCAACTTTGACCTATACGTGCAACAACGTGCTGGCTGCTCTGCCAATCAAATAAAATACCGGCTATGCTGCAATACAGCAAATGGGGCATCAAAATGAAAGTCTCTGGGTATGTTGCGTGTTGCATGTGCATGTGCGCCCCATTTGCTTTCAATTAAGATTCAGCGTCGTTGTGTTTCAATCATCATCATCATCATCATCTCGCGAGCAAAACAAATTTTCGCATATCTGCCACATGTTCAACATATACGCACACACACACACACACACACATATATGCAAGCTACGTATATATATAAATATATATATATATATATGTATATATATGAGCAAGAGAGTAGAATGCAGATTTGTGCGCTTTGCGTGACGTGTGGCCAACTTTGTGTTGGGTCATAGTTTGTCCATGGCCGACCGGAAATGGCGGCCAACATGTTGCCAAATGCCAATACAAAATGTCCTCTGCTACTGTCTTTGTATTGCGTGTGTGTGTGTGTGTGTGCTGTATATGTATGCAGTACTGCAACACAAATGCAATTTGTATAATTGACTGTGACTGTCACCTCCGCTTGGCTCCCCACCCCAACCTCAATCCCATCTCACCCCACCACGCCTCGACTTGACTGAGCTCGCCCCAAACTCTGCAGCTCTTAGGGACGCCTTTTCGATTTGAATATATGTTGGTATATGTTTAAACAATTCGTACAGTTGAATAGGATGCTAAGTTGGTTGGGCCAGTTGGTTGTGGTGTTGCTGCCACTGCCACTGCCACAGCTACTGTTGCTACTGCTTCTGCTGCTGTTGCTGCTGTTGCTGCTGTTGTTACTGTTTCATTTTAGTTTTGGTGCGGTTTTTTGCTCTAGGCTCTTTGGGCCTCTGGTAGTAGTAGTCGTTGTCGTTGTTGGGTTTTAAAATTTGTTTGTGGTTAAATGCAATTAAAAAGAGATTTACAAGCTCTAAAAAAAGAGACAAATATCGTCTCTGTGTGTGTGTATGCGGACTAGAGAGTTACAGTGCAATTATATATATATATATATATATATATATATATATATATATAGCGGATTATAATATATATAACAAAGTGCTGTCAGTCATCTAGTTAAAATAGTTCAAAGTATTCATTTCTATCCTACATTCCATGGCATCAGCATTCATTCATTCTATTCATAACATTTTTAATACAATTTGTATAAAATTATACAGAGCCAAACCTCACAGTATTTACTGTAACAATTTAAATGAATTGTAAAAGAAACTTTACTCTATATATATAGAGAGAAATATATATACATATATATATATTATGAAAGGATTTAGAACAAAAATCTCAATTGGCTCATTCACTAAGCGCCTGCGTTGCCAACCACAATTCTAATTCGTATTAAAACTGACTTTGAGATATTTACAAAGCAATTAATAAATATCATTATGGACAGCAGTTACCATAGCTACATAACCTTAATGGTTAGGATAGTCGGTTGGTAGCAGAGAGGAAAAGAGCAAGAGGGTTTTGGACAATGACCAGTTCCGGGGCAGGACAATAGCACAGCGGGCGCTGAAAAGAGTGTGAGACGAAAAGAACAGCAAAATAAAATAAAAAAAAAAAAAGGAGCAAAACTTTTACATGTAAATATTTGACAAAAGCATTAAAGGAAAAAAGGACTACAATGAAATGTAATGAAATGAAATGACAAGCGCCGCAGGAAGATAATATTTGTGAAAAGGGCAACAGTCAAAGGATCGGACAGAAAAAGAATAACTGTATATATGTATACGAACATAAGTATATATATATATAAATTATGAATGCAAACAATAAAGTCAAAAATGTCAAATTAAAATAATAATAATTCAGCAAAAAGAGAAAGAGAGAGTGAGAGTGAGAGAGAGAGAGAGTAAAAAAAGAGCAGAGGAAAAACCAGGAAAAATAAACGAAATTATGCGTAAATGTTATTTTAAGGCAATGGGCAAAGGGTGTAGGCGTTAGCCTGCGGCTTAACAACAGCAACTATAATGATACACACACACACACAATATATTATATATATATATATATATATATATATATATATATATATATATATATATATCTATATATATATATATATATAAACATGTGTACAATATAAGGGAAAATATCGAGTATCTTGTGGATATCTAAGGCAAATTGCATTTGTTTGTGGCTGCGGTACAACAACAAACCATTGCGAATGCTTCCAATTAATGTGTTTGTTGTCTGTGTATATGTGTGTGTGAGAGGGTGCGGAACGTGATATGCTTTACAGGCAAGCAAAACAGACAATGTCCATATCCATGTTACCATATCCTTATCATGTGCGCCACTATAGCCAGACATTGGTTCACTGGCAATTCGCAATTTTCCAAATTACATTTCGAATTTTGCATTTCTACCCTTTGCCGTATTCATTTCTTTTCCATTCGCTTTCGTTACACTTTTTCAAGGTATTTTAGCTATAACAAACAATTTAGCATATTTTATAAATACTATTCAAATTTCTCTTTTATATTAAACATTTTTTTTTATAATAATAAAAAATCAATAGAAATCAATAATTAAAATAATAATTGAAATAATTAACTAATTAAAAATAAATAAATATCATAATTTAAAAAATAAAAATATTAAATAATAGTGATAATAATAAATAATATGAAATTATTGAAATAAGTAAATAAATAAAAATAAATAAAATAATAAATAAATAAATAATAATAATAATAAAAGAAAACAATAGAAATAACTAAATAAATAAAATAAAAACATAAATAAAAAGTTATAATAAATAATAATAATAATAAAAGAAACTAATACAAATAAATATATAAATAAAAAAATAAGATATAGTAATAATAATATTATTAGTATATAATAACAATAATAAAAGAAACTAATAGAAATAAATAAATAAATAAATACAAACAAATAAATAAAATAAATACATAAAAAAAAAAATATAGTAATAATAATACTATTAATACTTTTATAACTAATAGAAAGTAATAGAAATAAATAAATAAAATTAAATAAATTAATAATAATAATTAGAATAAAAATAATAATAATAATAATAATACTAATAGTTATAGAAATTAAAGGAAATAAATAAATTAATAAATATAAATGAAATTAATTGAATTGAATACCTTCTCCTAATTTAATTAATAATATTATTTAATTATTCTCTTTTACAAAATAAAAAAAATTATAATTAAAAGATTTTCTATATATATTTTATTTATCCGAAAATCAATTTCAGGGTTTGTTAATATAAAATTAAATAATTATTATTTAAATAATATGAAGTATAATTAGAGTATGTTTATTTTCGTTATGGCAAATCGATAAATTTTTGGATATAAATTTTTTTTTTCAGAGCAAACTATTTGTATAACAAAATATTTACAATGTTTTGTATGGTCTTTCAGCAATTCCATGCAATATTTGTTGTTGTTGTTGTTGTTATTGTTGTTTTTAGATAGTGCTTCTTAAATATATATTTCCATGTTTGTCTTGGCTGATTGTAATGCAATTTGTATGCATTGTGCATGACAAACAGAAAGGCGAACCCAGAGCTCAGATCATACTCCAGACCCTAGAACCCAAACCCCAAAGCAAACCTCAGAGCAAACCAAACCAACTCGTAGCGGGCAGCCAATCATTGAGCTGGGAGATTTTCTAGCCATCCTTTTGAGTAGATGCAGCGACAGCTGCTGCAACAAGCAGCAACAAGCGACAACAAGCTACAACAAACTCTGCTTTGAAATTATGTCGTGCAAAACTTGAAAGTCATTGTACAACATATAAACATACATACATATTTATATATATATATAGAAAGAAGAAATAATTTTTAGCATGAAACTAAGTTTTGCATCAGATTCCTTGCTGCATTCCAATGCTGACAATCTATTGAAATATTTGCCAAGGTGCCAAATGTGACAAATGTGATGAATGAACGACAGAAGGCTGGAATTTTAGAATTCTTTCAACTCAACAATGCATGCTTTAAAATATACAATACATATATATATATATATATATATATGATATATTGGTATTTGTTTCATACTATTAGAAACATTCTTTCAGTTAAAGCTGGAAGAATTGCAAACGATTCACATGATTTGCTTAAATTATTGTCTAACTTAAGTTAGTAATAGCAACTTAAGTTAAAGTTAACAGTAATAATAATATGTATTGACATCATTTCATTGACCTAAAAGTAGCAGTTTGAGTCCTAGCAGGACAAGGCTTGTGACTTTTACTTTTCATAAAAATATTTGACTTTCAGTTGAGCCCTCAGCCTCCTCGTGTTCGCATTCGTGTTCGTGTCACGCACTGGCTTATAACTAGAAGAAAAAACCTATTGTTGCTAGTATGCTTTTTTTGATATTTTTTTTTCGTTTTTTCCTTTTTTGTTTCATTTTGTGCCAAGTCACAATATACATGTGCAGAATTTGGCGGGATCAACACAACCAGTGGGTGTGGCACATCACCTATTGCCATTGCCATTGCCATTGTTATTGCCAGCTATATGTATGCTTATATATATATATACTTTTTTGTGTTTCCGCTTGGGGCTTTGTCAGTGTGAGCGGGTCAGTGGCTCCCTGGCTCCCTGGCTCCCTGGTTCCTAGGTCCTAGCTCCTGGCTCCAAGCGCGTAAGCTGCTAACTTTTGTGCAAGTGCCACAAAGAAAAAGTTTACACAAAGATTATTTAGTTGGACTTGGGGCAGGCTAGCTGTAAACAAGTTTCTTGCTGGGCGCAACAAAATAATGCCACTGGCATTAAGTAACTGCAACTACTCTGCTACTATGTATTGGTATTGGTAAAAGGCAACAACAACAATGAACACAAATTATAAGTTCATTTTAGCTGTTTTGTTTTTATTTTTTATTTTTTCAACTTGCAGCTAATTTGCACTAAATGCGAGACAATTATAAAGAAGTTGCACATAAATACATATGTATGTGTGTGCGGGTGTGTGTGTGTGTGTGTGTGTGTGTGTGTCTTGTGAGCAATATTGCAATAAAAGTAAAAACAATTTCAAGCAATATCGAGCTAGACAATTGGCTGATAGAAAGAGAAAAGAAGAAATTTTGTCCTTTCGGGAATCACCTTAAGAGCTTACCACAAATAGCTGGCAGTAAGATCAATTGGCTATTGTTGTTGTTGCTATTGTTGTTGGAACAAAAGAAGCTTACAAGGAGCTCAGTAGTATATATATATATATAATATATTATGGGGTTTATAATCAAATGATTTAGTAAAGATTTCAACTAACTGGAATTTCTTAAGATAATCATTTGAAGATGCTATCAATACGTGCCACTGCACATTGTTTTGTGCAACAAAAATGAAATCAAAATGTTTGGCTGACGGCGGAGGAGGAACATTTTTAGATTTAGTCTGGAGAGAACTCTTAGTTTGGAGCATTCTTTCGTTTGTTATTTATGTCAGAGTGCAAGTACCACTTTTGGTACCTACTTTCTAGCTATTTATACAGACATACAAATATATGTATATATATATGTGTATTTTTATATATACAGTGCTATATCAAAATAGTCTGTGCAAGTCCAGGAAAGTCAGGTCAACCGTTAAAGGCAACACAAAGCAAGAGAGTAACGTGGCATAGGAATGGGCACCTTGCAATTTGTATGACATTCACAGTGACATTCTCCAAGCTGGGTGAAGGAGGGATGAGGAGGTTAGGAGCTAAAAAATGAGGAAGAAAGTATACCAAAAGTATTTATAAAGAATGGCATGGCATGACCCAGTACTGTATTTGTAGCTGAATCAAGACGATATGAGAGATAGCGAAAGCGATAGCCTCACAGCCTTGGCAAGCAGGTCACATTGCACATGGCTTGGAGCAGCTTAAAGCAGCTCTGGAGCAGCTACGCAGCACAGTCTAATAGTCGTTGGCTTGCAATTTAGATGAATTTCTGTTTGGCTTTGCCAGTGCCAGGCAGTCGGGAGCTGTATCAGGACTTGTAGTTGAACGCCGTTGTGCTGACGTCTTCTCTATATTAAATGGATGTTTTTATGTACGAGTAAATATCCGCACATGTGTGTGTATGTCTGTGTGTATATACATGTATGTTTGTATATGAAATAAATCTAACTTGTGCTGTGTTGGGGTTGCATGTGCCGTTGCAACCATGCCCTACACTGATGTTAAAACAACAGTGGGGCAACGGAAACGCGTTCACTTTCAGCAAAATGCAGTTGCACAGCAAATCCAACTTGAAGTCATAGACTAGAGAGGAGTATTACTTATATATAAAACATTGACTTGTCATATAATGTATATTTTTGAGTCATTTCGTATAATTTGAGCAGCCTTAGGCTATAACTTATAGACTCCTATTGCCAATTACTAAACTAAGTTAAATTTATATATGTCTTCCCTTGGCATAATGTTATTTCTGTCACTTTTTGGTCAGAGTCACAGTTACAGCTTTAATATCATAATAAGAATCATCTCTAGAAGTGAGGAAACTATAAAACATTTGCTTGTTGGCGCTGCTTAAGGCAATTTGAGCTTTTGTTAACGCAGACGTTTTGTACAAGCCTCAAACCTTAGCTGAAATCTCACTCGTAACTTGGTATCCTGCGACCCTAGTGATGTCATTGTTAAAGCCAACATCAGTTGGCAGTAACTGGACCAACTGGACATTGAGCACAGCACCTTCAGTTCTCCACATGGATGCCGTGTAAATGTGCTATTGCAAGGACTGCAATAGCCTGGCCTTGCCTTGCCTTGCCTCTCCTTGCCTCTCATTGTTCCCCTTTTGCCATGGCTTGTCCTGTTTAGTTTTGCCTTGCTTTGGTGTCTTTGTGTCTTCGGTATGGTTTAGGATAAAAGAAGGATCTCTGTGTTGTGTTTGCGTAAGCGGGTGAATGCGAATTGCGACTGAAATGATTGGAGATGTTGGTAATGACATCGAAAAGGACATTTGCCTCTACTTTCAATGCATTCAGTGCTGCTGCCCTGAATTTTTTTTTTCTTCTTTTTCTTTTTCATTTTCTTTTATTTTTATTTTATTTTTCAACTTTAGCTTTTGCTTCTTTCGCACGATTTGTTTTGTGCTGTTGGACGCTTTGTGCGCTCAATTGAGTGCAAGTGCAATATTTTGATTTGCAATTGTTTGGCGAGTTGCTTCCTGCTGACCAGCCACCAGCCACATACCAATAACCACCAAGCACCAAGCCGGTAACCCAGACCCACCAAGCTTAGCCCACCAAGCTCAATCCAACCACCCGAGCTCTTTTGTTGTGTTGTTTTAATTGCTTGCAGCACACAGATTTGCTGTACACTGCTGTTATTGTCATTCTTTATGGCTTCAGGGTGACCAAATGAATGAATGTATGACCAACTGCATGAATGAATATACGAATGAACCAACGTATAAGAGATGTGCATAAAAGGAAGTCATTTGCTTGCTTCATTGTATGCAACATGAAATCTGCCGCTGCATGAAATCTACTCAAAACTCTGAGTACTCTTTAGCGTTCTATTAAACACAACTAACTAGCAGTTGATCATTGCTATGACTAAAAAGGATCTAAGCATTATCTTTGAGTTAACTAAAATAATTTAAATGTCTTATACTAAAGTTCACCTCATTCCCACTACTTCAGCTGCAGCCTCTATATTTAATGATTGAGTCTTCAATTGGACTCTCCGTAAAATGTAGAGCAAAGCCAGTCAAAATCTATAGTATACCCTGCATATTGTTATTTACGATAAGCTTAACCATATAGTTTGCATCCTACAGCTCGAGTTAGCTTCTTCTTGCTTTGAGCTTAGTAACAAATATTTGATATTTGGCTAAAATACTTTTGATAACTTGTTTAAAACAACTTCAATCAGGCATAACTTGGGACAATATTATTATGTTGCATAAATGTAAAAGTAATAGCTATGATATAAATATATATATATATATATATATATATATATGTATGAATAGTTGAAATAATTTTTAAAATATTTTTGCCTTGTTATATAAACTGATTGCATGCAATGGCCATGGTAAACTCTTGGATATGACTGTCTGTAGTTCATGTGGCATATATTTATGGTATGGCATGAAATTCTATGAAAATTAAAACAGCCCCAACAAACATAAATTAAGAGCGTTTCTTCAGCTGCAACGTGGCATGTTGCTGGGGGGGAGAAGATAGGTAAACGGGCAATGCCAGTGTCAGAGTGGGTGTGGCAATGGTAGTGGTGGTGTATATAGTGAATGTGGGCGGAATGATGCCTCTTGGCCAAAAATGATTTGTTGCACTTGCTGGCGCACAAAGTTGCATGCCACGCTTTTGCTTTTACCTCAGTCACTGGAGTAGTTTCTGCTGCTGCTGTTGCTGCTGCTGGTACTGGTGGTGCAGCAACTGCAGCTGCCAGCAACTTGGCCGTTTTGTTCTACTTGTATGTATATAGTTGTAGTTGCAACTGCTACAACATCGCCTGCTACTTGTGCTACTAATGTTTGTTGCATTTTATCGGACTTTTATAATATCGGGCAACATATGTTGGCAATAACGTGAGCAACGGGCGGCCATTGCTATTGCTATTGGCCTGGCTAACGTTGTGGATCTTGTTCTCTGTTACTACCACTACTGTCTACTGTCTACTGTCTACTGTCTGAGCTGTCTGCTGTCTACTGGTTCTGGTTCTGGTTCTTGTACTGGTTAAAACTCAGGTTTACTCAGGCTCTGGCCTGAGCTGTTATTGCATAAAGTTTTACTTTTAGCCTGGTCACCGTTGCGCTTTCTAAAAACGTAAGCAATGCCGCCTGCTGCCAAACTTCTTAACCAAAAGTAGTAAAATGAAAAACAGTAAGAAAAGCAAACCGGGTAACGGAACAACAAACTTGTGCCACTTGCCTCAGCTTGTGGCATGTTTCCGTGACCAACGTTGCAAACTTTATACAAACGCTCCCTTTTGATGCACTTTTCTTTTTCACATTTCGAACAGCAGGTTGCACTTTAATTCATTTAACGTGCATTATAAAACAAATTCACCAAGTGCCCTAGACCTAGGCTAGACTGTTTAGTTCACCCGCTGGTCGATAGATGGAGCTTGCTGTGGCTGCACAACTCCAACTAATCCCAAGCAAAAGTAGTTTAATATGCCATTAGCTGGCTTAAAAAGCAAAGCAAAAGAAAACCGAATAAAACCAAAGAAAAACGTCAAGTGCAATTTGCTTCAACTTCACAGATAAAAATCTCTCCGCCAGCAATATAAATCTAACTCCTTTTTAGACTATATCTTGTTTGCAGCAGTTTATGCATCAGTCACTTATGCTTTGCCTTCGCTTTTTTAATGAGCCAACAAAAAATTTATTCCTCTTGCATATTATAATATTTAGAGTATATATACATAGATTGGAGCATGCCAAACTTGTATATATTTTAAAGCGTTTTTCGTGGAATAACTCACAATATTAAGAACGCCCGTCAATTTGTGTAGCATGTAGCATAGACATTTATTTGCCTTCCTGCCCCTCACATAACGACACGAGCTTCAAGTACTACAATATATATCCTAATCCTTATCCTCATACACCCGCTGTCATCACATGTTGCGTCAACGAATTTGACTTGTCATGGTTTTTCCTACAGTTTGTTGCCATTTTCTTCTTCTCATTTTTTCTCCTTTTTTCTATTTTCTCTTTTTTTTGCCTTGCCAATTGTCAGGGACACGCCCTTGCAACGACTTGAACGCCGAATTGTTTATTTTTTCTTATGTTTTTTTTTACAACTTCTAATAACACAAAAGTGCTGCTGATTTGGTTCATCACTTCAGCGTCATTTCCGCAATGGCATTGTCTGTTGCCTGTTGTCTTCTGTCTTGTTTTTGTTGTTGTATTGCCGACTCTTTGCTCCACTGTTGCTCTGTTTGCCGTTCTTCGTACAGCTTCTTCTATGTAACTGGCTGTCGTCTTAGTGTCTCAACGTTTGAGCGCCTCAACGCCTCTTTGCCTGACATTACTTCTTACTCGTTTCTCAATTCTCATTTCTCCTTTCTGCTTTCTCCTTTCTCCTTTGTCGTTTGTCGTTTGTCGTTTACATTTGCGTTTCATTTTATTAAATGAAATGCCGTCAAATATGCCACAGAACAGACGCCAGGACTGTTGAACGCCACCAAAACGAGCTGTATGCAAATCGGCGAGGGTTGCCACAAGCCTAACAAACTAGGCTGTCAGACGATGTCAAAATAAAAATGCAAGTCATTCTACTATGAATGCTACCAATATATATATATATCTATACCAATATATATATATTACGCTTTACATATGTAAGTTGTTGTTTTTTCTTCTTTCTCTTTGCTCAAATAACTTGAAAATTACTTAAAAACTTTTAGAATTTGGCAAGCTATATGAAACTAGTATATATATATATATATACCTCTATATTTATATATGTTTTATTGGCTTAAATATATATTATGATATATGTGTTGATACATAAACTAATAGTGACCATGACTTATACAAGTTATTGGCTTTCATTTCAGTCTAAACACTTGCCCATGTGATAATGCCGGCCATACTGTATTTTTAGTGTATTTTGTGGCTAAGATGCTTATCAAACATGTTGGGCATTTAAAGGCGGAAACCACAATAACGTCGCTACCGAAAATACAAGCCAAACTTTTATATGATGTAGTAACTCTCGCAATAAAAAGAAGCGCAATAAAAAACAAATCTCAAATAAAAATGCTCAACATAATTTAACCAAATAGCAATAACCAAAAGCAAACGCAAACGCAAACCCAAACGCAACGCAATACAAGTGGGGATAACAGTGGCAACAACTACAGCAACAACAACAGCAACAACAACATCAACAACAACAGCAACAACAACAACACAAAACAAGACTCATAAAACATCAGGAGACGAGGCCAATAAACGCAAACTAAGTGCCCTGACAACGCCACACACCACGCCCACTCTCATGCTTAAGCCAAACACGCCCACAATGCGAACGCTTAATAAATGCAAATGTGTCCAAGTATGAACAATTATAGAAAGGAAATTTGCATTAAAAATTTATGTACTCGCCAAAGACTCGTCCCACACTTTAACCGACTATCAGATAACGCGTCGTTGCCTACTGCGACACACACTTTTTCTTCACTTACTCTCACTGTGTGTGTGTGTGTGTGTGTCTGCTATATATTTATATATATATATATATATATATATATATATGTCTGCTTTGAAAGTGTATCTCTGTGTGTGTGTGTGTGTGTGTCAAAAGCATCCTTGGTACACTGGCATAATGGCGCCTGTGGTCGTTTTGTGCGGCCGTTGCCCAAAGGAAACATTCATTCGCACAGCTGTCTTATTCTTGCTTGTTGTTGACACATTGCACAGTTCGTATATATGGTGTATCTGTGTGCGTGTGTGTGTGTGTGTGTGTGTGTGTATGGCCTTTGTAGGCATTAGAGAGTGACTGTGTCCAGTGCTTGACTAGCAGGAAGTCATTACGTTGTTTAGTGCTTTTAATGCGCTTTATATCCTCTACAATGGCTATGTCGATGCTATGTTTTGTGATCCCCTTTCCCCCTCCCAAAAGCCCAGTTAGAGATGAATGCCGTCTGATGTAAGTGTCAACACTTGAATACAGCTGACTAGGCCAATTTCCCAATTAGCATTGTGGCCCAAATTTTACCCACCTTTTTGGCCAAGTATAATGATACTCTACTTCTATGTCTTCTTACTTTGAAAATTAACAATGTTTCATGTCCTTAACATGTGCTTTCTATGACTCTACGACAATTGCTCATTCACATAATTAAATGTGGGGAAAAATCTTATCATAAAATGAATTGTTATTTCCTTTTACTTTTACTTTTGTTTTTGCCATTTCATTTTTATATCACATAATACAGCTGTGGCATCTATGTGTCTGTCAAACAAAGCAATTGCCATATTTGATTTCAGAACGTATAAAGGTTTCCATTTTGGTTAATACAGATAAAAGTTTGTTTCAAACTGCAATAGGAAACATTTTGCCAACTTTAAAATTGCAATGCAACTGCCTTAAATTGAGTAGAACAAAGGTGAACTTTTATGGCATACAGCTATGCATTGAATCATCTACCAGAAATCAACCAACTGCTTGTTAACAGGTAATCATTGTCCTTTTATTTTTTTACGATTGTCAACTAGGTAATCAAAGTCGCATTAAGTGCAAAGCAAGCCTGAGGCAATAAGAAGTTTGCACTTCATAAATATCAAAACTCGTAATTGTAATTTAAAATGCATATAAATAAAAATATATATAAATACAAAGCAAATATTTGTTGATTTGTTGTTCTTCGTTGTGGCAAAAAAAACAAAAAAAACAACAAAAAGGCGTTCAAAAAGTTTTTATTGCTCAGCCGTAGCGTTGGCCAATGCTGTGAGTCCCTCAACCTCTCATCCCCCACCCAGGGCATCAATCGTTAAGGCAATCGCAGCAACCCATTCGACCCCTTCGAACTTAAACACTCAACTTGCTTATCAATTTGTGGAATGGGAGTGGGGGTGTGCAGTGTGGAGTGTGGACTGAAGAGAATTGAAGTAAAGTGGAGTGAAGTGGAGGGTTTGACTTCATCTTTTTTATACATATACAAATATATACACACATACAAATATATATATATATGTATATATATATATAAATATTTATTACAAGTATTGCTCGATATTTGTCAGTCAGTGAAACTTTCGAGCGTTATTTAGCCATAAGAAATCAAACTTTCTTAATTAACTTTCTTTACCAGCGTCGAAGTCAAAGTCGGCAGATAGACAAAGTAAAGTGGGTTATGGCACCCGATAATAATAAAAATAAGAAAAAAATAATAAAATAAAATATTAAAGGAATGTATATATATATATATAATATATATATATATCAAGTGTATCAACATTAAAGGGTGGTCTTCATTTTGGAGCATGCCTGCTTGTAGCTTCTTTTCTGCCCCTGCCACATGGCATTGCTGTTAAGCAACAACAACAACAACAACAGCGAGAGAATAAAAAATGTCAGAGTATAATAATATCACGTGTGTTTGTCTACCAATCTCTCTCTCTCTCTCTCTCTCTCTCTGTCTTTCTCTGAGCTGGCTGACAAGAGTTGGGCGTATGTATTTGTACAGTGTTGAGGAGGGGAGGGGGGGGGGGGTGACTAAGGTACATCGGGTTGAGATTTTTATTTTGCAGCCTGTTGGTGTGTCAAAAGTTTTATTGATTTTCAAGTTTGAATGATAACTTTGCAAGAATTTCGCTTTTATGTTTTTGTGTAAAAAGTAAAAAAAAATATATATAAAAAAAAAATTGTTAAATTGCTTGTTATTGACAAATACGCACGCAACATCTTCCCAATTTGTATATATATATATGTGTGGGTGTATGTGTATGAGTGTATATATATGTATGCATACGCTGTGCGGCTGTGCCATAAAGACTCATGCAGCGTTGTCCCAAAGTTATCAATTCCAATTAAATAACCAAAAATAATTTGAAAACTTTGCAGCACTTTTGCAAAAGACTAACACACACACACACACACACATACACACATAGATTGCAGGTCATACACACACACAGAGAGAGAGAGAGAGAGACAAGCACACTTATGACTTTATAAGTTTATACTTGTTACCTGTGACTTGTCAAGTATTTGACTTTATCTTTGCACACTCAGTTCAGTGGCGCATTTAAGTTTTCACTCAACTTTCCAGCTGCAGTTCTTACCCAAGAAGACGCTATGCTTCTTGTAGAAAGTAAAGAAAGTATATTTTAGAAATGTGCAGGCAGCATAAAGAATGCATATTAAAGTATGTATGCCCAAATCTAAACTAATAGTTGACCTAATACTAAGTTGACTATATACATATATATTGTTCAGTTAAAATCAGCATAGAATTTACTTCATATTCCTTTAATTTGTTGTCCATCAGCTGACAGCTTATGTTTAGCTTAACTATACATTTTTGAAGTTATATTAAGAACTGGCCTGGCAACTTTATGACATACCACAAATTTATCATCTTACACTTTTCAAGTGGTACAGTTTAGCGCTTATGTCATTGCTGCCACTGAATCGTAGCAAATAGAGCATTGATGCTGCATTGCCGTCCTCCAATTGACTGTCATAGTAGCAGCAGCAAGTTGTGCAGCGGGGCTAAGTTCTTCCCTTTCTCCTTTGACAGCAGCAAGCAGGGAAAAAAAAAACTTTAATGAAACTTTGTAGCAGCTACAGAAGCTACACGAGAACCCACATGCAACCTCAAAAAGTTTGACTGCAACTTTTGTTGCGTGCTGCTGCCATTAAATAGCTATCTATCCATTAGGTTAGGAAATTGTGTGAGGTTTGTTGAGGTGACTTGGCGTTGGCGTTGGCGTTGACATAACGCAGTTTTTTCTACTTTTACTTCTACTTCTTCTTCTTCTTTTATTATATATATAAATATATATATATATATATATATGTATTTGTAGTTTTTTGTTACCTTCACATTTTGCAGAAATTGAATTTTCATAGCGTTAAATATTAATACAAATAAAAGCAAATCGTACAAACTTAAGAAAATCAACAGAAAAATGTGTACAATAGTTCTTTATATATATACACAATGCAGTTATAATATAAACGATTTAATACAGATTACCATAAATACTAGCGATTCATATATACAATTTCTTTTTTATATCAAAATGATAATATACTGAAGAATAATTTTGTGTTACTTAACTTTAAAACCTTACTTTATGTGTCTTAAACTTAAGGAGGGAGAGAGAGCCCCTTTGTTACCAACTGAGCTGATTCTGTTTACTCTAAAAGTTGTGTGGAATTGGTAGGTGAAACTGCCACAATTATATCAAGAATTTATTCATTTAACCTTTTACTCTGTAGAAAATAAGGAAATGGTCAAAGGGGAGCCCTTGAATTTATGCAAAATCATCTGCGACGCTATAAAGTATATATACTTTTGTTCAGGACGACTAGGTGAGTTTATCTACCCCTGTCCGACTTCACACTTAACCGCTATACACCTCAAATACAAATTTGGTTTTAAATATATAGAAACATGATCTAGTTAGCATTGATATATGCTCGTAATCTAGTTGGCCATAAAAGTTGAAAAGTGTCATTCAAAAATCGTATAAAAGGCAGAGAGAAAATAATATTTTTCATTCCAATTCTGATTTCGAACAAGTGAACATCAAAATTTGTATATAAAATTTATTTTTTAATTTGTTCAAAGTGGTTAGTACTTGTGAGTAAATTTCCTACGAAAAATTTTTAAAAAGAAGTTTACAGTGGAATTCCGCAAGTTTCAAGACAAGGACGATGAGGATGGCTTGACTGGTGGCAGTGGCGTGTCTGGTGAGGATGGTTCCGATTAAGGATGCTTTATAAGAGGCTGGCTTTCTCCTTGGCGCGTAATAAGAAAAATCAGCAAGTTGAAAATACCGATGTGGCCGGAAGCGTCTTCGAACAATCCCCTGACGACTGTTCACGCGATGTGGATCCTCAAAAGTTCATCGATGGAAAACCCTACGGGACGTCATCCTTGAGATGTGTAGTAAAATAAGACCTAGTAACGACATCTGTGACCAGGATTGATTGCACGTTTGGCTGTACTCACGGGTATGCAAAACCCTTATACGCTCCAGTATAATAGTGCGACATGGACGCTGCTTGCGTTTTCCTACCATTGAATTGTTTGCTGATGGTGATTCAGATGCACACGAGGGCTCCAGTAAGTCTATGGGCGTTACTTTGACCAGAAGATAGTGATGTTTATGCAAATTCACCTCCTGTAATAATTGCATGAAGTAAAATAGAGCGACGACACTCTAGACTAAAAGTGATTGTCTCCAAATCGGCTTTCTATGATGAGCAATCTGATTTGGAGATAATTTCTCTTAATCTAAAACTTCGTCGGTTTATTGTACTTCATGCAATTATTTCAGGAGGTCAATTTGCATCGACATCACTACCCTTGGTCAATGTAACGCCCAAAGGCTTGCCGCTGCTTTTGTATGTGTCTGAATCACGGTTAGCAGACAATTCAATGGTAAGTAAACGCAAGAAGCGTCCACTTCGCACTATTATACTGAAACGTGGAAGGGTACTGGCTGGGCATCAAACATCGATGGATTAAATGAACAAATAAATTGAAATAATAATAAATCATCTAAATCTAAACTTAATTTTCTTTTTATTTTATCCCCCTCCTCACCCCCCTCCTTATATTTACATATCTTATATCATATACTATTTATCAGGATAAATATCCGATTCTGATTCTCAAAGATTGTATGAGCTAGAGCCAATAAACTTGGAATCTAGGCCCTGAATTTCATACACTAGAGAACTTTGTTTTAGATTCTTGAATGTCCTCCGCTGACCCTCGCAGTGTGAAAGCTTCCTTTCTTACATTAAGGGTATATTAGTATACGCCAATCAAATATCAGTGCAAAATCAATAAAACTGAATTAATATAGCCTGACAAAAACTTATAGCAAAAATTTAAGAACCTTAAACCAATTGTATTACAATATCTGCCACTATAATCCATATGTATTAAAAATTTAATAGCTTTTGACATAGTTATACACTTAATACGATAAAGTTGAAATATCAATAGTTGCATAGTTACTGGGATGTAGCCTTTGACCTAGAAAGTTAATTAAATACCAAGAAATTTCCAAGCAACTATTGAGAATTGTAATTTTGGTTCTACTTATAATACATTATATTCATCAATAATGTTTAATAAAATTTTTATAAAATTTGTGGATTTACATTCTAATTTTATTTACTTAAAAGAAATAAGCAAAATTTTATATGAAATTAAAGTTTTAGTTAGTTGCGTGGCATTTGTGCAACTTTTAGTTGAGGCAATTTAATGCTGGAGCGATGGGCGATGCCGAATGAATTTGCTTAATGGGAATCAACACGCAAACAATGTATGTGTATATACATATATATATATATATATGTTTGTGTGGGTAGGTGTCAATGTGTAATTGAGAGGAATTGAGTTACACAGACACACACACACACACACACACACACACACACACACACACACAAACATACAGTGATATACACACAGAAGGATGGTGTGTCAGATAGTCGTAATTATTGCACAAAAACGTGCAGGAAAAACGCGAACGAACGATGCAAATTTGCTTATTTGCTTTTAATTTTTGGCGAATGCTGATGCGAAACTAATTAAGATGTATCATATATATATGGAATGAGTGCTAATTATACCTAAATCAAGTGTAATGTTACACAGTGAAATATTAATATATTAAAATTAACTAATAGTACTTTGAAATGAAACCAGCTTCATCATAAGTAAATTAATAAAAGTAACTTTTATATATTACTTTCATATAATATTATACTGTCATTTATGCTGTAAGTAACATAACTGAAGGCTTCACTCTTGCAACTGTTGGCCAGGTTACTGCAGCAGAGGAGAAGGAGGAGAGAGTGTGTATTCAATGGCATGTGTTTGCCATGACGTTGATATGCCGCAATAGTGTCATAAAAAATATGCAACTACTACAGCGACGACAGCGGCAGCGACAGCGACTACGACAACGACAACGGCAACGACAGCAATGAAGGAGATGACAAAAACTCTCAGTTGCTTTCACTGTTGCTTACAGCTTGGAAGCTTTAGTTGCTACCTCTGGCGTCAGCGTTTTGTTTTGGCCATGCTTAGCAACTTTATGGAGCTTGCAATTCTGCTTTTGTCGCTTGCAGCATGGTGCATGCGGCATGGCAATGCGCAGCGGGCGTGAAAGTTACGAGAATATATATAATTCACATTGATGCTGCAAATGTCATTTATCAACGTGTCACTGCCACACACCAATGCATGAAGAAACATTGCAATCCAGTTAAAAAGAGTGTGAAAGAGACAATGATAGAGAGAGAGAGAGAAAGAACATGAAACTTTAAGAGGGTTACTAAATAACTAATGACATTAAAACAATATAAATTAATTATTTCTTGTTGATCAAACAAGTAATTGAAAATCATTTAAAAATTATGTCAAACTCACACACTTTATAAGAAATTATCCTTTTTGTAGAAGTACAAAGCATACAATAGTTAAATATTAAAATAATAATAAGAAGAAGCATAGTAGTACACCGTTAACCCACATGAATGAGATCAAAGTCAAGACATAATTTGCCTTAGAATATTAAATCAAATGTTTTCCTGCTGAGCTGGAAATAAATTCGTGGAAATTTATAATAAGTTAATTTTTAAATCTTATTTGTTTTAATTAACTAATTAATTTCATTAAATACTTTTTTTTTTTTTATTTTATAAATAACTTTGTGTTATTAGCAAACTCTTTAAACATACCTCGATTAGAGTTGAGGGCAAGTTAAATCTTCGTCCACGTAAAAGTTTTCACACTTGGCAGTAAATTTTCAGCTGCTTTTGTGTTATGACAATTATAATTGTGCTTTTGCATATATATTTATAAATGTGTTTGTGTGTGTGTGTGAAGATATATACATGAGTGTATGTGTGTGTGTGTGTGTGGATTTCTTGGCAGGAAGTATTTACGTGTGGAAATTGTAACAAATGTTTTGTAGAGGCGTTTTTCAAAACGAATGTGTTTGTTTGTGAGTTTGTGTGTGTGTTTGTGTGTGTGTGTGCTTGTAGGCGTTTAAGTATGTGTGTTTGCGTAGCCTTGTTGCACTTTCCAAAAACGACAAAGTAACTGAAAACTGAAGGCAGCCACAGAGGCAAATAAAATAGTTAAATTAAATTATGTGTATGTGAGTATAAATTTGATGTATGTGTGCGTGTGTATGTGTGTGTGTGTATGTGTAGGGGGTGTGTGCTTGAGGTTGTCTTAAATAGTCATAGACTGTTAGACAACAAACAATGCACCGTTGTTGCTGCTGCTGCTGCTACTGCTACTCCTACTCCAACCACCAGCTTGGAAAAGTTTTTTGGGGCCATTGCGTGGAGGGAGGGCGTCGATGGGCGGAGGCGGTGTGTGGTGGGCGAAACTGTGCAAAATGTGGGCGTGTGCCAAAGTTGCAGTCGAAATGAAATATGTTCTGTGGCACGGCGAAAATCGCAGCCAAAACAAGCAATGAAAGAGACAGAAAATGAGATAGAAGCAGACTTAAAAAGGAAATGGGACAAAAAGCCTTGGCAGGAAGTTTTGGCTACGGAAATTTATAAGATTTATGTTTAATTGTTGTTTTTGGTTTTTGCGGCAGCTGGCGCGCGTCTGCCGTTGCTCTCTGGCGTTGCTCTGTGCGTGTGTTTGCAAACAAATTAATTAATGAAATTAAATGGCAGTTGGCAAATGACAAGCGCGAAACGAAAAAAAGTGTTGCCTACATTTGTGCGCAACCCCATACACAACTCCCATTCACAGCTTCAATTCACTTACCACTGCACTGGTGGTAAGTCCAACGAACTGTGCAACCCCAAACGGTTTGTCAAAATGCACAGCAAATTTTAACCAAATGAAATCGTCAAAAAAATATATATTTTTTTAAATCAGAATCTCAATTTGGTATTTGAATTTCAATGTGAATATGAATGTGTATGTGAATCAGCAATCAAATGCTGATTAAAATAATTGCTCTCAATTTGTGTAGCTGTTTGATATTTTTTTGTAAGCTAAAAACCCCAAATTGTGCATCATGTCAACAACAACAACAACAAAAACAGCAACAGCAACAGCAACAGCAACAACAAATAACAAGAGCTACAACATAAGAGCTAAAATTCTATGACATAAACTACCAATTAGCATTTGATTGGTAATACTGCACATTGTGGGTACCCTCAGATGATGATTTTGATAATTATTATAAAGATGAGCATCATTATCATTATCAGCATCAGCATCAGCATCAACATCAACATTAACATCATCATTAGCTACTGATGACTTCGAAGCCAAAATGATTTTATCTGCGGCAAGCAATTATAAACGCATTTGTCAAATGGTTTAAACCAACAATGAATTATTAGGTGTATCAATGTGTATGTTTCTGCTTATGTGTGTGTGTATGTGAGTGTATGTAGCACAAAGGTCTCAACTATATTGTGCAATTATCCGTTTGAGCATTTAATACCCGTAATTCAATAAATACTTTGAATTATTGACAAAATGCATTTTGATTTTGAGAAAATTCTTGTTCCACACTTGGCAAAATATATATGTACTTTGCTTCTAGTAGTAATACAATAAATAATTATATACGTAATAGGTGAAACTTATTTAGTGGTTAACAAGTACTGAAAGCTACTGTTAGGTGCTGAAAAAGTTGACAGCTAACTGGTTATACTGCTACATGCTACATGCTGCTATGCGGTCAACATTCACGTTTGGTAATAGAGTTGCCCAACAAATCTACGCCACAAAAGCCACGACCACACTTTTAATTAAAGTGAAAACTATGAAAATTTATAAAATAATTCTGGAAAATGTTAAGCTTGGTTAGGTTAGACGAAGGCCAACCAGCCAGTCAGCCAGCCAGCCAGCTAGCCAAAAACAAAAGCAAAGACTGGTCAAAATACGAGTACCCAAAAACCAAATTTTAGTAGACGAAACTGTTGCTGCAGCCGCCCAAGAAGGCTTATGTCCTTGTTGTATATTCTCACTCCGGTAGAGGACAGAACACGTTTATGTTTGTGCTTATGTATGAGCTGAGTATGATGCTGTGTGTGCGAATGTGTATGTGTGTGTGAACGTGTGCAGATATTTGCATGATATATGCAGTTATAATAAACCACAAGAGCTTCTAAAGCAACAGACCAAGCAACACGGCAGGCGCACTAGTAAAGCCAGAGCTAATGCATATACATATGGACACACATACACTCACATATATATATACATACACACACACACATACACACATTTTCACATACAGATAAGTCAAGACAAATACGTATAAAGCAAACAAATGCCAATGTGCAACGGTGCGTATGAGGGCAAATGGCAAACTTGCAACCACAAAAGGCAATGGCAAAAACCAGGAGATTGCCTTTGCCAATGTAGTTGTTGGCCAGAATTATGCAATATCGAAATAACTATGAAAATGATTTGCTAAATTCAATTGGCATTATTGAAAAGCACATGGCCATAATCGCTCTTGCCAGCATTCATTTAATTGTTTCAAATGACAAGCTCCAAACTTTAATTACATGTTAGCCAAATGAATGCAATAAAATTTATTAACACCCCAAATATTGTTCTCCTTTTAACACAATTTTCACTTCATTTGTCGAAAACATGTTTGCTCATCTATGTTTTAACCTACATTAGTTACTGTGTTTAAGCCAATGATATATATCGACCTTATATATTGTACAACATTAAGTATCTACCAAACTATGAAATGTTTAAACGTTGTTGCGAATTGCTTTCTATAAACTTAAACACCTTTTTAAGCGCTGTAACAATTATAAGCGAGTTAAAAGGATAACTTATAGCTCTTAGAAAGGTTTCTGTACTACACAAAAGTGTATAAATTGCAGCTATTTAGCTAAAGAGTTGACTTTCTACTATAGTCGGGTGTACCGCTTTGACAACAAAGACTGACATACACCCGCACATAAACAATTCTATACAACTCGGCTAGTCATCCTCAAATCAAGAATATATATAAATATATTATATAATATATAATATATATATATATATAATATAAAATATATATATATAAGTTAAGATTTATATGAAATAAAACACAATGTATTATTTTCTTTTTGATTATTTTATATTTCGTCAACTCTTATTTAAATTAACATTTTAAACTCTCCCAGTGGAAGAGATATATTAATTCAAACCTTATATGCAACCAGCTAAAGCTTCTACGAGAAATGCTTGCGTAAACCCCCAAAGTGCATAAGCTGTGTTTCCAGAGGAGAGTGTTGCGTATCCGCAAATAAAATAAACATAAGTCGAAGTAACTACCAAACAGACTGGTAGCCGTAAAGGTAAAGCAAGGTAACCTTACCCTTGAGTGTCCCCGAAAGTAAAATCAAAAAGTATGCAACAGGGAAAAATTATCATCTGAGAACCCAAAAAGGATATATATTTTTTATCAGGATGACTTGGCGAGTCGATCCAGCCACGTTCGACTTCACACTTAACCGCTATATATTTCAAATACAAAGGTCTTTTAAAAATATAGAAACATGATCTAGTTAGCATTGATATTTGCCCGTAATCTAGTTGGCCTTAAAAATTTAAAAGTGTCATTCAAAAATGGTATAAAAGGTAGAGAAAAAATAATATATTTCATTCTAATTCTGATTTTGAACAACGTAACATCAAAATTAATATGTAAATTTATTTTAAAACCGAATTGTTAAAAATGTTTTACACTTGCAACTAAATTTCATACCGAAAAATTTTAAAGAAAGAAATTTGCAATCAAATTCCGCATAGTTTCAAGACAAGGCTGGTGAGGATAGCTTGACCGGTGAAATTGGAGGATGGTTTCGATCAGGGATGCTTTCCTCGAGGCTGGCACTCTCCTTGGCTCAAAACAATAAGGATAATCAACGATTTGAAAATACCGATGTGGCCCGAAGCTTCTTGAAACTAATCCGTTGATCACGGTTCACTTCTATGTGGATCCTCAAGAGATCATCGATTAGAAAAACCTAAGGGAGATCCTCCTCAAGATGTGCAGCGAAATAATGGCTTGGCTGTGCTGTTACGTTTAGACACTGACCCTGACACGCATTAGTATAACGGTGCGCCTAGGACGCTGCTTACTTTTGACTGCATTTAAATTGTTTGTTGATGGTGACTCCGATTCATACGAAGCCGGCGGCAAGTCTGTGGGCGTAACATTATCCAGGAGGTAGTGATGTTGATGTAGATTCACCTCTTGAATCAGCCGCATTAAGTAAAATAAAGCGGCGACACTCTAGGCTAAGATTGATTGTCTCCAAATCAGCTTTCTATGATGAGCAATCTGATTTGGAGATAATTGTTCAATCTACAACGTCGTCAATTAATGTTACTTAATTCGATTGTTTGAAAAGGTCAATTTGCATCGACATCACTACCCTTGGTTAATGGAACGCTCAAAGACTAGCCGCCGCCTTCGTATTGATCTGAATCACTATCCACCAACAATTTAAATGTAGTTGAGTATATGCAGCGTCCTCGGCTCACCGGTATACTAAAAGTGTGTTAGGATCCTGCCTAAACGTAAGGGCCCTGCCTAAACATCAAAGATGGATGGACTAAGACTATTGAAAGAGGTATGGGTATAATTCTAATGGAAAAACTGAGACGATTTATATTTTATTTTTCTAATTTCAGCCTCCTTCCTGTCAAGTCATACATATAGGTAAGGAGATATTATCTACTACTAGGCCAACAGGTACTTCGCGGGAAGATTTCAACTCACCTTGTGACTCAACTTGTTACTTGTGGCAAATGTACAAAAAACATCAGGAGGATGGGGCAACACCAAGTGCGTATGGAAATCTGAAGTTTTAATTAAATTTTATTTAATTTTATTTTCAGCTCCTTTATTGTTGACTACAAAATGATTAATAATAGATTAAAGTGGATCTGTCTTAAATGCTCTTATGCAGTTGAAATATTTAATCAATCCGAGGAGTTACTATGATCATCATTGGACTGGAATTCACGTTAAGCCCATTGGATTTGCTGATTATTGAATACAATTCTAAACATTATACTAAATTTTGATGTGATTTGACATAATACCAATTACATTTAATAAAACCAAATTATATTGAAAGTAGCTTAATTCCATACTCTTATCGGGAATTACTATCGGGCTTGATGCAGGGTTATTCTTATTTTTTTTATTTTCTTGGAAATGCTGTGTGCCGTGAAAAGAACCAAATCAAATTTCAATTTCCTCCATATAAGCACAAGTAATATATATATAAATATATATATATAAATATATTTTACTTGTGATTATATGGAGGAAGCTAATTTTTGTGCAGTCTATATGTCATATAGTTCATTGGGAACTTCATTTCAATAAAAATAATTAATTAGAAAATAAATGATCTCAAATGATTTTGTTTTTCTGTTCATACTTTTAGCACAAATTCAATTATAAAAGCAACGCTTGCTGGGGTATCAATCATATAAACACTAAAATCTAATTCCCAACGAGTTAAAGCAAATTATAGTTGATTTTACCTGAGGGGATACCCAAGGGTACGGTTACTTTGGTTTATCTTCATAGCTTTCAGTCTGTATGGTAGTTACTCCGACTTATGCTTGGAGTTTCTACACAGACTACAGAATTCTTCTATTAACAGATAGGCAGCAGACTCCTTTGGAAACACAGCTTAAGCGCAAGTATTCAAACTTGCCTCGCTCTAGGAAAGTTTATAATTTTTATTTACAATAAAATTTGAAGATCATATAAATAAAGAAAAGAAAATAATACATTTTGATAATTACGCTTCTATCCACATCGGTATTTTAAAATTTTTGATTATTCTCATTATTATTATGCGCTGAGGAGAAGGCCAGCCTCAAATGAATCATCACTCACTGAAAGCATCCTCTTCGGTCTTGTCACAATGCCGAATTATACTTAGGATTTCTGTTTTACTAATAAAACATGTAAATATGTCAATGCGATTATATGTCAAGATATGATTTGAGGTGAATACAATTATCAAATATCTATTATCACCCTGACTTAGGGTACTTATACACTGTTAACTAAAAATACATAAAAAAATCCCCACCTCAAAAATTCAGTAGGTTTTTCAGCTTAAGAAAATAAGCAATTCGCTAATTCAAAATAGCATGAATTTTGGCTGATAGCATTTTTTAATTTTGTAATACCATATTCCATTTTCCAAATAGCTAGAACTCCTAAAAAATAGATGAAGTGGCAGCCCTGCATGTATGTGAGAACATATATACATATTATATATATATAGTATATATATGCAAGCGACATTCAAATGCAGTAACTGATTTCTGAGTAACAGAAAAAAAGTTAAGTAAAATGGAAATTTGTTTTGGTATTCTAAACGACACAGCACTTTAATGAGTGGCATACCCGATAATTATTCAAAAGAGTATGAAATTAAGCTACTTTCAATATAATTTGGTTTTATTAAATGTAATTGGTATTATGTCAAATCACATCAAAATTTAGTATAATGTTTAGAATTGTATTCAATAATCAGCAAATCCAATGGGCTTAACGTGAATTCCAGTCCAATGATGATCATAGTAACTCCTCGGATTGATTAAATATTTCAACTGCATAAGAGCATTTAAGACAGATCCACTTTAATCTATTATTAATCATTTTGTAGTCAACAATAAAGGAGCTGAAAATAAAATTAAATAAAATTTAATTAAAACTTCAGATTTCCATACGCACTTGGTGTTGCCCCATCCTCCTGATGTTTTTTGTACATTTGCCACAAGTAACAAGTTGAGTCACAAGGTGAGTTGAAATCTTCCCGCGAAGTACCTGTTGGCCTAGTAGTAGATAATATCTCCTTACCTATATGTATGACTTGACAGGAAGGAGGCTGAAATTAGAAAAATAAAATATAAATCGTCTCAGTTTTTCCATTAGAATTATATCCATACCTCTTTCAATAGTCTTAGTCCACCCATCTTTGATGTTTAGGCAGGGCCCTTACGCTTAGGCAGGATCCTAACACACTTTTAGTATACCGGTGAGCCGAGGACGCTGCATATACTCAACTACATTCAAATTGTTGGTGGATAGTGATTCAGATCAATACGAAGGTGGCGGCTAGTCTTTGAGCGTTCCATTAACCAAGGGTAGTGATGTCGATGCAAATTGACCTTTTGAAACAATCGAATTAAGTAATATAAACCGACGACGCTGTAGATTGAAGAATTATCTCCAAATCAGATTGCTCATCATAGAAAGCTGATTTGGAGACAATGACTCTTAGTCTAGAGTGTCGTCGCTTTATTTTACTTAATGCGGCTGATTCAAGAGGTGAATCTACATCAACATCACTACCTTCTGGATAATGTTACGCCCACAGACTTGCCGCCGGCTTCGTATGAATCGGAATCACCATCAACAAACAATTTAAATGCAGTCAAAAGTAAGCAGCGTCCTAGGCGCACCGTTATACTAATGCATGTAAGGGTCATGTCTAAACGTAACAGCACACAGCCAAGCTTTTATTTCACTGCACATCTTGAAGAGGATCTCCCTTAGGTTTTGCCATCGATAAACTCTTAAGGATCCACATCGAATAACCAATCATCAACGGATTGTTTCAATAAGCATCCACATCGGTATTATAAATAGTTAGTTATCCTTATTAGTATTTAGAGCCAAGGAGAACGCCAGCCTCGAGGAAAGGATCCCTGACCGAAACCATCCTTCCCGCTTACCAGTCAAGCCATCCTCACCAGTCAAGTCTTGTCACTATGCGGAATTTCATACCACATTTATTTTTCTAAAAATTTTTCCTATGAAATTTGGTTATATTTATAACAAATTTAACTTATAAATTTTGATGTTACGTTGTTCAAAATCAGCATTATAATGAAATGTTTTATTTTCGCTCTGCCTTTTATACTATTTTTGAATGACAGTTTTCAAATTTTAAGGCCAACTAGATTCCGGGCATATATCAACTTATGATTTTATAATTCCCAACGAGTTAAAGTTCGGGGAAGTTCCAGTGTAAGGTAACTTTGGCTGTAAGGTAGTTACTCTGACTTGGCTTGGAGGAGGCTCCACACAGATATAATTTTTTCATTTACAGATGCTCGTTGAGTAAACGTTATTGAAACATAATGCGTCAAGTTGAAAGACATGTGCCACACTGCCTTCAATGTTGCAGTGCAGTGCAAATGTGTTGCCAACGTGTTGGCATTCAAATGTAGCTCTCCAACTTGGCTTCAAGGCTCTGCCGATTGCTTACTGTCACTGCATCAGTTGTGAAATCATTCAAACAAGTTTTTAGACATCTTTAACGAATTTCTACAATTTCCATTAAATTAATTCAGTATTATTCATTCAGTATTAATCTTGTAAAAATATATGAATACTTACTCCACTAATACGATTTTATGAGTCACCAATTGCCCAAAGTAACGAATACGCAGCTCCATCTATTGACAAATTGCAGAATTTATATGAGTGTTCTTCAGTACATTTGGCTATGACTCCTTGAATGGGACCCCATAGAGTAGATATATATTCTTGATCAGGACGACTGACAAAGTCGATCTAGCCTTGTCCGACCTCACACTTAACCGCTATGCACCTAAAATACAAATTTCAAATAAATATATATAGAAACATGATCTAGCTAGCATTGATATATGCCCGTAATCTAGTTGGCCGCAAAAATTGAGAAGTGTCATTCAAAAATGGTATAAAAGCCAGTGAAAATGTAAAATATTTCATTCCAATTCTGATTTTTAGCACCGTAACAACAAAATTATTATGTTGAATTTATTATTTCTTTAACTTGTTAATAATGTGTTGTACATGTGCGTTTTACAAAAAATTTCAAAATTTCAAACCGTTCATAATAAGTGTATCTGCAGTGAAATTAAACTTAGTGACAAGACAAGATGGCGTGACCGATGAGGTAACCAGAACCGCTGAAGATTACAAGGTTTTTGGCCAGGGATAATCACCTGGTGACGGGTCATTCTTGAGGTGCACAGTGAAATTAATCCTAGTAACAAGATGACTTCTAGTAAAACAAAAGCAACACGTACATCATCTTGTACAGATTCACCTGAATTACCCCAAGGATCGCTGTCTTTCCATATGTTCTGCTTGGCACGTTTGACTGTTCTTTACGTTTAGGCCGGACCCTTACACGCTTAAGTATAATAGTGGACGTGAACGCTACTTGCGTTTGCTTGCCATTAAATTGTTTGTTGATGGTGCTTCCGATTGGTACAAATGCAACGGCAAGTCTGTGGGCGTTACATTAGCCGGTAGGTAGTGATGTTGATGTAGACTAACCTTTTGAAATACCCGCATGAAGTAAAAAGTAGAAGCAGCGACAATCTAGACTTAGAATGATTGTCTCCAAATCAGCTTTCTATGATGAGCAATCTGATTTGGAGTTAATTGCTCTAAACCTACAGCTTCGTTGGTTTGCTTTACTGCATATGATTATTTCAAGTGGTTGGTCTGCATTAACATCACTACCCTTGGTTAATGCAACGCCCAAAGACTTGCTGCCGTTTTCCTGGCAATCGGCATTACAGTTAACCCAGAGTTTTATGGTAAGCAAACGCGAGCAGCGTCCACGTCCCACTAATGTACTGAAGCGTGTTAGAGTCATTCCTAAACGTAAGAGAACGGTCAAGCGTGCCAAACAGAACGCCAGAATTCGATGGATTAAAGGACTAACGCAAATATAGCAGTACTAAGTGAGTATGGACTCCAACCGATAATATAACCGATATAATATTTAACCAATCGAATTTAAATCCTCTCTCTGTAGCATTGGAATTGCATAAGACTTGAAACACTTCCAGAAGAGAAAGACCGAGACAAAGGCTTTCAGAACGAGACAGATAAAATATCAGTATCACAACTAAATTTTGGACTTTTATATTAAGTATTATATACAGAAGATGGGGAAACACTTGAAGAACTGTCTGTATTTCTGTGTAAAAGGGGGAGGGGGGTAAAGGAGTCATAATAAAGGCAAATAGCGACTAATATGAAAAACATAAACCATACCATGAGTTTGTAGTTAGCATTGATATATGCCCATAATCTAGTTAGTTGAAATGAAAATTTTCATTCAATAATGGAATAGGAGGAGGTAAAAACGTTAAATATTTAATTTATATAAAATATTTGCTTTTCAATTTTTTAATGTGTTGTACCGTGCATATTTTGATAACAAAATTTCATATTAAATTATTGAAGTAGAAATGGGCACTGGAATTAAACATAGTGACAAGACAAGACAACTATGGTTGGCAAGAGTGCTGAGGATGGCGAGACCGTTAGGATGATATCGACCAGGGATGCTATATTTGAAGCATGATCCGCCTTTGCGCATCAAGGAAGGAATCGACATTGTACACCTACCGATGTGGCCAGAAGCGTCTTCGAATAATCAAATAAGTTTGGCTGTACTCTAACGTTTCGACGTGGACGCTGTTTCCATTAGCCAGAAGGAAGTGAAGTTCATGCAGATTCAGCTATTGAAATAGCAGCATTAAGTAGTAGCTTTCTCCTTCTGGTACTTTGTGATCATTTCTTGACTTCTAAATGACGTGATCACAAAGTGCCAGAAGGAGCGGGCAACAGTGTATATGTGTGTGTGTACTGTATGTAGACAAAAGGGTTCTCGTAGTCGGGTACACCCAACTACAGTTTTCTTGTTTTCTATACAATGTGTTAAATTTTATTTAATTGTAGTAACAAAAAATAAAAAATAAAAATAAACTGTTAACAATATTTTGAAGTTTTAATAGTTTTACTAGTATAATATTTATTTATTTATAATAATATAACTAAGAGCAGCTAAGGCCGCCTTCAGACTGTGTTTGTTGTATTGTTGAGTGATTTATTAGGTAATTTAATACAATTTGTATGTTATATATTATGTTATATACTTATTAAAATAAGTGAAAATTATATAAAATATAAAACTTTGTCACAATGGAGAATTTATTATAGGAACTTTTACATATTTTGCTTAGGTGAAGTAGTAGGTTTGTTAAATTAACCAAGTCCTATAGCCATTTCGAATGTTTTCAGGTGGGTTTAGTCCGTGGTCATCCTATTGACCTGGTGATTGCCCAGTCACTGAGATATCCAAGATCGGGAACCAGTTAGCGATCACCAAGTGCTGAATATGAACAAATCTGTTTCTCTAATTGTTTATTTGTACTTTTCTTGAATTTATCTGATATGTTAATCCTAATCTTTTCTACATATCTTCTCCGAACTAATACAGTTGTATTATATATTTTCATTGGCTGCCTATCTTGGAAAGCTGCTGTTCTATGAATTAATAGAGACAGTTATTATTATGTTCGTGCTCTTTCCTTATTTTTAAAACATTTTATTTAATGTGCAGAAGTATAATTCTTAATTAGTAATACCAGCCGGTCTATGAGTTAAATTAATATGAAAAAAAAAAACAAAATGTATTATTTTAATTGTACTTTATTTATATATCTTTATATTTTATTTTAAATTAACTTTATAAATTCTCCCAGTGGAAGAGAGATATTAATTAATCCTTATATGGAACCAGTTAAAGCTTCTACGAGAAATGCTTGCGGAAACCCCAGAGCCCTTAAGCTGTGTTTCCAGAGGAGTCTGTTACCTATCTGTTACTAGAAGAATTCTGTAGTCTGTGTAGAAACTCCAAGCATAAGTCGGAGTAACTACCATACAGACTGAAAGCTATGAAGATAAACCAAAGTAACCGTACCCTTGGGTATCCCCTCAGGTAAAATCAACTATAATTTGCTTTAACTCGTTGGGAATTAGATTTTAGTGTTTATATGATTGATACCCCAGCAAGCGTTGCTTTTATAATTGAATTTGTGCTAAAAGTATGAACAGAAAAACAAAATCATTTGAGATCATTTATTTTCTAATTAATTATTTTTATTGAAATGAAGTTCCCAATGAACTATATGACATATAGACTGCACAAAAATTAGCTTCCTCCATATAATCACAAGTAAAATATATTTATATATATATATTTATATATATATTACTTGTGCTTATATGGAGGAAATTGAAATTTGATTTGGTTCTTTTCACGGCACACAGCATTTCCAAGAAAATAAAAAAAATAAGAATAACCCTGCATCAAGCCCGATAGTAATTCCCGATAAGAGTATGGAATTAAGCTACTTTCAATATAATTTGGTTTTATTAAATGTAATTGGTATTATGTCAAATCACATCAAAATTTAGTATAATGTTTAGAATTGTATTCAATAATCAGCAAATCCAATGGGCTTAACGTGAATTCCAGTCCAATGATGATCATAGTAACTCCTCGGATTGATTAAATATTTCAACTGCATAAGAGCATTTAAGACAGATCCACTTTAATCTATTATTAATCATTTTGTAGTCAACAATAAAGGAGCTGAAAATAAAATTAAATAAAATTTAATTAAAACTTCAGATTTCCATACGCACTTGGTGTTGCCCCATCCTCCTGATGTTTTTTGTACATTTGCCACAAGTAACAAGTTGAGTCACAAGGTGAGTTGAAATCTTCCCGCGAAGTACCTGTTGGCCTAGTAGTAGATAATATCTCCTTACCTATATGTATGACTTGACAGGAAGGAGGCTGAAATTAGAAAAATAAAATATAAATCGTCTCAGTTTTTCCATTAGAATTATATCCATACCTCTTTCAATAGTCTTAGTCCACCCATCTTTGATGTTTAGGCAGGGCCCTTACGCTTAGGCAGGATCCTAACACACTTTTAGTATACCGGTGAGCCGAGGACGCTGCATATACTCAACTACATTTAAATTGTTGGTGGATAGTGATTCAGATCAATACGAAGGCGGCGGCTAGTCTTTGAGCGTTCCATTAACCAAGGGTAGTGATGTCGATGCAAATTGACCTTTTGAAACAGTCGAATTAAGTAACATAAACCGACGACGCTGTAGATTGAACAATTATCTCCAAATCAGATTGCTCATCATAGAAAGCTGATTTGGAGACAATCACTCTTAGTCTAGAGTGTCGTCGTTTTATTTTACTTAATGCGGCTGATTCAAGAGGTGAATCTACATCAACATCACTACCTTCTGGATAATGTTACGCCCACAGACTTGCCGCCGGCTTCGTATGAATCGGAATCACCATCAACAAACAATTTAAATGCAGTCAAAAGTAAGCAGCGTCCTAGGCGCACCGTTATACTAATGCATGTAAGGGTCATGTCTAAACGTAACAGCACACAGCCAAGCTTTTATTTCACTGCACATCTTGAAGAGGATCTCCCTTAGGTTTTGCCATCGATAAACTCTTAAGGATCCACATCGAATAACCAATCATCAACGGATTGTTTCAATAAGCATCCACATCGGTATTATAAATAGTTAGTTATCCTTATTAGTATTTAGAGCCAAGGAGAACGCCAGCCTCGAGGAAAGGATCCCTGACCGAAACCATCCTTCCCGCTTACCAGTCAAGCCATCCTCACCAGTCAAGTCTTGTCACTATGCGGAATTTCATACCACATTTATTTTTCTAAAAATTTTTCCTATGAAATTTGGTTATATTTATAACAAATTTAACTTATAAATTTTGATGTTACGTTGTTCAAAATCAGCATTATAATGAAATGTTTTATTTTCGCTCTGCCTTTTATACTATTTTTGAATGACAGTTTTCAAATTTTAAGGCCAACTAGATTCCGGGCATATATCAACTTATGATTTTATAATTCCCAACGAGTTAAAGTTCGGGGAAGTTCCAGTGTAAGGTAACTTTGGCTGTAAGGTAGTTACTCTGACTTGGCTTGGAGGAGG
>JBAMBS010001452.1:0-225582 GCA_037044455.1 Zygothrica quintamaculata
TTTGGACGACGACTATATGGTCGTCGTCGTCGTCGTCGTTGATTTAGTCGCCGCTGTCGACGTTCTGGCTGTTGTATGCAGATATTTAGTGTTAAATATCAGCACGATATTCATCTTAGTTTCAGTCGCCGTAGAACTTCATTGTGCATCAACATGACAGCCGCGAAATTGGTAAGTAGCCATACCCAAAGGTTGCTTGAAATAATCCAAGGGTTGAGGTTTACAACTTAAAGTCAACTATTTGTATGGCATTCAAAGTATTCACAAACCAAGTCATTGTGAGCAATTAAATTGTGAAACGATTGAAATGTTGCACCTGCTATATTAAGATTATAATTGCTTCAATGCAAATGCAATTTAAAATCTGTATCTTGTATCTTATAGCTACTAATTAGTGCTGTGCTAGCCATTATGGCAGCAAGCTGTTCAGCTGGTTGGTTAGACTATGCATTTCCTATCCTTAAGTCAGAGTTCTACAGTCAGACGCCTACAAAGGATGGTTATGAATTCGAGTAAGTTCGTAACTCTAATTATGATCGTATGTCGTGTACTAATTATCCTTTTAACTTATAGATTAAAGGAACCCAATGGCAGCACACGCGAGGAGAAGGGTGTCATTATGAACCCGGGCACACCAGAAGAGCAATTGGTTGTGATGGGTACTTTCTCAACTTATGATGAGAAAACTAATATTGAAACCATTACTATGTACACTGCCGATAAGGATGGTTATAAGCCACGTTATATGATCAAGAATCGTAAACTGAGCCCTGGTTCTCTCAAGAGTGCTGCTGGTTAAAAATAAACATTAAATAAAAGTTACAAAGTAAAGAATTAAAATAAAAAATATGAAAACTATATTTCAACTGTGTAAATGTAATTGATATTGAAATTGTGTTTAAAACTGGTTTTAAAATAGAACCTTGATAGTTCATTTTTATTTGGCTTTTGGTCAAGATCAAGTTGAGGACTGACAAGTTTCAAAAATATTGCGTAATATTCTATGACATTTAAAATTCTTGGAGGCTACAAATTTTCTTGTCAGATTTACACTATTATGGCTTATATCGTAACCGGTCATTGTAAATTAAAACCTTGCAAATAATCAAAAGATTTGGTAGCGAGAATACAACTAAATGTGGAATATCTGTATAATTGATATGTTAATGCCAATATGTTTTGGAATCTTTATTTACTGTACTCTACAATCTACAGCTTACCAACGTTTTTTTAATTGGAAAAAACATAAAAAACAATAGAAATCATTCAAAAGAAAAATATGAAATTTATTATTAATTTTGAGTTATGCTAATTAAATATCCTGAATGTTTGATATGGTAAATTTGCTATGCACACTAATCAAATTAAATTAAATGCAGTTTTATGTATGGGCATGCCCTCATTTTGGTGTTTTACTAAATTTAAAACTGGTTAGTTAATTAGTAAAATAAAATAATACCCAAAGATGGACAATAAACTACCATAATCTTTTTAACTTTTATACAAAACATTTAATAACTTATTCCTTTAATTAACATCACACTAAATATTATTTTTATAAAAATGGCATTGAAAATGATTGACATAATATTTCCCCACCACACAAAAATATCTCGGTGTCATTTTGATATGGTAATTAAACTATCACATCTTTTCCAAAACTGATAATGTTTGCTAATGTTTATGTCTAAAAATGTATAACGGTCGATTTAACGGTACGTTACATTTAAATAATGGGCTATGTTAAATTTTCAAAGATTTAACAGCACTTGTATATCAAGCAGCTTTTGTCTGGTAGCCAAACAGCTTTCCTTGGATTTTGGTTTATGTCTACGTTAACCAAAAAGAAACAAACTCTATTAAACTACTTGTTGCCGCCAAACTTTAAACATGTCATACTTTGCAGTGATAAATGTTTAATTATTCTATATGATCAGTTAAGTAAAACATAGATTAAAAAGGTTGGGTATAAAACAATGTGATAAATAGCAGCATTATATGTGCAAATTATAAACAAAGTTGTGGAAATTAAAGCTTTTGTAGTGCTCTTTGGTTGGCGCGCAATTTGATTGCTTGATTGTTGCCACAGGTAACTGACCAGGCACAAAGCGACCCAAACAGAGAGGCTCGAGTGAGTAACCAAACAAACGTCAATGGGGCATGTTTTGTACTTACACATATATATTCCCAACTAAAACTACAACACCAACAACAATAACAAATAAACAACCACCAGACCAGAATTTAAGTACGCCCTCCTAAGTTTGGATTAGAATGTAACGCTCAGTTCCCGGACAACTTTCGACGATGCGAGAACGCGACGCGATACTCTATATCAAACATAAATAAATATTTGGTTTCGCTTATAAATAGTACATGTATATAAATATATAGTTTTCATTGATGGAATTTAATAGTTAAACAAAAATATGTACAGGCGTATGAGCTGTAAATGTATTGAAAATTTCTAAATAATTGGATATTGGATAATAAAATGAAAGCAAAACTTACACCACGTACTGTAACAGTTCTATTGTTGTTGATTGTTCTACGAAAATCAAAGGGACACAGAGGAGAACAAGCTGGACAAGCGTTGATACAATTAAGTCACGGTAAGTTGAGCAAAAGGCCAGTGAAATTATTTGTTTGTATTTATTTTTAACGGGTATTGTCTAACAATTGGTAGAAAGATGAGGTGTTGTTGCTGCTGCTAATGCTGAAAATATTCATTTGAGTTGTGGCCACAGTTCAGACTGACCCTTTAACTAAGCTTAGTGTTACTATTGGTAAAAGTAGTTTGACCTTTGGCTTCATGCCTCAGTGCGTCATATCAAAATTTTTGTAACCGACAAAAAATCAAGTTTAATTTGTGGCCAACAAAAATTTAGGACAATCAATATATTATTTCCGTGTGAGAGTAATTGCATAGGGAAACAATTGCTGCCAAAATTTCATACAGGTGCACAAAAATGCGTTTAAGTTAATTACGTTAACAACACGCACATAAAATGGTCAACTCAGATATTGGTCTTACATTTTGGTACTACATATTTTGGGTATTCTCATACCTGAGGTGCTAATCGATAAATTTATTGTTGTCGAACTGGGTATTGGTGTTCGTTCATCATCATTGAGGTCAAGCCATCATAATGAATGTATAATTGTATCCACCTGAAACTCACATGCCTAAGGGTATTTGTATCTTAAACTCAAGTATCTAGCATAATATTTTTTTGTCGCTAATGCAGTCACTTGCAATTGATCAAACAAACTCGCAATGCGACATTAAAATAAAGGATATACATAAACATAATGCAAACAAATAGGATTCATCCAAACTAACCCGATAAGTGCTGCCTACCACGTTGGGTAGGTAACCAAATTCATGATTTGTCGATAAATTGAGCTTCAAAATTGAATCAACTTTATGTGCAACGATACTTGAATACTCTTTATAAACAGCTGATGAATTGTTAAAAAGAATATTTAATATTAAAACAGAACTGAAATTGAATTTATATTAGTTTAAATTAATATTATAACAGTATAAAACATTATTTCCATTATTTATTATAACTTATATTATAAATGCTATAATGCATCAACTTTCTTTTCTTGGGTATCAACTTCCTAGTAAGTTGTTATTTTACCCGGCTGTCTATAAAGTTTTTTTGCACCCATTTCAAGAATATCACTATAGTAACGGGTTGAAGGTTCAAAAAACTCCTAAATAACAGGTCGACACTATCAAATCGCAAATAAACAAACGAAACCTCTTAAAGGACGCAACAGCTAAAGTAATTTTAAATAATTTACACGCAACTTTCAGATGATGATTTGAATGATGATTACCCTGATATTAAGGATGAGGTGCATTTAGAAGATTTCTTTTGGACGGGCTCAGGTGATGGACCACCCGATTTTCTAAAGAAGGTGCATACTGGCATTAGTAAGGGAAAGGATGTTATAGTCAAGACGGAGACCGTTGTAGCCACTGTCTATGTGGATGGTAACAATGTAAGTTTTTTATTGAAAGTTTCCAGATAGGAACATAATTGAGGAACGTATTGCAGGAAATTGAGATACCAATTTGTTTGGATTGCCAACCTGATGATGGTGGGGGTAATTGGGATCTGGGTGCACCAGGAATGCCACCATTGAATTACTCTTCAACTGATCGAAGATATTGGTTATTAACTGTGATGTCCGGTTTCTATAGTTCAAAGGATAATCCTGTACTTGAGGAGAAGCTGGCACGACTATATCGTCTCGCTTTTACAAGGTGGGTAAAATATTAAGTGAAAACTAATTGTTTAACTCCCAATTGGCTTTCACAGGCAACAAACACGCCATCTGGGCATAAATGGAGCACAGCAAATCGCGGGTGTTTCAGTAAGCGCACCACGTGAGCGCCGTCAGCCGTATCCATCACCAAGTACATCCACCTCCAAGCCAGCAACAACCACCTCTTGGCCAAGCGATGATGTAGAAATATTGGATATGGAAGTTGATGGTGAACACCAAATCAAAACTGCTTGGGCCGCAGGTGTACCGGAGTGGGTTGGGGACTCAATAGAGTCGGGTGACTCCGGTGAACTCAATATACCTACTACGGCCACAACCACAACCAGTGAGACTATAGACTATACCGCATATGTTACACTTATCCCCTGGGAGCTAATACAACAAAATGGCAAGTCGGAGAAGTTGCAGGAAATGCGCGAAGCCATTTTGAGTCAACAACAACAAGAACAACAGCAACTTGAACAACAACTACAATCACCCCACAGGGACGAGCGCGTTAGGGTTGTCATACACAACATCACGCAAATCAGTGAGTCTGATGTGCAAAAGTGGAACAGCACTGGAAACGATGTCGTTGGACCTGACGCGTATGTTAACCTAAAATTGTAAGGCAAACACTTTACTTACCTATATTGGTATTATAACTATCCTAATTTCTATCCACGACAGCAATGAACGTCCCGTAGCCAATCAAACAGAGCTCATTTATACAGTCCTTGTTAACGGCCGACCTGTTTTGGCTACAACAGCTGCTAAGGACATGGAGCTTGTTACTGAAGCAGAAGCGGTTACTACATTGGGAAAACCTCTTTATATGAAATCAGAACGTAGGTAAAAGTACTTGCAGCCTATTTAAAAATCTAATATATATTAAATTCATAGCATATATTAGGGAACCAACGGCAACGGCCTTAGCTCCAGTGCCACGTAGTGGTCAAGCAGGTTTCTTTAATTCTGTAAAAAATAATGTGGCTTTGGTGGTAATCAGTTCCTTGGCTATCTTACTGCTTATGCTGCTGCTTGTCGCTATTCTGGTATTGGGACGTACTCGTGCTCGTCAAAGGGAGCTTAGTGCAGTTAATCGGTAAGTCCCATTTAGTCATATTTGTTCCAAGTAAGCAATACCTAATATCAACTTTCTGTAGTACCTCATCGCGGAATGAACTTTTATCCGGGGGTCAGTCTATGAGACCTAGTTCACGTGGCACATTATTGGAAAGTGCTGTAGGTGGCTCTGGTCTTAATGGTGGTGCACAGAGTACAACTCGTTCTCGCGATGTTGGAGTACAGAATTTTTCGTATGAACGCGAACCACGCATCACTTTTCCCGGACCTCCAGCTGAGCCACATACTCGTACTCGTCGGGATTCGATTTCTTCGACAGACAACACTTCTGATTCATCTGTTTATTGCCCCATTAACCCACCCAGCGCGGATGTACAACGTATTTTAGATGATAAAGCTGCAAGACTCTTCGACGGACACAAACGTCGACGACATCAATATGACCGTGCTGAGGAGGGTAATGAGGATACTATATATGCTTCGGTAGTCTCAGAGAAAAAGAGCGACAAATCGCGGCATAAGTCCAAGCGCCGTTATTTAAATGAGAATCGCGTAGGTTCATTGGAAACAAGTCCAGTGCAGTCACTGGGCCAAAGTAACTCCTCAACCGAGGAGGGTAACTCACCGGCTGCAGTGCGTCGAAGCTATGAAAACTTTCAGCGTAATGAAGCCTACAATCCACATAACAACTATCATCGGAACAAGATGCTTCAGCAACAAACCATCTTTACGGATAAGGATTACCCAGAAGATGATACAATTGGATCTGCACAAGCTATTAACAAGGAAATCATACGTTCGCGTAGGGTACAGCCATCAGACAAGTCCTCCGATACGGCCAGCGTTGGTTCTTTTCTCTCCATGGCTTCTGTTCGTGCCTTTCCGAAAAGTGCTCTACCGGAGCCATTGAATCGAGTCCTTGATCCTGTTTTTGTAACCTACTATGACAATGTGAATGCAGTGGCGCCTCAAGCAATACCACCACAAACCTCGACTAGATCACTTAAGTCACAAAAATCATTGGGAAGCAAGGATAGCACCATAGCAACGATAGCCAGCTTTCCTAGCCCGAAAGCACCACCGGCTATACGAAATGTACGCTCTGCATCGCATAGCGATAATCCTGACCCAGGCTTCGTGGGTCCAGTCGTTTGGGAACGGCACAAGAAACGCATTGGCAGTGCTGACAATCAGGGTGAGGCGGGTGGAGACAATGACGATGATGATGTGCAATTTGGGGCACAATCACGTTACTAACCCTGACAAGCTGTAGTCGTAATTGTTGCAAAACTAGATTTGTATTTAGAAAACCAAATAGAGATCACAATCGTACTTGTAGATTCAATAACCACTACTGAATTCTACACAACCCAACTGAATCTCAACTCAACTCTCAACTTCCTCAAATCATCTTCCGCAGAGGCCCGCAGCTATGCAGACTTTAGCCCCAGCCCACTGCACGATGCCTCAGCCATACGCAACCACTATGAGGGCCTATTGGAAGGCGCTATGCAGATGTATGCCAGCCAGGATGATCTACCGATGCCCCTGCCCTCACGTGACTTTAGCAACAAGCGTCGTCTTACAAATCGCGAACATCGCGGTTCTTCTGCAGGATTGCCCAGGTATGTATGCCATTAATTATGTCCAGTCAATGCTATTTAATACTTTTATGTCATTCCCCGGAAAGCAATTCGTCAAAGGCTTACAACACAGCTGAACGGCCTGCTACGGCACAACCAGAGAAGACACCAAAATCAGCGCAGTCCACACAGCCGCCTTCCCCCACCTACAGTGCTTGGGGTAGCAGCAAGTATGGCTCCCATTCACCATTGGTACGACCTATGAGTGCCGGCAATTTCCATTGCCCGGATAACATTTTGGAGTACTCAAAGGGAGCAATTGCAGCTTCTATTTCCTCATCAAATACTCCGGGACGTAATCGAAATTCTTCTACACAATCAGCGGCACCTCTCATTGAGGCTATTCAAAGCGAACTGAAAAGATTTAAGCAACAGCAGGATTAAGCTGGCTTACAAGAGGAATGAAAATATGAAGAATGGAGAGAAGTCTCCATAAAATCAATGAAATTTTTAATTTTATATTTACAATTTAACACGATAAGCTGAACTTTTGACGAATTCATTAAATTTTTAAATTTCCACAAAAAATCTAAATCGGTTTTTCTTCTTGAAGATATAACTTTGACTTTCGAAAGTCGTCAATTAAAAATAACCTTGCTTTATCGTAAAATCTTTCTATTTTATATGTATTTTATTTATATATATTTAATATAATTTATTTTTTTTTAATTATTTAAAACATAAAATAATTTAAATGAATTGAAAATTTATAAAGCGTTTCCGTGATCTTTAAAATAATGTTTCGGGGGACATTTCTACATATATATTGAAAGCTCTCACCAGCCCATTTATTAATTTATATATTTTATAATTTATTTTACATATTTAATATATACCCATTATAATATTGATCTCTTGAATGCTTAAGTTAATCGTTTTAAATTTTAAGGCCATTATTTAGTAGTACGTTTAGCTTTGAGTTTTCATTGAGTCTCTTTACAAGAGTTCCTTTTGCCCTTTTTCTGTGGCTGGATAATCCTTAGCACTAACGCTACGTTTGCCCAGACGTGGTCCAAACCATAAGCCAGATGATGGACTGGGCCCGGTACGTTTATCCAGCGCTTGCTGCAATGCCATTAAATGTGCCCATTTTCTCAGATCCACATCATTACGTCCAACATGAGATAATGGCACCATATTACCATGATTCTGATAATCTATAATAATCACAAATGAATCAATATCAAATCAAATTACTATACCATATATATAATTAGGCACACCTTCAAACTCCTCTGCCGAGGGTTCACCCAAGCCATAGATGCTTTCAAAAGCTATGGCCTCATTGGCATCATGTAAATTATTCGCCAGACTTGGATCACTACGACCAACCCGTGGGAATGTGTACAATCCCATGTTGGCACCACGACGTATTTTACCATGTTGTTGTTCTTTAAAACGAAAAGCGTTTAAAAATAATTATTATATAAAATTAAAATAATCAAATTCAGCAAAGATTAAAGAAAGTACAGGATTGAATTTAAATATCATTACTTTGTCTTTTTTCTTAAAATTTTTAATTTAAACACCCACCACATTTTCTCAGAGCTTGAAGTTCTATGTAATCTATATAAATCTCTTTGTAATAGAAACAAATCGTAAAGCTCTGAGTGCAACTTGTGGCACACTACACAGGCTGCAGAGATTTATAGTCGGGATTAACTATTTGAATAACTTACTGGGAGTATAGAATATAAATGGGCTTCTTTCTCTTATTTTTAAATAACTCACCTGCTGCACTGAATTTAGCCACCAGAACGAACAACAGAATTGTATAGGCAATTTTAAGCAATCCCAAGTATGAACTCATTTTTACTTATTTAAATCAAATATTTAAAATAAATAATTAAAGAAAATATTCTTATTCCTTGACACTTGATGTTCACTTGCTCACGTCCTGTGATACAATGTGTGCTGCTGGTGAACTCTGTTCTCCTTTTATATGCCAAGGCTGCCTGCTCCAGAAGGCAATGGCGTATCGACAGTGGGGTGCCAGAATGTATTAGCTTTGTATAAGAAGGTTTGTGTGTTTGTGCGTGTGTTAGTGTACCTTTTTATACTGATGATAATACACCTGTGGGCGTTTATGTTGCTACAGCTTATTACTTGTTGCATTGACTAACAGAAATGTTAGTTAGCAACTTTAAGTTGTAAGTTAAAGAAATATTTCTTAAGGAATTGAAAAGAAAGAAAAATTCTTTTAGCACCTACGAAAATTCTTAATAATCTCAATAATAATTAAGTAAGTTTTATAAATAGTTTATATTTATTGTTCCCATAAAATTATATCCTCTAAAATCGGCTTTTCGTATGGTTTTCCGTTATCCTTAAGAATCCCAATTAATTGGCCACAATAAATTAATTTTTTTCAGTAATATCTAGAATTTATTTTTAAAATTTAAAATTCGTTTATTGGTCACACACACTTTATGTTATAATATTTGTTAAATAAATAATTCGATAAGCATTCTTAAATAATTCTACAGCCAGCCGGAAATCATGCGGCCAGTAACAGTAGATTTACCACGTTCACCACCCGCCGCGGCACTGCTTTGGCCCACTTTAATAGCAGGCTTAAGGGGTGCCGGAGCGGGTTTTTTATCGTCTCCTGGTTTATCGTCTCCTGGTTTCTTATCATCACCGTCCTTGGCATCACTGGACTTTGCATCCGCAGGTTTTGCTTCTGTTGTTGCAGGCTTTGTATCGCCTGCTTTACTATTTTCATCTTTATCCTTTTTATCATCTCCCTTTTGATCCTGTCCCGGCTTCTTATCATCCGGCTTGCCAGCTGGAGTAGCACCGCCACTAGTTTCATTTGCTGCTTTGGTGCCACTAGGTGTTGCCGCAGTGGCAGCTTTAGTATTGGTATCTGGTTTAGCATCCGCGGGTGCAGTAGGTGCTGCACTCTTGGCAGCTGCTGCTCCAGCTGCCACTGCTGGCTTAGCTGCTTCACTTTTAGCAGCTTCCTCCTTTTTAACAGCTGCTTCTGGTTTAGTTGTTTCATTTGGCTTAGGTGCTGCCGGCTTAGAATCAGTGGGCTTGGTTGGTGGTGCGGGTGCATTAGGCTTGGCTGCATCACCAGGTTTCTGTGGTTCAGTAGCCTTGGCAACAGTTGCAGGTTTGGTTGTAGGCGGCATCGATTTTTGTTCGCCTGGTTTTGGTGCCCCATTTGCTGCCTGTGGTTTTCCATCTGGTTTGTTATCATCTACAGGTTTCTTGATATCATTCGTTGTTGGCTTTACATCTGTAGGTTTCTTATTCTTATCATCAACCGGTATTTTGCCATCTTTATTGTCAGAGCCAGAGCCCTTCTCATCAACGTTCTTCACAGAAGCGCGCATCGCAGCAGCTGCTAACATGGAAGCGCCACCGCCTACAGGAGCCGTTGGTTTTCTTGACTAAAATTAAAAATGATACTTTTTTATTTATTAAAATCAATTTTTTTAAGGCTTACACAAACGTTATCTGCTTTCTTATCATCTTCGCTCTTAGCACCCTCTTCTCCTTCGCCGGCTATTGAGACCTCATCGGCAGCCATCTTCTTGCGCATGAACTTCACGTATGCAACTCGTGTTGCACGTGTCACTTCGCCCAAATTGGGATTGAATTCTAAGGATTTGGAAAATATATTAATAATATATATATAGAATAAACAGCTAGTATACTTAACTCACCTATCAACTGATTCTGATCCATCTGTAGACCCTCGTTCGCTTGTTCAATAATCTTGCGCCTCAAGCTACGCTGGCTATGACGCTGCATTGAGGAGCGTTTGGAACCAATTGGATCCGCTGTAAAGGTGTTCTTTCTGGCAATGGCATTCCAATCTTTATCACTAAGATAATAAGAATCATATAAAGACCACATATTTTACTAGGAGAACATCAGCTCTATACCCCTTTTGTGTCTTCTTTCTGCCTATAACTTTGGCTAAAGAGGAGAATATATCGCGTCCCATTTCGCTCTCATTCATTTCCTGTTTCAAGTTCTCTACGAAACCAATCTGGAAATCTTTCAGTATACGGCGTTCCATAACTTTTCCCTTAGTGGTACGGGCACCTGGAGGAAAGCAATGTTATGAGCATAGGTCTGAAACAGGTGCATATGAGAGGAGTTTTTACCATGCGACTTCTTCTCAATATCTGGAACTTCCCAGCTGTTATTAGTGAAAATCTCCAACAGTTCGAAACGCAGGGAGCTAATATCCTGGCGTACCTCAATGATATCATCTTCAGTGATGCCGTAATCATCACGTCGTCTTTGCTCTGCCGTAACATAGCGACGCACCAGCAACTTCATCACTTTGTCATGTAAAGTCTGTGCCTTCTCCATGGACTTGCGCTAAGGGTGAGTATGCAGCAGAGAAGAAGTTGATAGTGTTTATAGTATTAGCATTGACGCACAACAAAACCACAGGAGATTTATTGAAAATAATGTGCTAAAGGATTTCTCTTGATTGCCATAGTCTTTAGTTGTATGTCTTAGAGGGTTAAGGATGAAACCACCTACCATAAAGCTCTTGGTACGAGAAGGTCGCTTGCGTCCAAGTGTCTTGCGCAACATTTTCATATTGGGGCAGAGATTAAACGGTGGTGGTATAGTGCCTCCATCCTCAAAATAGCTCATCCACAGCTGAGAGCGAGCAAACTTCCATTCGGTGTCGGCACGTTCCGAAATAATTTGATAAGAATTTGACATCATGGCAATAAGCATGTTAAGCAATACAATAATATTGATAACTGAATACGAGCCAAACATTAGCAAGGCCCAGAAACGGGTAAAGCTCTTGATGCCAGCCAAATCGAAGGATACTAAATCCACAAGACCAAAGGATGCCCAGAAAAGCGATTGTGAGGTTTCAAACAAACTGAAAAATGAAGAAATTTAGAATAATTACTTAAATAATTCTTAATTAGCTACTTACTTAGAGAAGCGACGCCATATCGTACAAGCTTTTTCCTGATCATCGAAATCTGCCACATCCGGATGCAAGTGATAGCATTTGTTCTTCTCCAGTTCGGCATAGTACCAGAGCAACTGATTCAAACCACATCCAAAGGCAAACAATACCAATGTATAGATAAAGAAGAACTTTATAATATCTATAATCATGCGTCCCAGTGAAACTTGCAATGGTCCCAGATGCGGATTAATTGAGAAAATGTGAACTAACTTCAAATACGAGAAGACCATGCCAGCAGCAAAAGCTCCTTCAGAGAGCAGCATTGGATCGAATGGATGCCAATGTTCACGCGGAAAGTAAGGGTCAATGCCTCTAAACCATAAATCCCGCTGCAAACAGGTTAATTAGAATTAAGGTTTTACGATTAAACATATATCTAACTTACATGAACTATAACCCAAGCCGTAGCTCTACACAGTATCCAAGTGACATAAAACATATTTGATATATAGTCCACAATATTCCAAAGATCCATAATATACTCGAATAATCCATCAGAATATAATGATTTAAGTTCCTCAAATATCAGAGCCGCTATATACATTATAATAGCCAGTTCAATGGGTCCAGGTAAAGAGCCTCGTTCATGTTTTCGCCAATCTTCCAACATGGTCAACATCCAGGGAAAAGCCAAAAGTTCAAACGTTATTTGTACCACACGCAATGAAGCAGCACCCAATAGCACTAGATACATATAGATATAGACATTATTATGAACCTCCCTAAATTTATCAGTAGGTTAATTAGACTCACTCAAAAAGAACATGTAGGAGCAGGAATGTGTTATAAATTTGACAAAAGGTTTTCGCATAAACTTAGCACCATCTGATTCCGGTGCCAAAATGTACTTTAAACTATAAAGTGGAAAACTGCATCCAAGTTTAATGACATCGAATAACTGCTGAGAGGCTTGTTTGCGTCGAAATCCCGGTAATCCTTCATACCAAATGGCAGCTAGTAATTGTTGCACATTCGGATGTGCCACAAACTATATATAAATATGAATAAAGTATTTAACAGAACTATTTACATTTGCTACTAAGCACCGACCGTCTTCTGCTTGTAGCGAATGGCCAGCTTAAGGCGTTCAAGGGTCTGGCGCTGGCCAGGACACCAGATCTCATGCGATGGTTCGTGATTAAAGTTAAGCATCACTTCCAGTTCCATTGAGGTGCGTGCATGGTCCAGCAGTGATGTTACAAAATCTTGAACTGTTTGCCGCATTTCCTAGAGAGCTTCTTATATTAAGTATATGTATAAACAATGTCTTTATATATAAAAATCTTATACCGTGTATTCTGCACGAAACTCCGATTCCATAGCTTGTAGACGTTTCAATTCCCAGGACAATTGAAAAGCGGTTAAAACTGGATCACGCGAACTAAGTGCGATAAGCGAACTGGCCGCGAGTGCCCGATATGCATTAATACGAGATTGAGAATGCCGTAATGAATCCGTCGTCTGTGACGTAACACACTCGTCACAGCCGCATCTAAAAGGTGAATATAAATTAATACAGAGGATGGCAAAGGCTTATGGAATGCACTCACTTGACGTCATGTGGCATAGGCAGTGTTGCACCACGATCAAGAAGTATTTTAAGTATCTCATAATTGTTGCGATGTGCAGCTAGAATAAGTGGCGTTATATCAATGGTAAAAGTAGATTTGGAGCGATCGACCGCTTCCCAGCTCTATATAAATTAATTTACTAGATAAATTCTGTTAAAAACAAGTGTCTAAAACTCACATAGGGCTGTCCCTCCTTATGATGAGTTTCCTCCCACTGAAGCAACTCTTCAACAGCTTCTACATACTCCTCGGATATGGCATGCAATAGGGCATCACCCACATCGATGTTATTCTCCAAGAGTATAACCATTAAATCAAAATTCTCATTTTCAATGGCCGAAATAAGTGCTGAACGGTTCATCGGATCTGTACAATTGATGTTAAACTTTTCGCTCTGTACAGTTCCATACTCCTCGAGAATTCTAGTATCCATTTCGTGCTTAATAGGCTAGAATATTTCAAGGATATTGTATTTATACTTACTTCTTAACGCCTGGTAAATCACCACGTTCGCAGGATAATATAAAATTTTTCTCCACATCGCTTAGGATGTACTCCTCGGCCATCATGAGATCATAATCCAGGCGAGAGCCGGCCGCCTTTTCGGCATCTGTCTCCATGATGTTAGCCTTTAGTTTAAGCTTTAAATATAGATTAAACAAAAACAAATTTGGCACATATCACATTTTTCACCCTTTTTTCGCTTTTCACTACACTACACTGTTTATCCTTTTATATTTGCATTATCCTTTTCTTTACCTCTGTACACCTTTCTTATATTCCACTTTGCTCGATGTTGTTTCTTCAATTAGCCGTCTTAAACTGACCACAAATGACCAGTTCGACTTGGTATACGCCACTAATTACATTAGCGCTAGTCAGAAACTCGGTCAATGCGTATAAAAAACAAGTCAATACACCCGCCAGGGCCCTATGCTAATCGCCAATTGACTTCTGATTTCAAAAGAAAGCAAAAAAAAAAAAAACATTTCTGCTTAACGGACTTTCAAGAGCTGCACGTGAAATAAAAATGCAGAATGTAATACAAATTATTTTCGATTCTTCGATTTCAGAAGCCGTAGAAACGGTTTTCACCTGTTCACTTAAATCTAATATATATATTTATATTGAATATTTTTCTTTTTCTCTAAAAATAACAACTGAAAGGGTAAACAGCATAAAAATTATTCAAATTATTATTCAAATAATAATAATAATAATAAATATAATAAAAATAATTTTTATGGTATTAATTGAGATTGGAGAGAGCAAATCTGTTCTTATATACTTATTTAAAGACTTTTTGCCTGAGTGACCTTATTGTTGAAGACTATAAACAAACAACCAAAGTTTTATTGTCTGTAATTTATTTAACACTCACATAATATTTATTAGTTAAACATTAATAAACTTAAATTTTTGTAAAATATTTTTCATGAAAGAAGTAAAAAATTGTTTTTTTTTGTATTAATGGTTAATATTTATATTTTTAAATGAACCATAAAAATAAAGAAGTTATTTAAGATATAAAATTTGAAATAATTCTGGATGGTATCCATCCATATTAAAGGACATTTTTCAAAATAATTGGGGACCGAATCCTAGGCATCATGTGTAGGTTGTGTAGGAATCATAAAATAGAAATAAACTATTATGCTTATATTTATATTCGTTATCATAGTGTCGATTCCCAAACACATACACACAACGTGCATACAAATAAAAAAGACAACTACAAAAGTTTTACACTTGACAGATTTTGTATAACAGTTTCTATAAAAGTTTTTTAACCTTCAAGCTTTATTTAAATCAATCTTTCAGTCTGAAAGACATTGAGTATGCTGTACATAATAATGCCTATGTTCTAATTAATATGTCTATGTAATTATTAATAAACTTATTTCCATTTTTGGTATACAGTTATTCAATACTTCACAAATATGTCAAATCAAATTGTGTAAGGTTATCTGTAAATTCAATATATAATTGGGCTGATAACCAGTATCTCTCATAAATAGATGTAAAGGATTTCTAATTATATTATAATGAAAGCGGAAAACATTCGCATTTTGTTTTGTAACATTCTTTTCTGATCTTATTTATGAGCGTATTATACAAATAAATAGTTAATATTTTTATTTTATATACAAAAAGCTGAGATTTTCGTTCTACTAAATATAATCTTATTCGTTTTAAGGCTGATTAAAGATTCAAATGAATTTTGATTACACGAAAATTAAATGCAAAACAAAAAAAAAAATTTTTTTATCAGCTCACAGACAAAGCATAGTTTAAAATAAAGAATATAAAATATGTATACATTATTAACTAGTTGACTATAAATTGGGCATCGCTACAAATTTATGTTTAGTCTCATTTGAAAATTTCTTTGATCATGATGTATACGGAAAAAGGTTTAATTTATGCTCTGTGTGTGGCATTAATACTGCAGCTATCTTTTGCTGAAGAAGATCGTAAGTTCCTTTACAACAACTTACCAAAATAAACAGTTCATTAAAACTTGCAGCGGCCACAGAGTATGTAACATGCAACACAGCCAACAATACAACTGGAATTTGTACGGATATTACAAAGTGTCTAAAATTTAAACAAATCGTCGATAATGCTGTTAAAGGCATACCAAACACACATGATCAAGAAACATATATTAAAAATTCTGAATGCCGTGGTAATTTCACAGTAAGTAAACTAATTGCATATAGATGTATATATATACATGTATATATACTTCTTTTTTTACGACCATTCAAACAAATAACTTATTGCGCACGCGCCACTTCGACGTTACCCGCATTGTTGTTATCTTGCTCTTTCCTAAAGTTGTGTATGTGACAGAATACTCTGCCTGGTACAAGAACAAACGAATAATCCGGATACAAGCAGATTACGAAGCAATTACACAAGAAGACCCCGTTATGTTTCGAAATGGCTCGAATCAATTCTATTTCATAACAACAATGTTTAGCAACATCTACAATACAATGCTCAGCAACATTTTCATTGCCTAGCAATATACGACAAATACAATGCTTAGCAATATTCGACATATATATACTAATATGTCAACTAATTGTTTTGTCTATGAAGAAAATCACATATTTAAAGTTTCAATTAGAAAAATATTATATTTTTTATATATATAATATATTTGTTAAAATTGTTATGTACACATAACATTTATAATATATTTGTATATATGCATATTTTAAATTTAATAGAATTACGTATGTTGTGATAAAGAAGACTCAGCCACACCAGAGGGAATGAAAATTTTGCTATCCCAAGAATGCGGTTGGGCAAATTATGGTTTAAGAACTACCGGCGAAGATGAGAATGAGGTAATCTTAATGTCAAGACCATGGACAGTTCTTCTCAAATATAACGACAGTTATGACAAGTTGGAATCATTTATAGAAGGTGGCAATCTAATAACAGATCGTAAGCTAAATATCAAAATCTTTTATTTCCCACTTGATTTCTATTAAAACCATTATCTCAGGGTTTGTTCTAACTACGGCAACGGCATTAACTATGTTTGAGTAAGTTAAACAATTTATTAATTAATTAAATTCGATTAATACAAAATTCCCAATGAAATGAATATTTACATTCTGACTTTGTTAACAGCAAGCGTTTGGTTTCTGTACGTCTGGGAGAACACCATACTATAACGGAACTAGATTGTGCTTGGGGACGATATGATTTTGAGTGTGCTCCCCCAGTTCAGGATATTGCCATTGATTTAATTTGGGTGCATGATCAGTTCAGTAAATTAAATTTGGACAATAATATTGGTTTGGTAAAGCTTGCAAGAAACGTGGAATTTTCAAGTGAGTTTATAATATATATATATATATATATATATATAATTTGGAATGTATATTACTTTGTAGGAAGCATTCGACCCATTTGCCTACCCATAAATGCTGAACTCCAAAATATGACTGAGCAAATAAAAGAGTATCATACAACCTTTGTAACAAGAACGAGCCATGGCTTGATATTATTGGAATTTAATTCTACAATGGAAAATACAACAGTATGCAACCAATTTACTGACCTCAATGTTACATCTACACAGATGTGTGTTAGTGAAACTGGCTGGGGATGCCCTTCTTTTGAAAGTGGATCTTTGATAAGTTTCACTGAATATTATCAAAGTAAACGTATTGTACAATTTGGGTTTACCAGCTTTAGTCTTGGGAGCTGTATAAGCCACTTACACGTATATACCAATATTGGAAAATATATTAACTGGATTGCCAATAAAATAGGAGCGAACTAGTTTAAAATCTTTTTTTTTTTAAAGTAATATATTTTTTTTAGTGTAATTGTTTCGATACCTGTTGCTCATTTCATTACAAACTTGAAATAAATATTGTTTTTTAAAGAATGTGGGACTTAATTGTTTGTTGATATTGCTAGCTGCATCTTGGGGGTTCTCGTTAATGTAGTTATTGCTGAACAGCGCTATATTGTACAATAACTTTATTCTTTTGCGGATTGAGGAAAAGAGTTTGGAATTTCAGCAGTTCATCTGGATATGTCTTAGTCAAATTAGTTTCCTCCAGAATATCCTTTATTTTACCCATCTGCCTATTTACTTCCAGTCTTTGCTCACGTTCTTTCCAATGAATAATTAAGTGATGCTTTAGGTCAACGATACTTTTGCTTTCAAATTTGCAAGTATTACAATGTACTGGCTTGATCTTACGCAATCTCTCTGCTTCTTTAGGATCCATTGGGTCAACGTAACCTTGCAACTGAAGCATAGCATAGGTAGCTTGATAACTAAGGAACAGTTGTGTATTAAAACTATTCCAGTGCTTTAAGCGTTTCATTGAATCGGCGCAGAAATCCTTCGATACAACATGCATATTGAGGCGATTCATAAATGAATCAATTTTAAAACCAACGACAAAATCACTTAATACTAGTGGGGTCGTCTGAACAATCTTTTGAGCAAGTACTATCATATGGTCCAAAAGGGGCAGATGCTCTCGTTTTAACTGCAAAACATAAATATATATTATAAATGAAAGTAATAAAAAATAAACATAAGTACCAATGTCACATTTGTAATGTCGAGCTTAGGCAATATTAAAAAATGATATTGTGCTTTGGGGAATTTATCTCCTACCACCACTGCCACATCAGTTTCAATTAAAAACTCATTATCGAAGCGAATTACGCGTGTCAAGTTGTTCCTTTGATGTTCTCCTCGAAATTGCATATTAAAATAAATTTTCAATATATTTTAAGCACAAATAAATAACTAATCGTTGACGATTCAAATGCTTGTGTAGTAATAAATTTTATTTTAATCCAACTCATGGACTTACTTCTAAATTGTTTTTATTTTGACATTTTGAATGTCAATTAACGATTAAAGCGTGCATTCCTTAAAATCCAAAATGGAGTTCTAAGCGATATGTTATTTCGATGGCGCTGAAGTGTAGGGTTACCAATTTACTTATTTTCCCGTTAGATCTAACATATTGGAATTCTAAACTACTAGAAAGATTCTAAAATAGCGGACTGCAGAATTTCAGGCTATTTTAGAAATAGAAGTAACTATAAATCATATGCAATTTCTACATAATTTGTTTATTTTAAATAGATTTTCTTTATTTTTTGAAAAGTTCCCAGCCCTAACGTTTTCTTACCAGGTTAATTAATTCTGGCGATATCATGTTGCCATTCAAGCTTCTTTAGTACATAAAATTTTGACAGCACTGCTCTTCTGGCCAATCCTTATAGTACTAAGCCATATTGATCGAATATGCCAAAATTATTTTTTAAATAATATATTTTATTTTTATTTTGTGCTCTGTAAAATTAGATAAAATTTAATAAAATTAAAAAGTACTTTCTTTTCAAAGAAAATAAGTTGCCCAAAAAAAAATTCTCGATAACCATTAACAACACACATATGTTAAACAGCAGAAAAAAAAATGTAGAACATTATCCAAAAATTTAAAATAAAAGTACACATGTTAGGTAGAAAACCATGTTTATTACAATTATTTATTTATTTATTGGCTGGACTATTATCAACAGAAGCATGGGAAGATTTTGGCTTCTGTTTTCGTTTCTTTTGCATGTTATTGTTTTGTCCAGAACTTGTTGCAGCATTGCAGCTTTTTGATGGGTTTTCGTTGGGGCTAGGTTGAAAACCATGGTTGATATTTGGTTTAACGCTTTTTTTCTGTTTAAATCTTTGGCCTGAGACAACATTGTTATTTTGAGGCCCAGTTTTAGTAGGAAGACTAACACTTAATTGTTTTACATTTCGAGACTTCGGCTGACGAGCAATAAAATTTGAATGTGTGGCTGACGGACCCATTAGCTGAGCATTTGGAGTTACTTCAGAAACATTGGTCTTCTTCTCATCCTGTACGTTTTGGTTGAAATGTTGCTTTGACCTCCATGAAGTGTATACTCTTGGAGAATCTGACGGCTGAACAGACAAATTTTTGGTAACCCGCATTGGTTTAGCCTTTTCCATATTTAATGAGTTAGGTGCATAATCTGCTGCAGTTTGCTTTACCACCTTATTTGAGGCATCTAGCAACTGTAAATCACGCAAAGGATCTTTATCTGGTTTGTTTTGTTGCAGAGAGCCTAATATCTTGTTGCTTTCTAGCATACTAGTTACTTTTTCCACCTGCCGCTTTTGCCAATGCGTAAACAAATGCCCCTTTAAATGTAAGAGACTGACGGTCTCAAAATCGCACTGATTACAACACAATGGCAAGGTACTGCGCAATTGGTCTGCTACTTCAGCAGCCATTGGTTTAACGCAACCTTCTGAGTGAAGCATAGCATAGAGACCTTGATAACTCAGAAATAATTCTGTATTAAAAGAATTCCAGTGCTTCACGCGTTTCATCGATGTTGAAAAGAAATCGTTTGATATGACATGCATATGGATGTCTTCATCAATCTTGAAACCAATAAGAAAATTAAAAGGTGACATATATTGTTGGCGATCAATAATTTGATTGGCGAGAGTTATCATGTGATCTAAAAGCGGTAGGTGCTCACGTGTTAGCTGCAAAACATGATTTCATATTATTATTAAAAATTAAAAATATAATAAAAAGGTACCTTTGTTAAATCGTGTATATCCTCTTTGGGCATAACAAGAAAATGGTATTGTGCCTTGGGGTATTTATGATTCATCACCACCGCAAGATCGGTTTCAATCAAAAAAATGTCTTTGTTATGCATTTCTCGGAGTAAATCATTCCGCGCATATAGTCCGACAGACATATTTTATTTTTATCTGAGGAAAGAGTTTTTAATATATAGTTACTTAAATATCTGTTGTCATGCCACATGATAGGATTGACAAAGTATACTACTATTATAATATTTCATTACATATTATATTATTAATGAAGTAAAGTTATTTAAATATTTGTAATCATGTAACATAAAATGATTGACAAATCCTACTACAATTATAACGTTTACTTACATATATTAATGGAGTTCCAAGTGTTTCTGATTATTATAGCGATTTTGCGTTGGAATTTGTTCCTATGATGTTCAACTCAAAACTGCGTTTTAAAATACATTTTTCATAAACTGATAATTTTAATTAAAATTTTTAAAATATTTTAAGCACAAATAAGTAGCTAGTTGTGAATATTAGAATTATTGCTTTTAATTGAAATGGCTTCAATGACGATTTACAACCTAATGAGCTATATTTTTTTATTTAGTATTTTTTTAGTTAGTCAATTAACGATTTAATCGTGCGTTCCTTGAAATCGAAGATAGAGTTCTTAGCGATGTGTTATTTCGGTGGGGCTTAAGTGTAACCCTGCACCCAAGTGTTCCTTTAATAATGGTATGTTTTTGGCAACAAATTCACACTGATTGCACTTTAGTGGTGTACTGTGAAGCTGATTCAGTATATTTTTAGACAAACGTTGTATACAGCCTTCAGTGCTTAAATTTATATAGAGTTCTATGGATAGTTTAATATACGCAAGTATTTTCTGGTGAGTGCAATAGAACTTACTTTCGTAGGGTATAAATAGCTCTGTATTAAAGCTATTCCAGTGTTTCTTTGTCTTCAGACAGTTTGAGATAAAATCTTTGGATATAACATGCAAATGTAAAGGCTCCAGGCTTGGCATTGCATGGAAGCCGACCTGAAAATTCTCCCAAATTCCACCACGAATTTCAACGATATTACGTGCCAGCAAATACAATTCTTCTAGCAGTGGAATATGGCTTTTATTAAGCTATAGTTAAAAAGAATTAAAGGCATTAAACAAAATATGTAAAGTGCATTTATTATACCTGGAAAATACTTGAAATGTCATCTTTTGGCAACACAAGATAGTGATGACGGGCTTTCGGGTATTTGTCTGCTATAACAACAGCTTTTTCTGTTGATATAATGCAATTTTTTGGATCTAATATAGATTTGATCAGCCCCAGTTGCCAATTCATCTTACACAGCTGTTGGGCACAGCTGTTAAAGTTTTATCAGTGTTCAAAGCTTATTTAATTTTAGCAGATAGTGCTGTAAAACATTAGCTTACGGAATTCAATTTGGGTCAATATGCCTGCTATTGACTGCAATCTTAATATTTGTATGCTGAAATATAATGGATTTATGCAAGGTTATATAGAACAAATTAACAAATATTTTTCTTTAATGCGTTGTCCAGCACTATAGATATATAAATTACAACCCTGCACGCAACCCTGCAGACAACAACAATGAACTACAAGACCCAAGAAGAATTTTATTTGTTTGGCCGTCTAAATGTGCTTGTGTGCTGCATGTGGGCATGTAAAAAAGTGTGTAGCGGAACGTACAATTTCAGTTGTGCATTTTTTACGCAACGCATGCGAAAATTTTCCAATTACGTGATACTTTTTTATTGGAATTGATTCGAATCTCGTTTTGAAGTGTTCAGTGCAGCGCCAAACTAACGGATATTCGTGTCTCAATTTTGGGTACAAACGATATAAACGTTCCATAATTGGCTAAGAAAATATTGAGCCCATTAGAAAGCATTTGCTAATGACAACATGGCAAACGACACAGATATTAAACCGCGTCTTATGGCTGAACCATTGCACATACAGCGCCTGGAAGCAGCGTTAAACATGCGTCCGTTTATGGAAATGGCGCGACAATCATTAAAACAGCCACTGAGCAGTGGTAGCGGGGAAGGCAGCGCCACAGAAATGGAACCTGATCTAGAGCCGTGCATTGACTCTGATGATTCCTCTACCAGAGTGGGTATCGTCAAATTAAAACACAAAAAAAGACGCCACAAGCGACTGCTAGGCAGTAAAGAAGGTAATAAAGCAAATTAAAACTTCTATTATTATACAAACAAATATTATATATTTTTATATATAGAAAGACAAGGTGTTAAAGCGCAAATTTACAATTTTAATGAACTGACCAGCGATCGGGAATGGCTGTATGATTTGCTACTGAGTGATACAGATAGCGAGGAACAGGTGACCGATGAAGATGCGTATATAAATCAAATGCTGCGCGACCATATCCAAGAGCAACGTCATCGTAAGAACTACTACAAAAAAGCAACAGTAAGTTAAACAATATAATGGCTGCTTTACCACCTCTATGATAATGTGTCTTGCAGAACGCTCAGTACGCCTACTATGGTAGTGGATTGCTTTCCAATCACGATATTTACGCAGAACGTCAACAGGTTACAATGGGAGTGCGAAAACGACGGCGCCGCACAAAACAGGAGATACTTTTGGCACGGCTGGCCGAAGCGCAGGCAGGGCCAAAGCCGGTAAAACAAAGACGTCGTGGTCGTAAAAAACGTGCGGCATTGAACTCTCCAGAGTCTGGTGAGATACATCCTTCAGAGCTGGGAAAATATAGCTTCGGTGATACATTGCCCGGCAACGATGAAGATGATGATGACAACGGTGAAATAGACTACAAGAGGGAGCTAGCTAACCTGGCACTTGACTATCCAGAAGAGGATGAGGAAATAGAAGAAGAAGTTGATGTTGTAGGCGCCGTTGATGGTCAAGTAACAAAAGTTCGTCGTCGTCGCAAAAATCCCGAAGTAATAGCCGCACGCCGTCGTCGTATCTGGCAGATCATGTCGAAAAAGGAATCTAGTCGGCTGCAACGCATCAAAAGTAACAATCACAAAGAAATGCTGGCCAATTGTAAGCGTGTGGCGGGTATGTGTGCAAAGGTAGTAAGGCAACGGGCAGTAAACTCGCAACGCATTATGAAAGAGACTGTGTGGCGGGCTAAGAGGCTTACACGTGAAATGCTGACATACTGGAAGCGATATGAGCGTGTTGAACGTGATCAACGTCGCAAGCAGGAGCGTGAAGCCGAAGAACAGCGCAAACAGGATGTTGAACTAATTGAAGTGAAACGGCAACAGCGTAAACTGAATTTCCTGATAACCCAAACAGAGCTGTACGCCCATTTCATGTCCAAAAAACTCGGACAGGGTACAGAGGAGGATCAGTTGCGCATACTTAGTCAATTGGACGAAGAGCACAATGCGCGCTTGGCAGTTCATGATGACTACGATGCTGACGAAATGAAACAACTGGCCCAGTCCAATGCAGAAGCTGCGCTACAGCGGGATTTAGACAAAACTCGTTATTTCGATGTACCCTTTAAAAAGGAAGAAGTTCTGGAGCATCTTCAGGAGTTAGACCAAGCGCAGCCGGAGCGTGAGCAAATGAAGGATTTACCGCAACCTAATATGTTTAAGGGCACATTAAAGGGCTACCAAATCAAAGGTATGACATGGCTGGCAAACATCTATGACCAGGGCATTAGCGGTATTTTGGCTGATGAGATGGGGTTGGGAAAGACTGTGCAATCAATTGCTTTTCTATGTCATATTGCGGAGCATTACGGAGTGTGGGGACCCTTTTTGGTTATCTCGCCAGCGTCTACATTGCATAACTGGCAACAAGAGATGGCTCGTTTTGTGCCTGATTTTAATGTGGTGCCCTACTGGGGATCACCCAATGAACGCAAAATCCTACGTCAGTTTTGGGAACAAAAACATCTGCACACACGTGAGGCTAGCTTTCACGTGGTTATCACCTCATACCAGCTGGTGGTCAGTGACTACAAATACTTTAATCGGATTAAATGGCAGTACATGGTATTAGATGAAGCGCAGGCAATTAAGAGCGCCGCATCACAGCGTTGGAAGCTACTCCTTGGTTTCAATTGTCGCAATCGTCTTTTGCTCAGTGGTACGCCTATACAAAATAGCATGGCTGAGCTTTGGGCCCTACTGCATTTTATAATGCCAACGCTTTTTGATTCTCACGATGAGTTCAATGAGTGGTTTTCCAAGGATATCGAATCGCATGCGGAGAACAAAACTGGCATCGACGAGCGTCAAATATCACGTCTTCATATGATTCTTAAGCCCTTCATGCTACGTCGTATTAAGAAAGATGTGGAGAATGAACTTTCCGACAAGATTGAGATTATGGTGTATTGTCCACTAACGATACGTCAGAAACTACTATACAGAGCTCTTAAACAAAAGATACGAATCGAGGATCTACTGCATTTAGCTAGCGGCGGTTCTACTAGTTCAGCTGCAGCGGATGGATCTCTCTTAGATAAAAACTTTACATCGAATCTAATGAATTTAGTTATGCAATTCCGCAAGGTATGCAATCATCCAGAACTGTTTGAGAGGCGTGATGCTAAAAGTCCATTTACAATGCGCTGTGCTGAGTTTGTTATTCCACGTTTAGTATTTCACTACGGTCTACTACAGAATGCGCTACCAAGTCGAAGACACTTATTGTATAATCGGTGAGTACCTATATGTTTAATTGGTTTAAAATAATATATAATCTATTTACAATCCTCAATCAGTTTTAATATATTCAAGTCGGCGCATATGCAGCAATCCTTGTTTGATGATGTTCACATGGGTAATTGCTTTAGTTTCAGTCGCATGTCTGGTTTGTCACTAACAGATATGGAAGATGTAACGTGGCATGGTCTCATCGATTTGTAAGTATTTCATTTATTTTCTTAGTTTTCTTAATATTGATTATGTTTTGTACTCACAGTCTGTTACATTACTGTCGAATACTTGCCAAGGAGCCGTTACTTTCGTATCGCCGTCAGTGGTGGCCACAACATCGTGACACTCGATATCAATTACTGGAACCATTACTGGAACGAAAACTGGTACCGGAATATTTACTTACAGATAGTGTGCTTAGAAAATTTATCTTTACCGCAATTGTAAGTAATATCATATATATAGCATGGGACTTTTTAACCACTTATTAACATCGGTTTATTTTTATATCTTATTTACCAGACTTCCCACGAGAGCAGTGTCTACGCTTTTGGTGATTATATAACTGTTAATATGCAGGAAACGATTGAACATCGTGTGATACGTTCTAAAATATTAAAGCAAAAGAGTGGATTAATTGAGGAACTTGGTCAAGTTGATAGTCAACCACAGGTCAAGGGTGAAGCATTTATAAAACAAGAGTTGGAAATTGAGTCTGTGGAGGTGCAAACTAAATCAAATGCCAAAAGTGATGTCAAAGTAACGACACTACATTTGTTACCCGAGTTTCCATATCAGCCCCGAAAACCCAAGGTTTATCAATGTAAACCATTACAGATGCCACGATTTCTTTACGGCCTGGGTCAGCGTGTACAAGCGGTCGATCGACAATTATAGTGAGTTGACCGATATTCACTATTTATCTATAGATATATATAGTATATATAATTTTTAACAGTTGCGAGAGCCGTGCCGCCGCCTGGACGCATATACGTCATATTCAGTGCGAAAACAGCATTGGCAAGGAGCTAATTACTACGGGTTTAGCTTTGTGCAAGCCACGCAGCGGTTGGTCTTCAATTGTAGTACCTGATAAGGAGACACTTATAACCGATGCGGGTAAATTGTTTGTTCTGGATAGTCTCTTGACGCGTCTAAAAGCAGAGGGCCATCGTGTTTTAATATACTCACAAATGACCAAAATGATTGACCTGCTTGAGGTGGGTCTTAATAAATATATCTATATATATCATAAGAAAACTTAACTAATAACATTTAAATTTTTAGGAATATATGTGGCATCGAAAACATCGTTATATGCGTCTTGATGGCTCCAGTAAGATTTCGGCTCGTCGTGATATGGTCGCCGATTTCCAGAACCGTTCCGATATATTTGTATTTTTGCTTTCCACGCGTGCTGGTGGTTTGGGCATCAATTTAACTGCAGCTGATACGGTAAGTGAAAGTAAAAGTAAAGAAAATGTTAAAATTTTTAATTTTAGTATTTTAAACTATATATATAATAAGACGTTTAAGTTTTTAAGTAAATTTCATTTAAAATTTTTTTTAAAAATAGTTTAAAGGGGGATGATTTTTTGTATTGATCTCAGTTACTTAGACTTTTTAGCTTTCAGACTTACAAACTAAAGGTAGGATTTACATTAAAACCAAAAGCAGAACAAAATTAATAAGTTATTAGTTTTATAAATATAAGTTGCAAGGCTAAGATGGAACGTTTAAATAAATTGCAAATAACATCAATTATTTATCCTCCCAAAATACCGCATGTTACGGCCAATTTGCTGCCACGAAAATCCAGAAAAGTTCAATTGCTTGCTAAACGGAGTTCATCATTAGAAAAGTTAAAATCGGGAACGCGTAACGGTTTGGATCTTGAAATTAGGGAAACTTTAAACATGACGAAACATAGATTTGACAAAAGAAAATTGTTGCGTTCGACTGACTCATATTTGAATGCTAAAAACTCAAAGATGCCATTATACAAACATAACAAAGAGCTTTTACAATCTATCGATTCGGGTAATATAAAGGATCCTAGGGAAAATATAAGAGATTACGCTTTTCTTTATATAAGTTTTAATGGAGGCCAGGTAGAGCTGTTGTGTCAAGTACGCAGCCATAGTTTGTCTGAACTTAAACGCAGACTGGTTCCAATATTGTTTCAATATAAATCACGTCTTCGCCTTGCCAGTAAGCAACGAAATAATTTTAAGCAAATGGGTTTAATTAATGTGGTTATGGATAGCAAAACTGTAATGAATTTTGAGGATTTGGAAAAGAAAATGCGCGTCGATACACAACAATGTTTGGCCAAGGGTTGGAATATTGTTAACATTGAAAAGGGCACGCTATGCTTCACTTGCCAGCCGTCGGATGTAACTACGGTGACGGCCAAGTTAATGCTCTGTGGCTATAAGCTGCTCAGCACCGAAATTGGCTACTGTTACAAGGAACCGCTGGTAAAATTATCCCCATTGCAAATGCAGTCCTATATGAAGTTCCATACAGCACTCCAGGCGCACAGGGACATTGTAAAGGTCTATGATAATGTCCTAAACACAAAGTAATGTGAATCAGAAAAGTAAAATTGGCAGATTATAGATTTATGTGTGGGCGCTCAATAAAAAAAAGCACCTTTAGCTTGTTAACTTGGCTTGTATCCATTTGCTCGACTACTTGTTTATGCAATGCGCGGATGTTGCTGTCGGCGTCGCCCAGGCAGTTCTCCATGATTTACACATTGTGATCTTTATCACAACAACAATGTCACAGCCAAAGCAGCAAAAATTCTTAGCCAAAAGGATACAATACTTATATACTTATATACTTTTATGTGTGTTGTGTGTAGAATTCAATTTGGTGTGTGTATGTGAATGCGGCTGCTGGGCTTCGTGTGAAAATTTTCACTTGGTTCCTAAATCATTTTGTCACTGATTTTGATTTGTTATTGCCGCTGCTCGAGAAATAATTTGGTTTCGTCTTCTCTTTTATTTTATTTTGTATTTTGGTTCTCAGGCTCATACCAAATCTTCTACCAAATCGTTCTTGACTAATTCCTTGGCATTTGTTATAGCTTCGTTTCTTTTTTGTGTTTATATTTTTTTTTTGTGCGATTTTATGCGATTGCAGGCGGGATTAGCTTTCTGTGATCTGTTCAGTGCATATTTCTATTCTGCTAATCCCAAGGTTGTCTATATAGGTTAAATGTTCAGATTTAAACAAAGTACATAATCACATATAAAAATACTACAAAGTAAACACTTGAAACTCCAAATAAATTGTGCTAGTTACATTTTTAATTAGTTTTATTGCATAATTTGCCATTTATAAACAATTTTTTTTTTATGTGCTTCATTGGCTCATTATAATGCTCGTCTGGAATGAAAGATTTATGACATTTTCGAAATTGTAGCATTGTCTTTAAGTTACCGCAGTCTATAGTATATTATTGGATAATCTATTGCAATTCGTATACATTTCACGTTTCATTATTTAGTGCAATTCATTGGGTGTAGAAATTTGTTGGCTTTCGAGCTGTCCATTTCGTCTGACATAGTCACGGAAAGTGACAGACTGACAGAAGGCAACCGTGAACTGGTCACACCCCTAAAAATAATGTGATTGATTTGTGGCTAACAAAGTATATACGTTAGTTGCTCAATTTGTTGCAATATAAATGTTAAAATTATAGCTGAACTTGCTTCAGAAGTACTTATTAACAAAATTGGAATCCTTTTCTATATTATATAAATTAATAATTATTTATTATTATTAATCTTAGTTAAAATTAATGTTATTTTGTTTAGTCACAATATTCTGAAACTGAATCAAATGTTGCTGTATCAATAAATCTCGTACTTGAGTCAAGTCGTTCAAAGAAATGTTTCCCAAAGTAACCAAAAGAGGTACTTAATTTAACTCATTAAAAACTTGTCAAAATTATTTAAATATATATTAATATATATATGTATTTGTATATATATATAGTTGACAAGAAAGAACTCAACAAGTTTAGTTATCAAACTAATCTTTGTTGGACTTCTGTGTATATATTTTACAAGAACCCTAAAGATAACCAGACAAGTGTCAAGTCATAAAAAACAAAAAACTATAAAAACTAATTGTCACTTGAAGTACGCAAATAAATATTAAAATTTGCTATGAATATAACAAATAATTAACCAGTTATCATAGACAACAGCTCGAAAATGAACTCATTAATTTCAAAGAGGAAAATATTAATAATGAAAAATCAATTTACATTTGAGAGCAATATAATTTTATTATTAAAAATTAATTTAATTGAGAGCACAAAAATCACATTCTATATTATTTTAAATAATTCTCGCAAATTAGGCGAGCCACTGACGTACCTCTTCGATCACCTTTTGCTTGGAAGCAACCAAGGCTGGACTGTCATTGGTACTGATGGATCCCAAATCGGAGCAATGAGAGTGTTGGGGAATGAGATGGGCACCTTGTTGTAGGCCAGCGCCAACTTTGTGCCATGGGTCCAATCCACCATGAGTCATTAAAACGTTCTTTACATTGGGGTTCTTACCACCAAAGTCCTTGTTTGTTCGTTTAATGTAGCCTTTAACCTTCTCCAATGTAAAATCGGATCCAAAGACATCATGGCATTGTTTGGTGTATAAGTCTGCTGGGAAAGTAGAGCCGAAGGGTTGGTTGTTGCTACCGGAGGATTGGTACCAGCCAAATTCACTGCAAGTCTGGTAGAACCATGAAAGGCCAGCTACAGAAAAAATGCATATCGTTAGTAGAACATTTACTTAAATAGCTGAAGAATATACTCTATACTCACAGTCATCATCGTAGTGATCCATGGACCATTTGTACCAGTTTACAGTTCCCACATATTTGGTGTTAACACATTCTGGGTTGCCCATGTGCTTCTGAACAAATTTGTTTAATGCTGCTGCATCGTCGGTATCCAAATCGCGAAGCTCGTTGCAGTGGTTGGCCATATCATTATTTTCGGGTCTGTAGGAAGGATTAAGAGATAATTAGAGGATCGCTGTTGAATGCAATTGAATAGTTACAATTGGTATTGAGCAAGACCAGCGAAGATGTTTGCTATTGTGCTGAAGTATTGCCATTGATCCTTCTCGTCGTTTACATCGAAATCAGAGCAAAGGTTCAAGAACTTCTTAGCCTCAGCACCCTGACCACTTTGGAACAAGCTCTCGTAGTGTGCGGTAGCGTTATTAATGAGATCGTAGCAAGAGTCATCTGCAAGCTCTCTAATAGACTCGCCAACAACTTCCATGTAGTCTGATAGAAAGTGGAGTTAGATGATGACAATTTTGTCAGGGAATGTAATAGTTACCTTTGAAGTCAACTTGGGCCTCCAAGGGAGCACTGGATGCCCAACTGCCCAGAATAATATCAGGATACAATTTTTTAATGAATACAGACATGGTAGCAGAGTAGGAGCATCCTGATACAACAACTTTAGAGTTCTTGTACTTATCCTCCTTCTTCAGAACGTTAATGACATTAATGACATCGGCCAAGGCTTGCTGGACACTGTGGAACTTGAGGTTCTCAGCTGATAGAGGTCTGTGGGTGGTCGAAGTTAGAATTGATGCTAGCTCCAATTGGAGATTAAGTTTAGGGACTTACTTAATTGGTACACTTTCGCCGAAGAAACGATGTTCGGGGTACAGTACTGTGCCCTTGTGCTCCTTTGCAATATCAACCCAAAGACCTGCCTTGATGGTGCCTGCATCAATTGTCCACTCACCGCCCAAATATATGAAGATGGGGTGACCTTCCTTGAAATAGTGCTCATTGATCATGATACGCTAGGTAGGATAAGACACGTCAAATTTATAAGTCATTTCTGAAATAGGAATAAAATAATATAATGAATTCTTACTTGTTTCCATGTTTTGTCGTTGCTATCATCAAAGTTGTCCAATTTCTGTGTGATCCAGCGAGTCTCTACTCTTGCTCGTGAGTTGCTTACTGGCACTGGGGGGCCACGGTGGAGAGTCCTGAGGGTTTGAATGGATTCAGGAACGGATATATCCCTTGGTCCGCCCAAGGCAAGAGAGGATACCAAAGGTGTTAGTAATAGTAGTATAGGAGCAACGTTCATCTTGTTGGATAGTATACACTTTTCCGAATGTTTTCCTTCTTCAATTCACGGTCTATTTATTCTAAATGTTTGCCTCAATTGATCGCAATTATAGATAACCCTTAATTAATAGGCAAATATTGACAAACAGCTTATATTTGAACTATTTATATAATACTGATAAGTTCAAGTGGTTCTAAAGTCACATGTTCCATCCATCAACGTAACTTTCAGTTAATATGAAGAATATTTCCTACTATTTTGTCTATGCTTTTGCCATTTTAACCTACTAACTTCTATTATATTTAAAGTTAAACCAAGGTCAAATTTATAACTAAATTAAAATCTATTCGCTAATAGTATAGATAATAGTATAATATATTAGAGAAAGAAATTTTAACTACATCTAAAGGTAATATAGTCAGATTTGTGACAAGCGACTAACTAAGAAATTTCGTGATAAATCTTGGATTTTATTTCTAAGTTAATTTAATATATATTGGTTTAACTACTTTTTTACATATCAAGGATATCAAGAATAATCAAACTACGTTTGAGTTACATTTTCCTTCAGTATTTGTTATCATAAGTTGTACCTATAAGCTGGGGTATTAGTGTACTAAAGAGATTAACTTTAGTTATAAATCCTTAAAGATTCGTTCAAGTGCTTTAAGTATATAGTTCATAACATTATTAAAGCTTTTTTAAAAACTTATTATGTCTAGGATATAGTATAAAAGTGAGTAAAAGCACTCGATTTAAAGTGCCTCTTTTAAATCTATAACATTTGTAATCAGTAACTTATAGTTAGTTGTATAAATTGAAGTTTGTTGTATAGTGTAGTAGCCACTTAAATCGTGTAATCATCAAGTGTTGACTATTGAATTCATTTTTATTGCTTGTTGACAAAACCATTTAAGCCTTTTACATATAAAAAAATCTAATATGAGGTAATATTGTTAACTGTAAATAGAATAGGTTAACAAACTGACCAATATAGTTTCTACTACAGTAGACACTCCCAAATTAAAATCCTTCTAAGAAGAAACTTAAAGATATTTTGCAAGCCAATATGTGAATGCAGCAATTACTTAGCATTTGTAGTCCCTGTTTGATCTGCAGCTGTAAATCTTTGAAATTGTTTTCATCTTTTTATTACATACATATACATAACTTGAATAAAAGGTTTAATTATGTTCAGGAAAAAAGATTTATTTATATATATTTATATAAACCAACATAGGATTTCACTATATCGAGTTGCACTTTATTATGCAATTTGCCGTCATTGAACCGATAACGATTTGCCCCCAGCGGATTAAGTGCACAACGTTCAATAACACAATAAAATGGTTCAATTTTTTATTGAAAAAGAGGTTTAATTCTGTTTTATTAAGGTTATGTTATTTGTATATAGGTTAAAGTTCTTGTTATATATTTTAGACTGATTAAAGTAAGACTTAGTTTAGTCAATAAACTCCTGGTTAGCCCCCTTTAGTTGAGTTGTGATAATTTCACAGAGCCTTGATTTAAAGTACTTTAATGATATAGTTATTAATGCTACTGCTTGGAATTGAAGTGGTTACAATTGGATTTTATACTCAGCCCATGTCAAGGCATAGAAATGATGTTCCTTTAATCTATACTAAGAGCACAGCACTAATATACTTAGAGATAATGAAACACAAATTATTTGCTGATATTATATATTAGGCATTTTTATTAAATTTGCAATTGAGAGACTTTGATTATTTAACGAATTTTAACTGAGACATAGTTTGGGGTATATAGGATATTTTGCAGTGGGTTCTTTAAGCGAGCCATTGGCGAACCTCTTCGATCACCTTTTGCTTGGAAGCAACCAAAGCTGGACTGTCATTGGTACTGATGGATCCCAAATCGGAGCAATGAGAGTGTTGAGGAATAATGTGAGCACCTTGTTGTAGACCAGAGCCAACTTTGTGCCATGGATCCAATCCACCGTGAGTCATGAGTACGTTTTGTACATTGGGATTTTTACCACCGAAGTCCTTGTTTGTGCGCTGAATGTAGCCTTTAACCTTCTCTAATGTAAATTCGGATCCAAAGACATCGTGGCATTGTTTGGTGTATAAGTCTGCTGGGAAAGTAGAGCCGAAGGGTTGGTTGTTGCTACCGGAGGATTGGTACCAGCCAAATTCACTGCAAGTCTGGTAGAACCATGAAAGGCCAGCTACAGAAAAAATGCATATCGTTAGTAGAACATTTACTTAAATAGCTGAAGAATATACTCTATACTCACAGTCATCATCGTAGTGATCCATGGACCATTTGTACCAGTTTACAGTTCCCACATATTTGGTGTTAACACATTCTGGGTTGCCCAAGTGCTTCTGAACAAATTTGTTTAATGCAGCTGCATCGTCGGTATCATAGCTGCGAAGTTCATTACAGTGGTTGGCCATATCATTATTTTCGGGTCTATGGGAAGAATAAACAAAGAAAATCGGAGCTGTAGTAAAAATATTAATATAATATATAGAAGCAATTGAATAGTTACAATTGGTATTGAGCAAGACCAGCGAAGATGTTTGCTATTGTGCTGAAGTATTGCCATTGATCCTTCTCGTCGTTTACATCGAAATCAGAGCAAAGGTTCAAGAACTTCTTAGCCTCAGCACCCTGACCACTTTGGAACAAGCTCTCGTATTGTGCGGTAGCGTTATTAATGAGATCGTAGCAAGAGTCATCTGCAAGCTCTCTAATAGACTCGCCAACAACTTCCATGTAGTCTGATAGAAAGTGGAGTTAGATGATGACAATTTTGTCAGGGAATGTAATAGATACCTTTGAAGTCAACTTGGGCCTCCAAGGGAGCACTGGATGCCCAACTGCCCAGAATAATTTCAGGATATAATTTCTTAATCCAAACAGACATGGTAGCAGAGTAGGAGCATCCTGATACAACAACTTTAGAATTCTTGTACTTATCCTCCTTCTTCAGAACGTTAATGACATTAATAACATCGGCCAAGGCTTGCTGGACACTGTGGAACTTGAGGTTTTCAGCTGATAGAGGTCTGTGGGTGGTCGAAGTTAGAATTGTTCCTAGCTCCAATTGGAGATTAAGTTTAGGGACTTACTTAATTGGTACACTTTCGCCGAAGAAACGATGTTCGGGGTACAGTACTGTGCCCTTGTGCTCCTTTGCAATATCAACCCAAAGACCTGCCTTGATGGTGCCTGCATCAATTGTCCACTCACCGCCCAAATATATGAAGATGGGGTGACCTTCCTTGAAATAGTGCTCATTGATCATGATACGCTAGGTAGGATAAGACACGTCAAATTTATAAGTCATTTCTGAAATAGGAATAAAATAATATAATGAATTCTTACTTGTTTCCATGTTTTGTCGTTGCTATCATCAAAGTTGTCCAATTTCTGTGTGATCCAGCGAGTCTCTACTCTTGCTCGTGAGTTGCTTACTGGCACTGGGGGGCCACGGTGGAGAGTCCTGATGGTTTGAATGGACAGAGGAACGGATACATCCTTTGGTCCGCTCAAAGCAAATGAAGACACCAAAGGTGCTAGTAGTAGTAGTATAGGAGTAAACTTCATCTTGTTGGATAGTATACACTTTCCAGAATGCTTTCCTTCTTCAATTCACGGTGTATTTATTCTAAAAGTTTACCTCAATTGGTCGCAATTATAGATAAAAGTTAATTAAAAAGTAAATATTGGTAAATAGTTGAAATTATAAGCTGTTGAACTTTAAGCCTGATAAGCAAAAGTCTATATATCACGTGTTTTGGTATGTTGTTATTACCCCGGTACATGTAATAGATATATGCATATAGAAGTTCAACTGAAGTATCAAGATTTAATTAACTTTAGTGAAGGAGAAAATTGTATTAATTTTAAATTATAATAACAAAAGGATAAAGATTGGATCCTGTTTAATAGAAAACAATTTACTGCATTGATTATTTAGTTAATTGAATCAAAGTCAGGAAGTACTCTACCATGTTAAAGAGTGTAACAGTATCACATAATCGAGTTCGTTGTATAATAAAGAAAATATTAACCATTTATTTCCTATTGATTGTCTCTTATAACAAGTTATTGCCCTGATAATCTTAACAATAGTTTTATGATACAAGGTCATTATCTATAAGTTTAATTAGGCCAATGTACCCACTTAAGGGGTACAGTGAACTTCCGCATAATACTATTTTACTATATAACATATTAGCCCTATTCAAAAAAGTCCTTTAAAATTTCCGCATAATCTCATTTATCTCTTAAAATAAAAACCCAATATTTCAGATAAAATTCAATAAGACTCTTTTGTATTTAAAGAACAATTGTTACAATAATTTTCTGCTTATTATTATTGCATTGTTTAGTTAAGTAATTTAGTTAATCTAGACTTAGGCTAACCATTTGCGAACTAGTTCTGCAATACGTTCCTTAGATTCACGCAATTCCTTGCTGTCGGTGGGATCAATTGAATTGAAATCGCCACAGTGCGATATATTGGGAATGACTGTGGCACCTTCGTTGACGCCATGTCCAATAGCATTCCAAGGATCAAGACCACCATGTGTCATATAAATATTCTCAGCATTGGGTTTCATGCCACCAAAGTTAATATTGGTTTGAGCGACATTGCTCTCAATTTGGCTTCTGCCAAACTTTGAGCCAAAGATATCTTTGCACAATTCAACATAGAATGTAGCTGGGAATTTAGTTCCAAAAGGCTGATTAGCAGAACGTGATGACTGATACCAGCCATACTCATTACAAGTCTGATAATACCATGGCAGTGCTATAAATATAAAATAGTAATAATAATAATAATAAATCACAAACAGGGCCAATTGTTAGATTAATTTAACAACTTACAAGCGCCAAATTCCTCAACAGCTAATTTGAAGTAATCAACGGTGCTCTGATATTTTGCATCGGCACAGGTCGGATAATCCCAGGCCCAATAGGCAAAGTTGGCAATGGCTGCGGCATCATCATTGTAACTCAAGAGGAAATCGCAGTAATATTTAATGTCATTACCTCTACAATGCAAACAATATAAGCTCTGACATATAAATATATATATTGACTGACCTTTGATATTGTGAAATGGATGAAAAGATATTGGAGATACTGCTAAATAAGTTCCATATATCCAGATCGTTTTCATGATCAAAATTGCTGCATAGACGCAGCATTGCACGTGCCTCGGCAGCGCGTTTGTTATTAAACATATACTCCAGATCAGCAATACCTTTCTGTATACGATTGTAACACTGCTCCCCGCCTAGCTCCCGAAAAGCTCTTCCAGACACTTCCTTGTACTCAAAGAAATCGACTTTGGCCAGCAAGGGTGCACTTGAAGCCCAACCACCAACAATTAAATCCGGATAAAGGTGCTTAAACCACACTACCATTGAAGCTGAATAGGAGCCTCCGGCCAGCAGCACCTTTGAGTTGGTCAACTCTGGGTCACTTGCCTTCAAATCTTTTATAAATTCCGCCACATCAGCAAGCGCCTGTTTAACATGTAAATACTTTAGGTTTTCCGTGGACATTGTTCTGTGGGCAATATGATTCATATGGTTATTTAATGTTTAACGATAATAGTTTAATCTCTTAACTCACTTTGTGGGCACACTGTTACCATAATAACGGTGCTCAGTGTAGATCAACAGACCCTTATGTTCTTTTGCCATATCATACCAATGACCTCTGGTAATCATACCCGAGTTAATTGCCCATTCGCCGCCCAAGTAAATGAATATTGGGCTGCCTTCAGTTTTAAATCCATTGTTAATCAGATATTTCTGTATTAAATGTATTTGTTTAAATAATTTATTTAAATTATTTTAACTGGGCATGTTTTTACCATTTGAAATGTATTATTATTCTTCTCATCGAAGTGATCAATTGGTTGTGTAATCCATTTCACTCTGGCAATGTCCAGTTTCAAGCCCCTCAACTCAGGTGGACCACGTTGCAGGTCTTTGAATGTTTTAACAAAAACGGGCAAATTTTTGGCTCTTTCTTGGCCATATGCCTGACTTACCAAGGCCAATAGCACTATGCAAACCAACTTGAACAGTAGCATGCTTCCAAATGAAACTACCAATTGATCGTTATGGAACATTTATAAGCAATCTATGAGCAATTTTTTATGAATTTACACTCAAGTTTTAAATGTTAAGCTTTTTTTTTTGATGATAAGCATTAAATATGATTTAAGGCTTTCGATTTTATTATTTTTTGTTTTTTTTTTTTGTTATAAGTTTTTCTGATTAAATGATGAGATTTGCAAGTATTATATTGTATTATTATAATAAAATTTTTTTCTTTTGTTTAGTTATCAGAATTATTTAGAAGTACAAGTATAACTGACCTCAGGAAAATTTTAGTTTCCCAGTACGTAACTGTTTTTGGTTATTCCAAAGATATGATTTATTATTATTTAAAAGTGATTTATTGGGAAAAAAATCTATATAAATATATAGTATATAGATTAAGATAATCGTTAAACAAAAACAAAATGAAATCTAATAATTTTATTTCAGCCATTCGCGAACTAGTTCCGCAATACGTTCTTTTGAGGCACGCATTTCGGCTGAGTCACTGTCACTGATAGAACCGAAATCCTTGCAATGGGCGTATTCTATAAATATATATATATATATATATTACATTATATATATAGTCTTGATATCTGAACTTACTTGGTATAACAGTTGCCTGTGTTTCATTCTGTATACCCATGGCACGCCATGGATCCAAGTGTCCATGTGTTATATAAACATTCTGTACACCGGGTGTCATGCCTCCATAGTATGTATTTGTGGCAGTCACACGTTGCGTTATAAAAGAGTTACTATACTTTGTGCCATAGATATCCGCACACATGGTTGTATACAGTGTCAATGGGAATTTGGTACCGAAGGGTTGAGCCGTAGAGCCAGAGGTCTGATACCAGCCATATTCATTGCAAGTTTGATATATCCACTGACGCACTAAAAACAATTTATAAACATTTCATTAGTATATATATTAACTGTTAGTTACTATACCTACTTATGTTGCCATTGTAATTAGTGTCCAATAGTATGCCAATAATTGCATCGTAGCTCAAGTCGTTGCACTCTTTGCTGTTTCCTTGGAAGACGCGCAGCAAATATTTGCTCAATCCAATTAGGTCGGTGCTTTCAGCCATAATTTCTGTACAAACTCGCTCAATACTTCCAGCACTATATTAAGATGTATATACTATTATTTAATACTTTCTTAAGTTATACCAAAATAATACATACTTGTGTGTCTGTACAACACCAGCAAAGATATCAGAGATCTCACTGAACAGTGTCCATATATCGAGATCGCTGTATACATCGAATTTTTCACAAAGTTTCAGCATAGCCTTGATCTCCGCACCACGTTTATTGGCAAACATTGATTCCATTTCAGCAATACCATTCTCAATACGCTTATAGCAAGCATCGCCACCCATTAGGGCAATGGATTCACCCGTGATCACCTTGTACTCTAAGCAAGCCAGACAAGAACTTGTATAAAATGTAGTTCCTATCACAATTTCTTTAACCTACCAACAAAATTAGCCTTGGCCAAAAGTGGTGCACTTGAAGCCCAACCTCCAACTACTAAATCTGGATAGGTCCTCTTGAACCATGTGACCATGGTAGCTGAATAGGAGCCACCCACAATAATAACCTTAGAGTTGCTCAAGCCTTCATATGTTTTCTTTTGTGTTGTTATAAAGTGTGCCAGATCGGCCAAAGATTGGTTAACATTCAAATATTGTATATTATCATTAGACAAATTGCTAGAAGTCGATAGAAAAATTGATAAGAAATTGAAATCAGTTATAATAACAGTTGATTATAACTTACGGCAAAGGTTTGCTTTCGCCATAATAACGATGTTCGGTATACGCTAAGAGACCATTGTGTTCCTTGGCCATGTCATACATGTGACCACCAGTAATGCGTCCTGGAGAAATCTCCCATTCTCCGCCCAGATATATAAATAAAGGACCACCAGTTTTGTAGAACACATCGTTTAGCATATATCGCTATAAAGAAAATATAGAAAAAAAATTAATATATATTTATATAGTAAAGCCTTATATAAGCACATGACGCATACCATCTGCCAAGTGCGAGTTTCAGCTTTATCAAAGTGATCTAACTTCTGTTCAATCCACAAGGTTTGCACTTCATCTGCACGATTTTGGTTGTCAGGCAGCGGAGGCTCCTGATGCAGTTGGTTAAATGTACGTTGGAATATGTTTGCATTGGTTTGGACTAGGCCTAAAGCCAGTACTAACAGCGTTGCCCTAAACACACAGTGCACCATCATTGTGAACTGAAAGTCTACTGTGACTATGAACACATATCGTATACCACATAATAATACATGGCAAATCTTATCATGGTTTTATATGAGTACTTAATTAGGGTAATATCTAAATACAAGAAATCGCTAAAGAGTTAACTAACAATACCCATACCATTACAGTGCTGTTGGCCTAAAACCGTTATAAACTCAATACCATGCGGTGCCTTATCAATGGTTCTAGCCAAAGCACAATGAAAGCTATTTAAATCGAGTGCTTCTACGTTATACTACAGGTTTCACTCCATTTTTAGATTAACTATACTGATAATACTTATCGATAAGTTTATGTTATACATTGTCATTTATTAGTCAGTGTGATTACCTTAAACTGATTACAGTGGCCATCAATACTCTACAGCCACTTGTGCTACATTTTTGTTATGTCAAAATGAATTTATTTCAACTTAAATTTCAATTACCAATAACGATTGTTAGCAAATATTTAGGCTAAAATTAAATGTTACTAGTTAGAGTAAGCATCACCATTGATCCAGCTGCGTATCAAGTCTATACCCTTTTGTTTGGCTGCTGCAATTGCTGGAGGATCCTTGGAACTGCGAACCAATAAGTCATGACAATGTCCAATTCCTGCATAAATATAATTTATATATGCTATTTGGATCTTATATACATTATATAGTTTGATTATACCTGGTATTATTGTGGCACGCTCATCTATGATGCCTGTCCATCTCCAAGGATCATCTTCAGCTTTTGTGAAATAAATACGATCTACTTTGGGCTCCTGTGCGCCATATCTGACATTCAGTTCATCAACCTTGCTGTTAATATAGTCAATTGTATATTTAGGACCAAACTGTTCCCTACACTCCGAAACTGCCTCGGTAAAGGACACTTTATCACCAAATGGTTGATGCTTGGAACTTGTTGTTAGAAAATTGCCCAATTCATTGCAAACTTGATATAAATATTGTCGCTCTGAAATTTATACCTAATATTATTTATAATTCTATTAAGTAGTAATTAAATTAACCTTACGCATATGAGTCTCTGAGAACTCCTTTTCATCCTTGTCTCCAACGCTTGGTAATTTTGAAGCTAATAAATCCATATATTGACCAAAACTGATCATATCATGATTATCAATGGCAGTTATATTCGCACATATTTTCGTCATCATGGATATACTTGCAATGTATCAGATATATACATAGATTTATAGTAAGTTTATTTCTAAATATAACTTACTTGCGATGCTGTACATGTACTGCAATTGTGTGATCCATTTCATCGAATTGCACAGTCAGATTCTGTGCCTTTAGCTGTGCATAAACTTGATCATTGAGTTTTTTATGCCTTAGATAGGCATGACTAAAATCGTTGACGCGATCGTAACAGGCATTGCCACCGATCTTACGTAATGATATGCCAACACTTACATAGGCATCTTTAATATATAACAAATATAGATATTGATAATAAGAATTTGATATATATATACTATACCCGAATAGTCTAGTCTATAGTAGAGCGCAGCACAAGAGGACCAACCACCATCAATCAACTCTGGATAATCCTGGCGAAAGTAGTTTACCAAAGCACCAGAATAGGAGCAACCAAAGAAAATAACCTTGGAATTAGCTAATCCTGGAATTGTAGCCTTTTGATGCCTTACAAAATGTGCCAGATCAGCGAGTGCTTGCTTGATGCTCAAGTATTGCAGGTTTTCAGTGTTTAAGTTTCTATTAAAATAAATTATTTTAATTTATAATATATATAAAATTATATAATATAAATAAGTAATTAAATAATTAGTTTATATAGCTCACTTTACTGGTCTACTCTTGCCATAATAGCGATGTTCAGTTTGAAATGCATAACCATTAAACATTTCGACAACTTCATAAAATAAACCACTTGACGGAGTCTTTAGGGTTAAAGGCCATTCACCATTTACATATATGAATATAGGTCCGTTTGGCTTGTAGTATGTTTTATATTCAGTATAACGCTAAATACATTATTAAATAAATAACATATTTAATGTGTTTTTAAGATCTTTTTATATAGAGCTATACCATTTGCCAAGTGCGTGAATCGCTGTCATTGAAATGATCTAGTTTTTGTTCAATCCATAATTCCGTTTCCACGAAATTGTCATCAAAAGCCGAATTATATGTGATTTGTAATATAATCACAAGTAATACGTGTACCAGATACATTCTATAATAATACTCCACTCTCACCGAGTTCAGTTTAAAGTAGAAAACTTTACCTAACTACTGACAAAATACAGTTTCAGTTTTAAATAAATAGAAGCGTTAATTATAAAAATTAGCAACGGGAACGCTTCTAAATATTAAAGGTAGACTCAATTAGATATGCTAGAAACTGTTTGAGTTACCCTAATAAATTATAGTTACTTATTAATATATATTACATTATTCATATAATGACTTAATCTTGCAAATGGCCTATAATCCGAAGACATATATCTGCAATAAATAATCCATGAACTTTTCTAAACTTTCTTTCAATTGATCTACTTTATAATTAAAACATGCTGTGTATCTTTTACTATGTATTAGTGAAGGATTTTTATTGTGATCCACAAAATATTAGTCATTATATGTTAATAACTTATTAAATTATATATTCTCATACAAAACACAAGTCTAAGTTGAGCTCCTGAGCAAAAATTCTGCTTTTCTTGCTTCAAACCACAAATTTTATCAAGCGGAAATTGGTAGCAGATTAAGATTGGGATTTAACATAGAAACGAACATGTGTTCTAAATACTGTTCAATATAATTAGGTTTATCAGTGCCGGATATGGGACTCTAGAAGCAACCCTTTTAGTATTGCGTTCCAAGAAAATAGAAGGAGTTTTTCCTCCCTGATATTTTACGCTTCTTTTCTTTGGCCTGTAGTAATAGACAATCAAAACTGCCGAAAACAGGAAAGGCGTAAAATTCGTGACACGACAAAGTGGATTAATGAATACTTTAACTGGTATTTAATATGCAGTGCAGGGCAAATGGGACAGACATATCAAAAGGATAGCGAAAGGATGTGCGTGTCGAATGCTCATTTCCATATTCATATCATTACAAAATTTAAATGGGTGCACAAGTTTTCTGTTTTTGGTAGTATAAGTAAAAGGAAGTTTATATATATTTATATATTATATAGATTATAATTGTGCGAATCTTAAATGCAGTTTCTTAATTTAAATCATTTCCATTTTGCAGGTTATCTTTTATGATTCAGATTGGAATCCAACCGTTGACCAACAGGCCATGGATCGAGCTCATCGGCTTGGTCAGACCAAACAGGTGACAGTTTATCGTCTCATTTGCAAAGGCACCATTGAGGAGCGAATACTGCAGCGAGCACGTGAAAAGAGCGAGGTAAGAGAAACCGCAAGAATCTTTTCAGCAAAACCAACAAACAACAACCAACAAACAGAACTTGCCTGGGGCTTCAGCATTGTTTTGCCGCATATTAGGCACGTGCGTGGCTGTTTGTTGCATTGTTGCGCCTTTTTTTTAAATGTTGAATGAAACACGAGCTGCACGCAGAAAACACTTGTATAAAATACGAATATGTACATATATGTTGATGTAATGTTCATTGTTTGGGTAGTTACAATATATATATATATATATGTGTATAAAGAGATCGGGTAAAACGATACCGGAAATTAATTATACAATTGGTTGGGCGACATATTGGTTACGCCCTTAAGTTCTTTATATATATTTAAAAAAAAAAAATAAACTCCTTGAGTTTCTTGTTCCCCTATATGCATTTATTTGTTTAATTGCCCAACCATTGATTATCATATTAAAGTGCTTAAGCCGCTATAACGGAAGCTAAATAAGTCTACGCTTAGATCCATATAGGCCCAGGCGCTGCTCACTTGTACGTGATGCATTTCACTTCCGGTTCTGCAGCCCTTTCAATATATACATATTTAGCATATTCATGAATATTTGTTTTTTTTTTCTAACATTTTACTTCTAGATACAACGTATGGTCATAAGTGGCGGCAATTTCAGACCTGATACTCTCAAGCCCAAAGAAGTTGTTTCTTTGCTTTTGGACGATGAAGAAATTGAAATGAAATGTAAGTTAAATAATAAAATAATAATTAATAAATTTTATAATAAATAATATTAATAAACATCAGATAAAAATAATAAAATTTAAATAATATATAAAAATTATTAATAAAAAAGAAACAACAAAAAAGTTTAATAAAATAATAAAAACAAATTATACAAAATATAAGTAAATTATAATTAATTAATAAATAAATAAAAATGAATAAATTATTAATATAAATAAATTATATATATAAAAAAATTAATACAAAATATAAGTAAATATTAATAAATAAATAAAATACAGAAAAATAATAAAAAGAAATATAAATAAAAATGCATAAATTATAAATAATAATAAAATAAATACTATAATAATAATAAAAGTAATACTACTATAATGATAAAATAATTACTATAATAATATAATACAATAATAAATAAAAATAAAGTATATTAATTAATTAAATTTTAAATCATAGTCCGATCGCATTTCTGAGTTTTCTATGTATGTAACTTTATTGAAAATTAACCCTTGTAAATATTTTTATTTTACTTAATTCGCAATTTGTTAATTATTTTCACTCAAATAGACCGCGAGGAAGCCAAGCTGCAGGTTGAAGACGACACAACCTCCTCCGCCTCACCCGTCTCCATAATATCAGCAACAGCTACAGCTTCTGCTTCACCTGCAGGTTCAGCTTCAGCTACAACAAAGAATGAACGTAAACGAAGAAGACCAAATAAGGTAAGCACACACCGAGTATGGGCCATCACTTGTTCTTTAATTAAAAGAAATAAAAATCAAATAAAACAATGCAAATCGGCATGCGTACACATTTAAAGACTTCCGGTCGAAAGCAGCTTGAACTGGTCTAAAACGTACTAACCCTGCTTAAAGAATACCGCTGTTAATGGGCAATTATTAGACAACACACGTTACGTCAAATTTCACAGTTTTCAATGAAAGTAAATAATATTTTAAGTGAAGTTCAAAATGCAACTTTTCCATAAAAAGATAAAGCTAGATAGATACAGATATCAGTAAAGGATCATAGACAGATGCAGATATAGACACAGATACTTATGACTATAGATAGAGCTTAAAGCGAGTACGTAGAGCTTTGGCTCTTGTTGTTCTTACTTGGGCACTGCATGGTGGTCATGGTCACGTGATTCATGCAACAATAAAAAGAACAACAGCTACAGCAATAGCAACAACGACAATTCAATTTGCTACAAGTCTCTCAACTCATCGTTGATGTTGTCTTGGTCTGGTACGTTGCGTGCCTTGAACTTACTGCCAGCTTTGGGCATTATTCGTAGTGAATCTGCTGCTGTTGATGCCTCTGTTGCTGTTGCTACGGATACAAGTATTTCTTGACTATATTCATTCATCCAAGTGTTGTGTTCCCTACGTTTTTAAGGCAAACACTTTGCTTTAACTAACTTTGTCTTCTGTTCAAGTCTTAAAAAACAGTTTGAAGTACCTTGTGGGGTGCAGTGCCGTTTGCTGCTCTTTTCGTTTCGGTTTCGCTAAATGATTTTGTGCGTTCAATGGAACACTGATTATGGTCTTTTGCCTCTTTGTCTTTTCTTTTCTTTTCTCTCTCTCTCCATTTTTGGTTAGTTCTATTTGTAGCTCTCTGTCTTTCTCCCTCTATATATAGTCCGGAAGGGGTATCATCGACTGCATTCAAGTTCATATACCACGCCACACACATACTACAACAATATATAATACAAGTACAAGTACTTTAATGGCACACAACAATCTTTTCTCTTATTGCCTGTTTCTCTTCTTTTTCTTTTATCTTTTATATATGTATATTGTCTCACTGTCAATTCATTTACTGTTTGGTAGTATAAGTCTCAAATTCTTATACTAACAAGTAGTATGTTTTAAGTTTGAGGTTAAGTGTCATTGGCCATAGAATTGCTGTCAGTTAAAATAGGTTGTTTATTATTAAACCGATTCGTTTGGAACTGATTACAGTCATTTTGCGTTGAAGTAACGGTTTCCCTTCTTTACGCATAATTCGTCTAATAATTGGAATACATATGCTTCATTGGTTTAACTGGGCTAACAAAAAAAGGGTTCCAAACTGAATTTTCTTTTATATAGAATCTTTAGGTACTTCTGTTACTTTACCCTGATACTCTTCTATATCTTTTACTAAATCTTAAAATGACTACCGTAATCTGTGCAAATTTTATGCAAATGTCTTAAAATTTACCCTACTGCCGTGTTATTTCCGGAAGAATGATCAGTACTAAATTTTGTTTACCCTCAGCCCTTTTTGGAATACGGTCAAAACCTTAATAGCTGTCCAGTCACTTTGACATAAATTATTTTAATGCTGTGCAACGGCAACAAAAGAACAAAAAACAAAAAATAAAATAAAAACGAAAACAACAATAAAATGACTGGCATAAATTATAAAAGGAAAACGTTTCGGCCCAGTTAGTTAGTTAGAGGACTGAGAGGAAGAGCACATTGCAATGTTAAGATAGACATGAAGATATTCATAGTTATAAGACTTCCGTTTCTAATAAAAATGCTTGTTAGTTTTATTGTTTCATTAGGAATTAACAATTTATTTTTTTTTATTATATTTTCTTTTAGGAGGCTAATATGGGCGGCATTACAATACCAGCGATTGATGATGATGCCAGCTGTAGCTCAGATGCCAAACGTATTAAGCCAGAATTGGATGAGGATTCAATTGATGTTGGCATTGCCTCATCCACATCTAGTGTTGGCACCGATAGCACAAGCCAAACATTTGGTCAAGACTCTTATGTGGCAGGTGCTACCAGTGTGCAGCAACAGCAACAGCAACAGCAAGAACAACAACAACAGCAGAAACCACAGCAGCAATCGCAGCCCGAAAATGATTCCGATAATGAGGCTTTAGTGGTAGATGGTGATAGTCCATCAACATTATCCAATTCGGAATCAATAAGTAAGTACAGTGTTCTATTAAAAACTGAAATCAATATAAATATATTCAATTCAATTTTAAAATATATATTTGGTGCTTTATTTGGTGCACTGATTATATGCTTTTACGGCCCAGTTAATACTTTCAACTGTAGCCCAATGTCATGCACCAAATATGCACTCCTTGAACGTCTGTTTAAAAGTTCTACGAGATCGACAAATATGTGATCAAAAATATGTATGTCGCATTGCAATCACTTAATAATTAATAATTTAAATTATTTGGCAATAATTTGTGATTGGTAAGACATTTGGTTATTGCAGAATGTGGTCTACTAGCTGAACAAGTTGGCTTAAACAACTTTGTTGTTTTTGGTGTGTCTGCTTGCAAATTGTATGTGGGATGTGCAACGACGACAACAGCAACAACACATACATAGTCCATGATTGCAACTTGTTTGCTTGCCACAGAAAAATACAGTTAAAAAAGGAGAAAAATATAACGATACACAACGCATGCGATTTGCATTTGAAAATTGTTTTGTAAAGTCGAAATTTGTTTAACAATAAAGCAATCGAAAGTACAAGACGTTGAAAAGTAGGCAACGCAACGAAACAAAAAACAAACTGATGTTAAATCGCGACAAGTGCAACGTGCAACGTGCAACTTGCAATGTGCAATGTGCTATGTACAGCGTGCAACAGATTACAGTTGTTGTTAGAGCCTCCATCTGTTTCAACAACAGCCACAACAAACGACGAACAACAACAACAACATTACAAGTTCCAACTGTGAGCTGTCTGAGTATCGAACTGAATGTTAAAGGAGTATGCAGTAGTAGTAGAAATAGTAGTAGCTGCCTCCCAGATGGGCTTGCAACTCGCCTGTTGTAGGCTGTTCGAGGCAAACGCAACTAATTTTGCCTATGTTTTGTTGTCAACGTTGTTTAAGTGGCTGTCGTTGATAACGTTTTCATTTGTTTTGGCCAACTTGGCCACCACCATTTCATATACAGCAATTGGGTTAACTAAGACAACCATCAAAACCCAATGTATGTAACCCAATTTAATATCAACAGTTTGCCTGGAATTTCCTGCTGCCAGTTGATTATGTTCCCCAATGTGGCTCGCTTGTCAGTCAGCCAGTTGTCGTAGTTGTTAACTGTTATTTTTTTTCTATTTTTTTTTTTGGGCCTATTGATTTGTTTTTTGCTTGTTCGCATTAAAATGCCACAAAAAAACAACTAGCTCATAAATATTTTTTTATGCCATTTTATTTAGTTTTTTGTTGGTGCCTTTCTGCAGGGCTTGGCAAACGAAATGAAAACATCTAATTTAATCAATGGCTTCACGTGTTGTGGCTACATAAAATGTAAGCTACCTTTTTGCAGTTTACTAAAGTTTTTTCTATTTTCTTTTCTTTTGTTTTTTGTGTTTTTTGATTTTGTTATATCTTGTCGAGAAATTTATATGCTGTTTATTACGAGTATAGGTCAAAATGAGAGATTGTCATGAGACTTGCATGCAACTATTGACAATTTGTTATTGAAATGTTCAAATTTCATTTCGTTTTATAAAAATTGCCATAAATCAAGTCTTTAATAAGTTTAGTTAAACTTTAATATACTCTTCCTGTTTACATATATTTACATATATGATATCATTTTTATTATATCTCCATATTAGGCAGTATATAAATTGCTTTTATTTTAGCAACGTTAAGAGCAACTTCTATTGAACTTATGAGAGTAATCAAAGAGTAAGATATAAAGTTTGTAATCAGTAGTTTATTTTTACATCAAATTTACATCATGTCATCATTAAACAAAACTGATTACAAACCGCTTAAACATTGTCTTCATAGCCCACAAAAAGTGCTCCGTTTTAGCAGGAGTTAAGTCAAGGCCTTAATATCTGCATATTACCAATTAAATTCATATACATTTTTTGTATTTCTTTTGAATATTATTAAATAATATAATACTTAAATTGGATATACAGTTATTTACATTATTAATTGCTTTTATATAATGCATCTATTTATTTGCTATAAACGCAAACACTGCACACGTATCCGGCTTGTGCTAGGCCCTAACTATTTTGTTATGATTATATACAATTAGGCATGGATCACGCACTGGAGACTACTTAAGAGTTAAGGCATTTACTTTAGTAGCAGTTGTGTTTTAGTTAACTGCATTCCATGACAAACACTTGATGTGGTCGTCCATAGTAAGAGAGTCTTCCGAGTAGTTTCGTTTTTTTTTCCTCTTTTTGTGGCACATTTAATTTTATGCAGCAGGTTTGTTTTTTTTTTTTTTTGCTTTTCTTGCTTCTCAGCTGCATTTTTGCGTCATTTGTTGTTAACAATTTTCTTTTCCATTAACTTTTTTTTTTCTACACATTTTCTTGGCAAAGTGCTGTGGCAATGTGGGTCCAACTGGCAGTCCAACAAAAGCATTTAGTTACTTCAGTTAACAGCAGCAAAAGCGTGAAAGGCATTCAAATGGCAATTTAACAAAATATTTATATTGTGTAACAAAGTCAGTAAGACTATTTTTTAATTGATTTCATTTAAGTTAATTTCATTTTCAAAATGGACACGTGCCACAAACTTTACTTATAAGACAATTGTGAAAGATACTACAATACTTTCTCACACACAACTTGTTGTTGGTTTAAAGTTGGTATACGCCCAATTGTGAAAATGTGGCACAAAATAAATATATATATATATAGATATATATAGTATATTGATTATTCATTAGATTGTGTTAGCAATGTACATAGAGATCCTTGTCCACTTTGTCAATGCAGCTTGTGTTACATATAAATAATTAAAGAAACAGTTGTAAACAAGGTGCAAAACTCCCAAAGAACATGACAACATCAGCAATATCAATAGCAATAGCAATAGCAATAGCAATAGTAGCAGCAACAGCAGCAGAAAATATCGTTAAAAAAAAGTATCTCATAGAATACATGTTAGCCATGAGATACAATTACTTTAAAAATCTTGGCAGCAAATCAAAACTGCGAACAAAAACGCTGATTGGCCACAAAAATTCACACAGCTTACAAATAATTACAAAATTTGCTATAAATATATATATATATATAACTATATATAAATATATATATATATATATATATATATATAAATAAACAAAGACTGAAAAAAAATGCTCAAATGCCAATCAAGAAGGCATACGAAAAATGTGCGTTTTGTTAGGCTTTTATAAAAATTAACAATAAATTGCATAGGCTCGATATATATAATGTTAGATTGTTGTTGTAATTGTTATTGTTGCTTTTGTTTATGTTATTGTTTTTGGCTGATTCTTCTAACTGGCCTGGCCTGGCGCTGGCGCATAAATTTACACCTTATTGGCCCCCATAGCGCCCAGAGCAAGTACGTGCCTGGCCAGCAACCGGCTTTAGCTTAAGCTACATCTATAGCTATAGCTACAGCTCCAGCTCCGGAGCTAAGTCTATGAGTGTATATAGATACCGAGATACTCGTATAAATGTATACTTGTTAGTTGTTTAGATGTATCACGGATCAGATTGGCAGTTGCAGTCTTAACTTGTCTACTTGATTTAAAACTTTATAATTAAAGTGGTTTTGACTTAAATTGGTTAATCATATTTATATGTGAAGTATGTTTTTTTTTTTTTTTTTTACCAAAATCTTAACAAAAAAAATTAAAAATAAATTAATAAATTATATTGAGGTGCAAATTATTTTCAGTTTGAATGGAATTTCTTTTGGTAATTGGCAAATTGTGAATACGTTTACATTCAAATGAAATGCAAGAATTTTTGTTATTCTACCGAATCATGAAGTAATATCTATTGTATATTGATTAAAGTCTACATATTTCTACGCCAATTGAATTGAAAAGATTAATTGATTAACACACAACAATGTGGAGTAACAAATGCAACAACATCAGCGACATTAAATTCAGTTTATGCTAATGCGGAATGTCTGTTCATTGGAATAAAGCCAAGAATTAAAGCAAGTTCTAACCGATCTGTACAAATTTACCAAAAATGCAAGAATTCCGAATCCGATTTGAATAAGCGAAGAATCTTTAAAGAACTTATCAATAATCAAGAATATTTTGCCGAAAGAAAAGGTATTTTGCACAGAAATCAACTTGAATTTAGTATGTCATTCTAATTTTAAATATAAATTATTAAAAAAATGTGGAAAAAATATATTTAATTGATATTAATTATTTTATTATAATACAGCATTTACCGGTTTTATGCAAAAACCTATAATGCAGAAAAATTATTGCACATATTCGATTGTCCTTTTAAGCAATCATTTCAAAAAAAATTATTTGTGTTTCTTTGTTAATTTTTGATGCCAAACGTTAGTACTGATCATTATATTATATTATTATATATTATATATTATATATATTATATATATTATATATATTATATATATTATATATATTATATATATTATTATATTATTATATTATTATATTATTATATTATTATATTATTATATTATTATATTATTATATTATTATATTATTATATTATTATATTATTATATTATTATATTATTATATTATTATATTATTATATTATTATATTATTATATTATTATATTATTATATTATTATATTATTATATTATTATATTATTATATTATTATATTATTATATTATTATATTATTATATTATTATATTATTATATTATTATATTATTATATTATTATATTATTATATTATTATATTATTATATTATTATATTATTATATTATTATATTATTATATTATTATATTATTATATTATTATATTATTATATTATTATATTATTATATTATTATATTATTATATTATTATATTATTATATTATTATATTATTATATTATTATATTATTATATTATAATATTATTATATTATTATATTATTATATTATTATATTATTATATTATTATATTATTATATTATTATATTATTATATTATTATATTATTATATTATTATATTATTATATTATTATATTATTATATTATATATTATTATATTATTATATTATTATATTATTATATTATTATATTATTATATTATTATATTATTATATTATTATATTATTATATTATTATATTATTATATTATTATATTATTATATTATTATATTATTATATTATTATATTATTATATTATTATATTATTATATTATTATATTATTATATTATTATATTATTATATTATTATATTATTATATTATTATATTATTATATTATTATATTATTATATTATTATATTATTATATTATTATATTATTATATTATTATATTATTATATTATTATATTATTATATTATTATATTATTATATTATTATATTATTATATTATTATATTATTATATTATTATATTATTATATTATTATATTATTATATTATTATATTATTATATTATTATATTATTATATTATTATATTATTATATTATTATATTATTATATTATTATATTATTATATTATTATATTATTATATTATTATATTATTATATTATTATATTATTATATTATTATATTATTATATTATTATATTATTATATTATTATATTATTATATTATTATATTATTATATTATTATATTATTATATTATTATATTATTATATTATTATATTATTATATTATTATATTATTATATTATTATATTATTATATTATTATATTATTATATTATTATATTATTATATTATTATATTATTATATTATTATATTATTATATTATTATATTATTATATTATTATATTATTATATTATTATATTATTATATTATTATATTATTATATTATTATATTATTATATTATTATATTATTATATTATTATATTATTATATTATTATATTATTATATTATTATATTATTATATTATTATATTATTATATTATTATATTATTATATTATTATATTATTATATTATTATATTATTATATTATTATATTATTATATTATTATATTATTATATTATTATATTATTATATTATTATATTATTATATTATTATATTATTATATTATTATATTATTATATTATTATATTATTATATTATTATATTATTATATTATTATATTATTATATTATTATATTATTATATTATTATATTATTATATTATTATATTATTATATTATTATATTATTATATTATTATATTATTATATTATTATATTATTATATTATTATATTATTATATTATTATATTATTATATTATTATATTATTATATTATTATATTATTATATTATTATATTATTATATTATTATATTATTATATTATTATATTATTATATTATTATATTATATTATTATATTATTATATTATTATATTATTATATTATTATATTATTATATTATTATATTATTATATTATTATATTATTATATTATTATATTATTTTATTATTATATTATTATATTATTATATTATTATATTATTATATTATTATATTATTATATTATTATATTATTATATTATTATATTATTATATTATTATATTATTATATTATTTTATTATTATATTATTATATTATTATATTATTATATTATTATATTATCATATTATCATATTATCATATTATTATATTATTATATTATTTTATTATTTTATTATTATAATATTATATTATTATATTATTTTATTATTTTATTATTATATTATTGTTTTATTATATTATTATATTATTATATTATTATTTTATTATATTATCATATTATCATATTATCATATTATATTATCATATTATTATATTATTATATTATTATATTATTATATTATTTCAAACTTAGACATCCTTGTGGAATTGAAGTAACAGATTGTATTTTATATATATTATTTGTTATCTAACCGATAAGTCTTCTATTTGTAGTTATCCTTTATGCTTGTTGTATATCATCGCAGTTATTTCTCTAACTTTAAGACACAATATAAACGACTTAATCAGTCTACAGGCTCAAGCAACATTTCTGTACAAATCGTTGCTGGCGACACGCATTCGAGGTCATAACCCAATTCCTTCTTCAGTCATTGTCCGACTGAATGTTTACCAAGTGATAGCTATACGAACTGGTATTGGTATTGGTATTGATATTTGTATAGGTATTGGTATTCGCGTTGGTATTGCTACTCGTACTGGGTGCTGCTTTATCATCAATTGTGGCTGTATTTCTTGAATGCCATGGTCATCCATTACCCAAGCTTCTGGCATTGGTTATGTATCGTTCTAAAGTCTGGATCTACTGGTCGTTCGATGCCCAATTGAAATTCGGTGCGCATTGCAATTGATCGCACTTTTTGCCTTCTGATTGTGCTAGTACCTTTCTAGCGTTGTCGTCGTCGTGTTCTATGTTTTGTTGTTGTCATTGTCGTAGCTGTTTGGTTGCTGATCGTCTTGGTCTGTCCCGTTGGCATTGTCGCCCATCTTCATTATCATCTATGCTGCCGCGTGTTGCATTTGATGATGTGCATCGCCGCCGGTGCTTCTTTTGCTGCTGCTTTTCACTGGTGTAGACTGCAACAACATTGCCTTCATGTCGCCATCAAAGTTGTTGTCGGCAGTTTGTTGCTTACCGTTGTCATGATTTGTTGTCGCCAGTTTTCTAACCTGGTCGTACCACAATTTTCGTCTGCATTTTGTTGTGGCTATGTGTTGGTTTGCTTTTGCTTTTGATTTTGATTTTGCTTTCGAGTTAGTATCCAGGTATTGATGCCTTAAGAATTTTAATAATTCACCAGTTTTGTTGTTGTTGTTGTTTATTTCCTAATGGGCATTTCCTGTTGGAACGCCTGCTGCCGGAACTGTTTCTCTCTAAGGATATAAAAAAAACACACACACACACATATATATATATACCAAGTTCAAAGTCATCAATCTGAGAGAGTGGTCATAACTTGTAGCCAACCGCAGAGTGCTCACAACATGTGTGAAATTGACACCACATATGCCATCGACTGGCACTGTCGGAGGAAACAAAAGCAATTTTACGCTACATTTGGTTAATGATACTACAACCCTCACTCAATATACTCAAGTGAGAGGCAGCTGTTCGCTTTGGATGGAGCACAGAGCACAGAGCTGTAAAAAAAATTTTGATACTTAAGCAGTACTCAAAAAATGAACAACGAACGCAGGATAATAAGCAGATGGATTCACCTAGTTGTATGTCATTGAAATGAGTGTTTAAAGTAGATACATACTAACAAATATCTATTACTAAATCTTAGTTATTAGTGATTTAATTTCAAATAGTATTCTGTTTAGTTATGTGCTCAATAAGGATACATTCCTTGCTTCTTGGCTTAAAAAACATTTGTTAACTAAATTTGTCGTCAAAAAAAAAAGAATTTTTAGCACAAATTCAAAACGCACGCATGAGCTCAAAATTTATGTGAAATTATTGCTTCTTTTAAAAATATTTTTTAAAATTCTTATTTAAAATTTGCGGCCAACTTTGATATACAAAATTGAAAATTAGTTAATAATGAACACAAATGGCAATACACGGCCATCTTGGCTGGATTGGGTAGAACAAAATTCGCAACCCAAAGCAAGATATATTGAGGCCAGGCCTAGGCCAACACGCTGGCAAAAGCCTGGCCCAATGAATCGTGATGATTGGGTAAACTTTTACAAATGGATCATGATAAATGCAACAAAAACGAGGCATTCCAATGATCAACGTGGCAATTCCTCTATTCCTCCACAAGATAGTGAAATTAATCCAAGGAGGCATATGTCACCCACAGGACTCTTAATGTTCGTCTCAGCCAAATATAGAGCCAATCAAGCAAAGCTACATAGCAGAAAGAAAAGATTTGACAGACTTAGTACGCCACGTATACGTCGGGATAAACATGTGGCACCACCGAAACCAATTTATACATATCGACCAAAACTTAATTGTAATTCTCCTGGTCTTGAAGCTGGAAGACCACATATTAAACCTAAAGTTCCTTGCTGCTTTCAGCATGATGATCTTGAGTCTGAATTCTGGTCAAAAATGCGTTTTAAAGTACCCAAAAGTGCACTCAACGCTAATCCTACACAAAAGACTATTAAATTAGCCCAACCCAGACAGTATCCACCGAAACCACATTGTCCCTTGCCAGTGAAACAGGAGGAAAAAATACCAAAACGCAAAAAAATGTCCTCAAGACAATGGCGACAGCATCGATTACGTCTCGCATATCTTTCTCTACCAAATCCACGTGTCCTGGCCGAGTTAAGCACTTGGAAATGTGTCTGTAAACTATGCAGAATGTGTGGTTGCCCAATCTTAGCTAATAACAATAACAATGATAACGATTATAATAACAACAATTACAATAACAACAATAACAATAACAACAATTACAATAGCAACAACGATTACAATAACAACAATTACAATAACAACAACAGTTCCAATAACAACAACAATAATTTTGAAGATGAATTAAATGGAACAACGTTATATTATTGCCAGTAACATGTCTGACATCAGCATGTTCAGTTAGTATATAATATACCGTTGTTCCAATTAATTCCGCTACACTGAAAACTAATATAATATTATTGCCATTTAATGGTTCATTTAACTAAATATAAAATGTATATAATTATCTTATATAAGAGACAATTCTTTATATATATTTAAATCTAGTCGAAATTGAACTCTGCTGAGGTATTCACTCTTTTTAGGCACTTCATAGAACATTCTCTGGTTATAAATTGTGGCATTGTTTTAAACTTAGTAGCTGTTGATTTTTTATTTTAAATTTTTTTGGTAGTAGTAGCATAAGTTGTGTTATTATGCCATAAAAATTTTAAAAGTATTAAGCCTCTACAAAAATATATGCTTCTCAGCGAAAAAAAAGAATATTTTTTCTTCTAAATTTCCTGTCTATTAGTGGACGTTTTAGAAATATATAACTAACCTCGATCAATATGGACTTTCATGATGGAGAGGATGGTGAGGGAGAAACTGAGAAGCACCGAGTTGAGGAAAAAGAGAAACCAGTACCTTCCTGGGTTGAATGGTGTGAACGTAATTCCAAACCAAAGAAGCGGTGTAGACCTCGAGTGGAAAAGAAATTAACGCCATGGCAAAAAGCAGGACCAATGCAAAAAAAGGATTGGAAGCATTTCTTTGCATGGGCATTGAAAAACGCAATGCCAAAGGAACAAAAGCTACCGGAACCAGAACCAATACCCTGCGAGGCTAAATATTTACCATGTGGACGCGAGCCACGCAAAGTAGATCCAGAAGAGTTAATGGATGATATGGATAGGCTTTCTCAGCCAAAAAGAATAACACCAAAGAAAGAATTCACAAAAGAATTTCATCCTTACTCACCAGCTATTGTTTGGAATAAGCCAGCACATCATGATAAGGGACGTCCATTTCCAGCACCCTTTATGCCATGCTGTTTTCCTAACCAAGAACTTCAAGATGAATATTGGTCACATTTTCGGTTTCCCATACGGCCCGCAGCTCTCAAAGCGCGACCCACAGCGCGTATCATCAGTCTTGCCAAGCCACGTATTATGCCACCAAGCATACCACATTGCCCCATACCAGCCAAGGTGCTCGGAGATCTGGAAGGCAAGCCACCCAAACGTAAGAAGTTTACACCACGTGGTTGGCGACTGCATCAAATACGTTTGATTTACCTGTCCAAGCCAGTAACTAGGCCAGAATTTGAGTATTTCTATATGTAACTAAGTATAAAACTTTTTGATTGTGTAAAATTGAGGTATATATTTTTTTTTGTTTAATAACAAATCCAAAAAAAAAAAAAAAAATAGAAAATACCCAAAAGTAATAAAACGTCCTTTGATTAACATATGTCTAAGAAGTTAACTAACAAAATTCATTTCACGCTAACACAAATTGCAATTTACGTTAACGTCTTACAGTAGCCACATTTGTATATGGTTGCAAAAGTAATCTTAGCGCCCAAATCTGCTTAAGACCATGATGCACTTTGTCATGGCAGGCACATTAGAGTCTCACAGTAATGTGGCATTGTGGCACAGCTACTACCAACTTTTTTTTATACTCACACAAAGAATGAAACCTTCTGCTGTGCATCTCAATTCAAGCAGCTCCAAAAGGGGCTGCTTATCGAGCGTAACGAACATGCGTCACATTGGCTTTAGCGTACCTCGATCCGGCTAGGATCAAGGTTCAACAATGATCATCAGTCAAATCAATTAGATAATTGAATGAATGATTTGTAAAATCCGATTATACATACCAACCAAGTTCCTTAAAGAAAATGTCTCTCTGTCTCGCTGTCTCTATTCAATTTGTTAAGGTTGAAATATCTTTCACTCTTCTTGTTCGTCTTGTTCTTTCAGTACATAAACTTCCGTAAAATAACAAAAAAAAGAAAAAATATAATTAATTATGCTCAATTATAATAAACAACAACAGCGGAAATATTTACTCAAATGTTAAACAGTCTCATAAATAATAGTAAATCGTGACTGTTATAATTGAACAAAGCGTATAATTGGCACTTTTCACAAAAGTTTACAGCCAGGTTATAAATATTTTATTGTTAGTAGAAAGACATAAATGGTTTTATGCACAAATCCTTAAAGACTTTAATTTATATTTATAGCAAATTATATTTCAAACATTGAAATAGTTATACCTAAGAATATTTGTTAAATTCCTTTTTTTTATGATTTAACTTCTTTCTGCAATATTATGATAAATTGAGCTCAAAAAACCAAAAACATTCCATTTGTGTCTTGCTGCAATGCCGTGAGTTTTGACCGAAATACATGGTAAATGCAAAAACTACAACAACCAAAATAACAAATTGCCAAAACAGTAACAACATTATATATATATATATATAAATATATATGTATAGATAAATAAAACATAATCAATGCAAGGGCTGTGCCGCCTGCAAAGCGATTGCCTTGGATTGAATATTATTGATAAAACTTATGGCAAATGCCAGACAGGACAGGCGTTTCAATAATTTGGTACTTGTTCTCGATTTTTTGGCACAAGTGTAACAACAACAAACGATGAAAGAGTAGAAGGAATGAAGTCAAAGTATTTCATTAAAAAAATGTACTTGGTAGTTAACTTACCAAAGTTGTAGAAAATGTCACAAAGGGGCCAATTGGCAAGTGGCTTCAAATGCTGCTATTGCTTGTTGCTAGCTGCTTGATGCTTGATGCTATTTGATCATGATCAGTCAACTGACGAGACTATGTCGATCATGATGTGACGAGACAATGATAATGATGATGTTTTGTTGTTCATAATGAGCATGTTGAATGATAATTGGAATTGGTTTTGTGATGATGTTGCTGCACTTGTGCTGCATACCAAACTAGCAAGCGCCAGGCAATGTCGCCATTGCAACAACATCAGTAACAACAACAACAACACCATCAACTACAACAACATCAACAGCAATAGCAACATTGGTAAAAACAACAGAATCAAACAACCACATTGTTGCTTTGTTGTTGTAAATCCCGTCTCTTGTTGTATTCCTGTTGACTTTGTTTTATTTATACAATTTACAGTTAAGTTGTGTGCCAAGCAAAAGGGAGAAATACCAAAAACAAAACAAACAAACAAAAAAATTGCATCAAATAACAAGAGAACAACTTGCAGCACTCTCATAGAGCAATAATATATGCACACATTCACAAAACTCTGCTTGAACCTTAGTTTTGACTGGTTCTCTTAACGGAATTTGTGATTTCCTTTGCCTAGTAAATGTAACACGTTAATACAAATATGGTCATGACACACATTACGTGAGCAACAACAGCTGCACATTGCCCTCTGGCACTATTCTCCTTCGGGTGGATGACTGAAGACTGAAAATTGCGACAACCTAGGGCAAGCTGTGGATATATGGTTTCAATAGTTCTAGAAAATAATAGATAAGGCTCTAACAAATCCTTTTTCAATATACACTATAAACAAGTAATAAGTAAGTAGCCTGTAGTCGGGTGTACCCAACTACGAGAACCGCTTTGCTCACTTACACTGACATACACACACAAATATACACACAGATATATAATTCTATACGTAATTTCAAAACTTTGCTAGGCTATAACTTTGCTAAATGTGCACCGATTTCAAAAGAATATACTTTTTTGGTGTCCTGAAGCTTCCTGCTGTTGAATGCAATTGATTTTGTTCAAATCTGAGTCATTGAAAATTTTTGCAATTTTTGCAGTGTTACCCCTTGACAAAATTGCAAAAAATGAAAAAAAAATTATTTTTGATTCTTTGTTTTCTTTTGATGCCAAATGTTAGTAGTGCTTCTTACGAGTCCTTCAAGGTATATAAGGTGATAATCGGTACAGCATTTTCAAAGATATAGCGTTTTTAAGCAAGTTTTTTAGTCAATTTTTGACAAAATTTTTTGTGTTTTTATTTAGTGAGAAAAAAATGACAATTTTCCCACTTAAACTAGCCCTAATTCTGCCAATTTAAGTACGATTGTAAAAAAATATACTTTTTTTAGAGTCCTGGGATTTATTACTGTCGAATGCAATTGATTTTATTCAAATCTGAGTCATTGGAATTTTTTGTAATTTTTGCAGTATTACCCATTGACAAAATTGCAAAAAATGAAAAAAAATTTTTTTTTGTTTTTTTGATGCCAAACGTTAGTAGTGATTCTTACGAGTGCTGCAAGGTATAAATCGTTATAATCGGTGCAGTATTGGCTAAGATATAGCTTAAATAAGCAAGGCAAAGGGGGCTAAAAATATAAATTATTTATACAATCGGCATTTCAGCTAGAATTTTCAATATGTTTACTCTATGTTAAGTTGCCTTAAGTTGTATATTCTATATCTATATATTATATATATGATATGAATTTCGTGCTGTCATCTGGGCTTTGAACTAATAGAGTCAGCTTATGCTTGTTATGCTACTAAATTATCTGTCAGCTGGCTATAAAGTGATCAATTTCTTTCTTTCACTCATAAAAAACTACCTTAAGAAATATACTTATACGTATATATATATTCTTAGCCATATAATTTGTTGTGCCGAAATGAATTTTTATGGCATTAAATTAGATAAATGTGCTGTTAAAATATAACAAAATTATGGCAAAAGACATTGAGTTTGTTTCTTTCTTTTTATTGTTATTCATTTTGTTGTTTGTTGGTTTTACGGATGGCTGAGCTGTGCCAGCTGTTTAGGTGAAACCGCAATATAGTATGAGAGTATAGACCCCAATTAATCAATAAAACCCATAATTCTTATTGCAGACTTCCTAGGTGAATTTGAGAATATATCATCGATGCGGAGACGGCACCACCCGCGCGGTACGAAACGAGGTAGGCCACGTGGCAGCACAAGGCGTGGCGGTGGCCACGGATCGTTGCAACGTGCCCCGACAGCAACACAAACAACAACAACACCGACGACGACGGCGTCGACGACAACGGCAACGGCAACGGCAACGGCAACAACAGCAGCAACAACAGCAGCAATTGGCGTGTTGACGGTAACTGGAACAACCACATCGCCACTGCCACAGCAGGAAGCAGGCAGCCACGAGGCTTTAAGTAGCCCAGCCGTATTACATCAAGAGGAAGGTAAGTGTAGCCAAATGGCTGTTACTTGTACAATTTCCTGCTCCTCATATACGTGATATACGTGGATTCGAGTGTCACTTGTCGCTAATCGTTGCCATAATCACGTTTATCTCTGCCTTTTACTTACTTAAGTATGGGCACACTCTACTGGCGTCATCCTGCTGCTTTAGTGATCGTTTCCCCTTTATATTTTGGATTGCATTGCCCGCATCTTTTTGGGGTACTTCCCTCGCTGCTCTGATGTAAGCATAGTACGTGACAGTTTTGGCACTGTTCAAGAATATTTTCATTCAATCATAACAAGTGCATAAATACAAGGGAGGCAGGGTATTTGTGGCTCCCCTTTTGGTTTTCTTCTATATGTGATATGTTTGGATTACCCTTCATACAGTCAAGCCGCATATTTGTATATAGATTTGCATCTGGCTGCATTATCGTAGATGCACTTATACACAAAAAGGAAAACAGCCCCTGTTTAATAGATTTTCCCTCGCAGAGCTACCTTTTAAGTACGAACAATTGTAGCTTGTAGTTTTTTTGGGGTAAACTGAGGTTTAGAATTGATTAGCAACTTCCTTTGCTAAGAAAAAAATATGTTAACTTTGAGTTAAAATATGAAAAAGAAAAAAATAAATTTGATTTATGCGTAAAATGGAAAAATATTTATATATTTTCAACGGAAATGCGGAAATTCTTTGAATTCAATTCAATTAACGCATTGGTAATGCGTCTAATTATGTCTGCAACACGTTCCAAATGAGATTGATTTGTTAACAAATACACATTCACATCGATATTCATAAATAGCAGCTGTCGGCTTTAGCATTATGTAATCAGCTGCTAAATTTTAAAGCGAAAAATTAATGCAAACAGCAATCGAACCTAATTGAAAACTTTTTGCCAAATTATTTGCAATTTTCATATATATATATATGTATGATATACATATATATACTTTCAGTTAAATGCTCAAAAACACGTTGGCGCACATGTCAAATCTACACGACAAATGATAATTGAGTAAATCGGCTTAAACGCTCAGACTCATAGTAAATATGCGACAAGGAGTGGGGTGGGGGGAACAATGCAAATGCTGTGGGCAATACCACTAATCACGTGACAGCAACAGACTCTCATACTCCAATGAAGTCACAAAGTTGCAGAGAAACCAGTTCACTTCATACACAATGAGTTATTCTGTACTCTCTCCGTTGTTTCTCTTTAAATATATATTATATATGATATGTAGTTGTAGATACCCATCGTACCGATTGTAGGGTATTAAAACGCAATGTTGCATAAATGCTGCTTAAATATCATGAAATGCGGTGTGGGTTCATTTGGGTCGTGTGTCTGCAATTAAATATAACCACAATTGATGCGCCCGAAAGTATGCAACATTGTAGTAAAACATAATTGCAAATGCGACAGGACGCGCCAGGACCAGTACGTGCGGCTATAAGTATCCAGAGTATTAACGACAATGTTGCTACTTCGTTTCCACTTCCATTTGCTTTAACTGCATTAATACAATTTAAATAATTGAATACATTTATATTAATGACAATTTTTTTAATGTATCTTTCACAGAGCCAGCAACTACACCAAGTGGAGGTTCTAGTACAGCAGTAACACCACCCGCCTCGTTGATTAAACGTGGTCCGGGACGGCCACGCTCCAAGACATCGACACCTGTTAGCCGCGGGACGCGCGGTACGCCGCGTGTACGAAGACCCATGGGGCCACTGCTGGTGCCGCTTGGACAAAGTCCAAATGCAACGCCTACGGGCAGCAGTCCAGCCACAAGTCGTACGACTAGCCCCTCAACTCATACTGAACGAACAACAGGATTAAATGATTAGCCAAACACCACATTGCCACACTAAATAAACTGTTATGTGTTTCATAGTTGAATTAAAAGCATTTATAGATTGTATATAAAAATATAAAAATGCTCATGACAAATCAAAGCAAGCTTAATGGTTGAAGATAATAAAGAATACTTATCTAAAATATAAAATAGACAAATATAAAATAAATTTTACTTTTTATACTCTTAACAAAATGCATTAAAGAACACATTTTTTAAGTGACTTGCTTTATGCTAAGCACTCTTCGTACTTTGATTTTTCCATTAGCTGAAAGTTTTTTTTTTGCATCTTCCGTGACAATGCACAAAATTTCTTAGCTGACAATGGAAGAAGTCGAATAAAAAACAATCAAAGGACAGCTGGCGATCAACTTATAGTAAAAAGTATAAAGTTTGTCTCTAAAGATGCCTTGTATTGTATGTGAAGCATTATATCCATTATAAGACATGCGCCAACAGTGACTTTGTCTAGGATAAATTGAATTAGAGACGCCGAACGCGCACATTCATCATGGCTTGGGACAGGATCAAATGATAGATAGTCATAGCTGCTGGCATACCTAAAAAAAGGAGCATAGAACCCTCGCCGAAAAATAGTAGGAGTAGACATTTTAATTTCCGAAAAATAGCTGCTATGAAAATAGAAAGAATGCTGCCAGATGAATGCTTGTCGCAGGCGGCTCCTTGAGGGTTTGGGTTTAAGTGCCAAGACGATGATGAGCGTCCTTCTACATTGTTATAGCGCAGGCGCGCGTGAATATAGAGCTGCTCTATATATAGTTGGGGGTAGCTGAAATTAGAGCGTTTTTTTCTTGATGTTTTTTAAAATCGTGAAAGGGATGAGAAAAGATGCTACATGCCAATGCATACACCTTCAAGATTTCTATTGCCTAACAGCAGGCAGGCAGGCAGAGCTGAGCCTTGTCTTGTCTGCTGTTCTTTGTGGCCATGTGTATGGGCAAACGGAAAGGATTTTATACAGAAAACAATTAAGTAGGAGTAGAGACGAGTGCTTGGATTTCCTTTTACCCCTAGCTCTTTGCAGTTTTAAGGAAAATTTAATCCTTTTGCTTATTTTTTCAAGGTGTGGCCACGCAATGCGCTGTGTGCTGGGCGTAGCCAAGTTATTGTCTTGATTTATCGACCGAACATCTTGGCCTTATACTATTATGGTAGCAGCTTAGTAGAAAAAGAAGAAAAAAAGGATTAAAGTCAGCATATTGTGGTTTATTAGTTGCGCTGGATTAAATCTATATAATGTGCACGGAAGCAGCTGCAATTCTAAAATGCTTGGAAAGAGTTTTCGGGCTTCGGTTTGGGGATTAATGCTAGAAGATAGCTGGCTAATTTTATCTTTTGTTTAGCATTAGAAGTTTTTTTTCTTTAGAGCTAATCAAATTCATGCTAATATGCTGAAACAAAAATAAAGTCCACACCTAACAAGTTGGCCAAAGCTAACTGGGCTTACAACTGTTGCCAATGAGTGAAACCTGTTGCCGGCCTTTGAGCAATTTCTTTTTGTTGACTGACCACAGATGTAACAACAGTCAAGACGATTGAAATGCTGTTTGGGATTTTTAATTGAAGAAAAAAAAACAATATATATATATATATACTACGATGTGTGTTTGTGTGTTTTATGTACTTGCAGTTAAATCTGTGACTCTGATTATATGCTGGTGTGTGTCGGGATCTGGATGGCTGCTAATTAATAAACGCACAGCAGCATAAGGGAAGGGGTGTGCAGAGAGGCAAGCGGTGAACGACGACAACGAAAATTGCAACGACAACTGTAACTGTGGCTGAGACTGAGGCTAAGGCCGCCCGACGCCGTCGCAGATGCCACTTGGCATAAATGCACACTTTTAAAATTGTTGAGATTCTCCAACTGTAGCTAAAACGTGCAGCTTTATGACAGTTGGACTCGCAGTGTCTGCCAACATACAACACACACAACATATACAATATACAATATACAAGAAGCAACAATCAACAGGCATTGACTGTTGGCCATTGCCCATTGGCCATTGGCTAACGTTGAACGTTGGTTGTCGGCCGTCCTTGCAGTAGTAGAAGATAGCAAGCCAAGTTAAACAGATTGAAAAAGTTGCAGTAACCACTTGCAGTTGGCAGCAGAATATTAAGAATTGTCATATTGAAAAGTCGAAAGATGCCAACAACAGTCAATGCCACAGCCAAGAGCCACATTTGCCATTGCTTACATCTGTTGACAACAAAACAGAACAGGTACAACAACAGCTAAGAAAAACAACAAAAAAAAAAACAACATTGACTACTATACACTTAACATATTTTTATGTTATTTTTAGATAAATTTTCCATAAATTCCTTTAAAAATAAATGTCTATAATATCATAAACCTTAAATAAAATTAATATCCTTTTTATAGCACAATAAAAATTTATTTGATCAATTCGAAGTATAAGTTTACATATTAAAACTAAAATATCTAACTTTAACTAATAACAGTTTATGTTTATTAAATATTGCCTTAGTCATTGTAATAGTTAATGTACTCTTTGGCAAGTGTAGAGTATAACAGTGGCAAATCTTGCATAACAAGTTTGCAAGTTTTGTTATATGTGAATTATTGACTGACACAGGACCGTGTCCTGTTTATTTTATTAGGTAGATGAGTAAACAGAATTTTTACCGTTTCAAATGTATTTTGTATATATACATATATATTCATATTCTTGAATGCATTAAAGAATTTATTACTCTTCTGACCATATATACTTTTAATATATATTATTAAAATCATATACTGTAACTAATTGCCAAATGAAAATTTTCTTTTGAGAGCTGCTTTTCACAGGGTTATTTTTTTGTGTTCTTCTCTTAATTTGATTATAGACTTTATTTACCTTATGATTTACACCAAATTTTGTTGTTGTTGTTTACATATTATTACTATTACTGTTGTTGTTGTTGTTGTTTAGTTAAAAATCCCCCTGATTGCTGCGCTAATTTAATGTCATGCACACTTAATGTCTGCGTCTCTTAACCTCAACGCGCGGCGGGTGTTGATTACAACAAAAGAAATTATTATTATTATTATTATTGTTTTGGCTTCGAGAAGTAACAAATTTTTTATTGCTTTACACATTTGTTGTTGCTGTATGTGTGTATGTGTGTGTTTTATTTTTGGAGAGAGAAGTACAATTATTTTGCCAGACGATGCGTGAATGCGTCAAATGCAACGTTGCGTAGCTAAAACTAAGGCTGAGTCTGAATCTGAGACTGAGTCGACGTCTGAGTCAGGGTCTGAGGTTAAGGCTTTTTGTCTACTTTGGGTTGAAAACAAATGACTTAGGCAACGAACTTGATTTCGTGTGACAACGGAAATGTCTTAACAGTTTTACAAGTTTATTAATTTATGCCTGATAATAAAAAGTTTTGTTTGGTATTTAAAAGCAGAAGCATAATTAAAACAAATTAAAATATAGACATGACTTTAATATGTTATGCGATTTATTTCATTATAATTACTAGCTATTTAATAGGGCTGAGATTGTTTATATATATATATATATATAGTTTTATTGGTAAATCATAATTGCGATTATTCCCATAACAAAGAAAAAGCTGATCGTTCTACTAACTTGTTAACTTAATTGACTTCGCTTTTTTTTTTTGTATTAAAACTAATTCAATAATAAAAACATATCAATAAACACACGCCGCCGCTGTCAACTGACAACTGACTTGGCTTACTGGCTATGTGGCTATCTGGCTATGTGGCTATGTGGCTATGTGGCTTTCAAAAATAGTCAAGTCTCTGTTACAACTTGCAACTGGCAAAAGATGTCTCGACCAGGTCGCTGTGCAAAAAACGCAGCATGTAGCTGACAGGAGCAGGAACAAAAAGCCATGGCAACAATAATTAAAAAATTTAATTGATGCATTAAAACAGGCAACAAGTTTTAGCAGTTGCTTGGCTTGCTTGCAACTTAGTTTTTGTTTTTGTTTTTTTCTTTGATTTTCTTTCAGCTTGTGTTAGCCGTTTGGCGCCCATCAAATTGCCAATGAGCAGCTAGGAAAACTGAAATCTAAGTTAACTAAAGTACAGCTACAGTCAACACTAAATGGCTGACAGGATCTGCAGTGCGAGTATCGTTAACAAGACAAAAGACTTCGTCTTTAACTTAATATTAACTAAAATAGTTATTGTTTTCTTTCTAATTTTATGTATGCCGCTTTAGTTTTAACTGTTTAAACTGGGCTCATTTTAAGTATGGCAAGTTATTAATTTTAATATATGAACGAAATAATGAATACAGTGGAAAAGTTTACTCAATGTAACACCTCCATTAGCCAACTTATATTGAAAAGTAAACAATTACTCAATTTTGGTGGAGCACTGTGCAGAGTGCAACGCTCATTAACATATCGCATCCTGTGGATCTGTGTAGCAGCAGCCTGTAGCTGTAGCATGCAACTTGACAAATATGCTTTCAACTCTAATTATACACCAAAAGAGTTAACCGCTGCTAATGCACATGAGCATGCTCATTGAGTCCAACCGAACCGGACAGCAGGCACAAACAGATACCAACAACAACATACAAAAAACAACGACAACACCGACCGGGGGCAAGGTGACCCCAATTCGTTGTCGCGGGTAACCCTTTCGCACACGTACGCAATACAGGCAACACTGTATAATTATGTGGAATAAAAATGTGAATGTCAACTGAATAGCAGTAAAAAAAAAAATGTAGCAAATTAAATTGTATTAAAATTGTTATTTCATTTCTTATTTTCGTGTGAAACAAAATTCTTGTATTTATTGCAAATATTGTCATTGTATGAGTGTTGCTCTGTATGTATGTGTGTGTGTGTATGTGTGTGTGTCTATGCAAATGAACAAAAGTAAAAAAGAAATTTCGTTTCTTTTAGGTCTGTGAAATTTAAAAACATTTCAATTAAGTTAAACACAAGTTGCCCTTAGGGCTGCTATCAGCTGATGATGATCTTGATCAGTCGTTAAAAACACGGCTATAAAACAACAACAAGAACAGCAACAGCAACAGCAACAGCAACAGCAACAACAACAACCCAAACAAACACCAAAAACAATAACAATATCATTTGCATAAAACAATTTAAATGCAAACACAGAGAAAAATGATAACAAATTATCACAGTAACAACGCCTGTCACAATGCTCAAAGCTTACTCATTGGCATTATGCAACACTAAGCTTTAACTTTAGCAAATTTAACAACACTACAGAGCTTAGACCTCCCAATTAGCTACATTTACTATAAATCTTTTATATTATATATAAATATAGAAGAATTTAAGTATTTTATAGCTTGTTGTCATAAATCGATATTTCTGTATTTTATGCATGAAATCTCAGATGGCAGGGTGACCAGGTTTTATTATTATTAATTACACTTGAAAACATTTATGTTAAGCACGTACAAAGAACTGTCAAAGTCATCCAAGTATTGCCGTCAACTTGGCGCCACATTGGCCACATGCAATGCCACAATATATATATATATTTTTTGTTTATTTTTATTTTTTCTGCAGAAATAATTAAAATAATAATAAATGTTGTTGCAAGTTGTAAGTTGCAAGCATTTTCTCCATTTGAGTAAATTCAATTCATCTTTTGACTTCAAAATTAGTTGAAAACTTCGCGTGTTCCCGTAAGGGCTAACTAGCTTATGGACTAATTATGTAGAGTACAATAAAGCGATTAACATTTTTGGGCATGAAATTGTTGTACATCAAGCCTTGCACAATGTGCTTAATAAAATAATATGTCAGTAAAAAGTTTAAATTATCCAAATCAAAATAAATTTCTAATAGGAAAATTGTTATGAAACTACAACAAAATTAAACTAAAACTTGATGCTTATAAGATTTCCATTATATAAAGGATATACTCTTGATTAATAAATGTATATATACTAAATATGAAAGTTGATTATTTTTATAGTAAAACTTTCTAGTTTGCTGCACTGTCTTAGTTTTATTTGGTGCTGCTTTTGCTTATTGGAGCGGCAGCAACTAATGAATTTTGGCAGTTGTAGTTGATGTTGGCTGTTGGCTGTTGGCATGGCGAAAACTTAATTAATAATTTATATGATAAAATATTTATAAACAATTATATATTTCAGTTAATTTCTAGTAATATTATTCCACATTCTATTGTTGCTCTCTACCTTTTGTTCTGTGTTAAGCAGGCATTACAAATTTTGGTCTAGAAAATGTCACAGTTATTAAGTGAAGTTCGTTGCTTGAGTCTTTTGTTGTGACCGCAGAAGTAGCAGCAGCAGCAGCAGCAATCACATTTTACTTTTACCCACAAAAGAAAAAGATTGTAAACTGCAAATTGCAGTATGCTGGCGGTAAAAATCAGTATAAATTAAGCATTAAATGCATAACATCACGGATCATGCTCAATGGCATCTGCACATAGTAATTTCCATGCAAATTATATACACTTATAAGACCAATATGTATTGTCCACAAGGAAAGGGCAATTGCATTTAATATGCTCTACTCTACTGCAGTACTCTTGCTGGGGGATGCAGTACTTCTTCGCAATATTGGACAGTCGATGTGATGATGGCCACACTTCGGGCGACAACGTTGCAAACTGTTTTCGCACCTTACGGTCATATTGCATTGGCCCTGAAAACCAACTTTCCTAAAGTGTGAACATCAACGTGCAGACAGACTGTAGCAGGCTCTGGTTCAGACCAGAAAATAATGAAAAAAAAAAACCAATAAGCACAGTCCCAGACCCAGACCCAGACCCAGGCCCATGGCTCAGGTGGTAGCTGGACACGCGCAAAAGAAAGTGCGAGCGCCGAAACTGGCCGGAGGACATGTAAAACTGTTTGAGGTGTGGCAAGGTAGATTGGTGACGTTGACCAAGTGGTAGCAATGACAATGCCTATGTTTTAACCACAAATAGCTGCCAGCCAACACTCACATATATACTCATACACACACACACACACTACAATTTCAAGTGTTGACGCCGTTGGTGACGACACTTTCTTTTCCATCCACATGGATGATGTTACAGGCAATTTCAGAATTCTCAAGGCGAAAGTGCAAGCGTGGTGCGTGTGCCTCCATTGTGGCATTGCTACATTGGGGCGTTTACATGCTCGAGGGCGTGGCTTATTGTCTGCAATGTATACCGCAAATTATGAGGTGTTATGTCAATGCGGTCGCCGTTACCACGACCATGTCCACATCCATGTCCACATCCCCAGCATTAAAGTGCCTGAAAATGTGCGCTAAAAGTCACACGACCAAAACCTTGTGAAAGGCCTTCACTGCTCATCAGATCTCACAGCTATATAATTGAAAACGCCCCATGAATGGCAAATGCGTGCAGGAGCACATCAGAGCTACTGAAAAGCCACTCAATTTAATAGCTCTCAATATATATATACATATATATATATATATATATGTTTCAATATATGTTTATGTGTTTACATACATGCTATGTAAAAAATATATTTTTGTTTGTCTTTGGGCAAGGCGCAGAATCCTTTGAGTTAAGGCCTAGGGGAAGCAATCACTTTCTTGTGAGCAACAGAAGAGTTGCATCTTCTGCTGGAAAGTGTATTCAGTTTGCTGTTAAGATTGTTCAATTAATTATCTATCTAAGTACTAAAAGGATAATAAGAATATTACACATTCAAAGGATCTAGTTAGGTGCCTCTTCTAGTATGTGTAAAGTGATTGAAATTGATTTCAATTTAACAGCTTTTGTTATGGTAATTGTAATAGTTGTTGTTATTGACTTCACATACTCTAGAGTTCAGCATCCAGTGTTGTCAACATAGTTTGTATGAGAAGTGCAACTGAAATGGCTGTCAACAGCCATAGGCAACATCAGGTTGCATGCGGTGCAGCACATGAAGCAGTTTATGAAATGGTTTGTTGTTATTATTATGGTTATTATAAGTGTTGCTGGTAGAGTCATTTGAAGTTTTGCGACTGCGACTGCAACTGCAACTGCATGTTGCATAGAGAATATAAACATAAAAATCGTAATAACAACAATAACAACAGCAACAGCAACAAAAACGAAAGCTGAACGAAAAACATTATTGATATTTATGAGAATTATGTTGCACTTCCTGCTTGATGTGTTGCTGTGGCTTTAGTGGCGTCTTAAACGGCGCTAAATGCGTTCATTATATACAATAAATCTTCTCTTTTGTTATTTATTATTTAAAGTTTATATATATATATATTTTTCTTACTTCTTTTTTCTTAATGTTGTTGACGTTACAAATTTTTTAAGCCCAGTTTTGTGTGGCCAAGCACGTACGCGTTAAGATTGAGTGGCGTGAAGTAAAGTGAAGTGAAAGGGTCGACAGCCTCTGAAACTGCTAAGCCTAATCTTTAAATATGGGAAAATTTAAGTCTTAAAATTAGGTGAATGTTTTATAAGTGTTGCAAGTGCTTTAAGTGTGCATTAAATCAACTGGCTTGACCTAATAGTTTTCAATGGCTTTAAACCGAAAATATTCTTAGCCAAAAAGTTCCAAACAACAAGTTTGTTGTCTTCTCCATTGACAGGGGGATTTTTTTCCTTTTTTTTGGAAGTCAACTCTTAAGTGACTACTATGAAATGCAAAATGCTTGTACACAATTCCATATACTATTATACCGTTAACTGCAGAGGTCATACATCATGCATACAAGCAAATATTCCAGACATAAGTCTTATAGATGGAGGAGTTTTTGGGAAATATATGTTGCCATTGTTGCGCCATTTCATGGCGTACAGTACTGTACATAAGAGTACATTATAGTAATGTATTTGACTGGGCAATAGATACTCAAACAGTAGGCAAAGTAACGCACACACACACACACACACACACACTAGCAGCTATTGTTGCGTTTGTTCATTGATTGTTTGTTTTGCCTTCTGGCAAGGCGTTGTCCTGTTGACAATTGGTCATAAGTTAGGCACCCAATGGTCATACCAAAACATTGTAGCAAAATGTCAGCGCATTGTCTGCCCTTTCAGTGCCCCTGAGTTATGTGCCCCATACAAAATTCTTGTTGTTGCAAGCGAGAAGAGACAAAGAGAAAGACAGAGAGAGTAGATATAAAATCAAACGTATAGAAATAGTGTTAATGTGAGAGTTACTCCCATTGATATTAAGCGTTTGATTAATTGTGTCAAACATTCAAAGGTAGAAAGTCAAATTTTTGATTATGTGGAACTTATTTGCCGATTAATGCGTTAAGAAATGAAAGTGAGGAAAGTTCAAGTAAATATAAGCATAATATTGCAATTAATTTCTATATATTGAAATGCTTTATAGACCTTATAGTTCGATATGCTTTAAACATCTTTTAACTGGCGCAACTGTTGACTCAGATACAATAAATTTTACTGCTGCAACTTTAGCACCCACATCTGCCATGAGTCAAAATAATGTCAACACAACAGTCACAAAGAACAAAGCAACCAGCATACATATATATAACAAATACACACAACAAATACACACACACAGAGAGAGAGAGAGAGAGAGAGATAGGTGTGTGTATGGAAGATCCAAAACAGTGGCAATATTTGGCTGTTGTTTACAATGTTGAGCCCTCGCCTGGGACGCCATGGGTTAGTTTCTTGAGAAATTGGCGCATGCTGTGAATTGTACAGACATAGCAGTATATATATATATATATATATATATGTATACATATCTATCTAACTATTTTCCCCATAGTCACAAACTGTTAGCCATGTCTATGCCAATGGCTTGGACAATATTGCGTTGCTTTTGTTTGGCAGCAGCTTGCGATTGGATTTTGGATTGTGGATTGGGGATTTGGCACTTGGATTTGGGATATGCTATATGCTATATGGTATATATATATTTTTTTTTCATTCACGCCAGCCAAGAGGCTATCAGCCACAGTCTCAGCCTCAGCTTCAACCTCAACCATACACGATGAGACATTGTGCGAGCCTTGGGCTTGCTTACAGTTGGCCCGCTCAGACCTGCTTTGGCTAACAAAATAAAAAAAAAGTGTCAACAGCTACGGCTACCGTTCTACGTAAAACATTTTGAATTTTCTTCATATTTTTTTATTTTTCATTTTTCGTTTTTTCTTTTTGACTGTGCAAACACAAAGAAAACAATTTTTCGCTGAAATTTATCTGATCCTGTTGAGTCATGCAATGTCTTAGACAGTCTTAGCCTTTTGAATTATGGAGATGATAATGCGTTTGCATATGTGTGACATTATTCGAGTTAAAGCCAAGCCAAACCAAAGCAAGGCAAAGCAAACCATGCCACAGCCATGCCGTGCCACTGTCAACCGCTAGACGCAGAAATTACCATTGAGGCACATACAAACGCAACAAAGTTGCCACAAACCACAGTACCTGGCTGTAGCTTCAGTTCAATTAAATGACTTGTACTGTGCAACAATCAGCACTTGCCGAAAAATACTTGTGCTTGCTGTCTTGCAACACGCGCACTCTGTCCGCTTAATTGAGTTGATTAGCTCCTCTTGCTCTTCATACGCCTTGTTGCATCTCCTGTACTTCATTCCACTGCAACACTGTTCTCAGCTATGTTGCAAAAACAAAACTCCAAAAAAAAAATGAAGAAATTGCCGCTGACATGCGCTTGAGAAAATAAAAATTAAAACACAAAAATTCACATACGACTACATGCCATCGCACACACATATATATATATATGTATATATATTTATATAAGGCAAAAATAACGGTAACATAAAAAATATTTCTTCTTACAACTTGCGGCAATCAAAAAACTGTCTGTGCCACTGTCCCTCCACTGACAATCTTTGCTCTGGAAACTTGCAACTTGCAACTTGCAACTCCTTTCGGCATGTCATGGTTCGACTCCTTTTCTCCCAAATTAACGACACTCAACATACTCTACCACTACACACACATATATATATATATATATATATATATTCATATATATATATAAACTTGGAATGATATTAAATGAAATGCAATTTTTGTTATAATTAAATATATAAGAGCCAACATTTTTGCCAAGTTCTTTACCAAATTCTCAGGCCAAGCACAAATTATTTTTGGCAACAATTTTTTCGGTTTTTTATTTTTTTGCAATTAGCCTCAGACGAAGCGTTTATTATGTAAATTTGTTAATGACCCTTATTCTTATATGCATATATAAGTAAATATATATATATATATATATATATAGATATGTATATACATTGTGACCCACATAAAACAATAAACTTTTACATTTTATAATTATAATGAAAGATAGAGAAGTAGAAGTATTTTTAGCCCTATCAAAATTTTGACTACAAGGCAAAGAGTAAAGAGCAACAAGTATATTTAAATAATATTTTGTTCAGCATCTTGCAGGCTATAAAAAGTCATTAAATTTATATTTTTTAATTAAATTATTAATTTATTTAAATATAGTAATTAATATATAATAAGTTTTTGTATGAACTATTAAATCCTTTAGCGAAAGCAACTTAAATTTTGTTGCCTAAAAGTTAAAGCTTTGACAACTTTCACAAGACTTACTAATCGCTTGTTTTGTAAAGTTATTATATAGATATATATTTATAGATATTCATGTACATTAAGTATAAGTTCAGTTTGAATTCTTTAAACCCAAATTAAACAGTTATTTCTATATAATTTTTAAGTCTCCAAATAACAGTTTGCTTCTAGGAATAATACTGAGACAGCGTTTTGGCTTTTAGATTGTTGACAAAACTTTAAAGCTACGTTCAGCATAACTGTTAATTTGCAAAATATAACTATATAAATATATATATATATATATATGTATATATATAAAATATATTAAAGAAATGTCGGCTAACAACCCAATTCCGCTGCTAATGACAAGCCACAAATTAATGGGTTCAACATTTTAAAAAGAATGCTGCAAATAAAAAATAGACAAGACACTTGGCACTTGAACCTGTGCACTCATTAAACATTACAACCAAACACATATTCATACATATATATATATATATATATATATATATATATATACAAATATATATGTATATAAATGAAAAGATACAGATACATACAGTATGTTAGTTAGTTATAGTATATGTGACGGGTCTATGGAAGCTGTGGCAGCTGCATGAATTCCGAGTTGAGCGACCAAAAACTCTCACTAGGCACTTAAAAATTAACGCTTTTGACAGCCAAACGGACTTTCAAATGTACAAAGAGCAACCAACTGGGTAACTAGCCAGTTAACTGGCAACAACAACAGCAACAACAGAAACAACAAGAACAATAACAACAAGATGTTGCCAGAAAATTATTATGGCAAAAAGGGGAAGCGGCAAACGCAACAAAGTGTCAATGCGGCAGGCAGCAGCTTTAACAAGATTGGCAGCGACGTCGACAATGAAGACGATGACAGAGTTGGCGGCTTTTGGTAGGAGTAGGAGCAATGGTAGCAACAGATGAGACAACAACATAACGAGACGAGACAACAGACTGGCTGCGGTCAATCTACAAGATATTTCTCATAAGGTGCAAAATCTTTGGATATCATCATAAAACATGAAACAACTGAAAACATGCACAGAAATGAGCCGAGAAAAGAGCCGACAGAAACAAAGTCATAAAAGCTACAGCCGCCATTGAAGATGGTACCGCCTCTTTTAAGGTTCTGGGCTAAGGCTAAGGCTGTGCTTGTGGCTGAGGCCACAAAACAAACTCAAGATAAAGAGGAGGGTAGGGCGGTGGCGGTAAGCTAACGATGCTTCCTAATTAGCTGGACGTCTCTTTTTACAATTGAGAACGACTAAGCTTCAATATTTTCTGTATATACATATATATACATATATATATATTTTGGGTATTATATCTTAATATTATACTCTTTCACATATTTATTTATTTTTTTTTTTTTGGTATTTTATGCACACAATTGCAAGTTGGCAATCGCAACGTGTGTCCTCCTTAACAATGGAGCAGTAAAAATCTGTGGCTAATAAATAAATTAAGTCTTTAACGATGACAACACCAGCGCGAAGGCAGAAGCAGCACTGCAGGGCGCTCGAACATCTCAATTATGTTATTTTAGGCTCATTGTTTTTAAAATTTTTATCTTAATTTTCTTATGGTTATGGCCATTTTGTTATACGCTTATCTCAATGCGAATCATCCAAGCCAGCTAACCAGCTAACCAGCTAGCCAGCGAGACAAGAGGCCAAATTGCGGAAATTCGTTGGCAATACAATTTAAATGGGCTTATTAATGTTAGTACACTTAAGTGTTGTGGGTTATCAACCTATGGGTTCACTTTTGGACTCCAATTAAAATCATAACAATATATTTTTGTTTATGCTCTTAATTAGCTAATTTGCAAACAATTAAAGTGTGGAAATTATGCGTGAATTGGATTTAGTATTTGGAAGTTTGAATTTGTATACCAAACAGTGGCAATCACAAGTGATTTGCCAAGTCATTTGATTACTGATAAACATTGAGTAGTCCGTAGTTAAAGTCATGCCGGAAATATATATATATAATGGTGGAATCTGTAAGAAAGTGAAAGACTTTTAAATCAGATAAGCCAAGTTAACTTTATGGTTATAAAAATAAAAGTTGTACAAAGTTATAGTTTATATATTTACTGGCTCATCTCACTCTCTCTCTCTCTCTCTATCTCTCTGTTTGAGTTATTGCCAAAATGAAAATCCGTTCCCACGTTTGCACAAACTACAATACAGTTTTATACACATAACTGGGTTTTGGGCCTGAGAATATTTTGTGATGTCCACCTGCAAAAACCTACACTACTAAAAATTAAAGAGGAAAGAAGATCTGTTTTGTTGCAATCCCGTAGTCTCTATATATATCTTTCAGACTCAGCTGCGTGCGAGCTGTGAGGCTCACAACGGAGCAGAGCTACGCACGAAATGGTTTTTTTTTGTTTTTGTTGTCTTTGGCCATCATTTTTTTTATTATTATTATTATTATATACAGCAGGTAGTATAGGAAAGCGTTTCCAAACAATTGAGTTTTCAAATTGACAATTTTTTTTTTTTTTCGTAGTTGTAAAGAGAAATAGAACAATGCCGTTGGCTGGCATTGCACCTGAACTGAAGCTGAACTAGTGAAAGATCACGTCTATTGTGTTGCCTGTAGAAAAATAATGCTTCATATAATTAAAAACAAAAAGAAAAAAAAAGTAAAAATGATGAACAAAAACCTGGCTCTATCAATGATGGCGATGGCGATGGCTTATGAAAGCAGCTGCCAAAAAAAAAAAACAGTAAGAAAAGAGAGAGAGATATAATTTATAAAACAAGTTTGTTGCTTGAGTCTTTTGTTTTGCAACAAGGCGCTCGTCAAGTTTTTGGGGAGCAAAGATAATTCGGGTACTCCGACTGTAGTCGCCATACGATTAAACGCATCACCACTGACAAATGAGCAGCATATCCTGTTGATCCTGTTGTGAGTGTATAATTATAACGCTCTTGTACGTGTGAACGCAGCAGTTTTAATTGCAAAAATAATTAAAAGCTCATAAATTAACAACTTGCAGCAATAAAAACAAAAGCAAAAACAAAAACAAAATATAAAAATAAACGAAACGTGCAAATTTAATTATGGACCAACTCAATTAATTCATTAAGCAGCCAGTTGCAGTTGCGTTGCAGCAGTACTGCAGCAACTAAACTGAAGTATAGACGACAGCAGCAGCAAAATCAATCAACGCCAAATACAGACACACATGCTAGTATGAGTATATTCCCTAAGGATATGGGCTGTGGTCATATAACATAACCGGTTTGTAGCATGTACAACAATCCTGTTGGCATCCTGCAACACCAGAAACGGACCGTACTTAGAATATGTATTATGCAACCTGGCAAGCGTACAGAAGTGCGCCAGGGCTTTCATAATTTATTGATTTTATATGGCGTCACATTTGTCTCTTTGTCTGTCTCTCGACACTGGACGCTGACAGTTTTTGCCACTGTCAATGCCACTGCCATTGCCACTGCCATTGCCACAGTTTGTGGCATTGCCATTGACATCGCAATGCCAAAGACATTTTGACAGTTGCAGCTTGTCATCGCAATACACCGCTGTGCTGTCACTTTAATTGCAACTGACGCATTGCCAAAAAATACACTGGCAAAACATCCTGTAAGCCCTCTACAAGCATTTCTTCCTCTTCTACTGCTTGTTGCTCTTCTTCTTCTTCTTCCTCTTCTTCTGCATGGCACATACCGCAATAAGCTTGACTGTCACTTCAATTATTCATGCTGCCAAATAAACATTGCAAGCTGCACTATTCTGCCACACTCCCCAACAGTTTTTGTACCACTGTGCCAACTGCATACAGTATATACAGTATGCCAAGACTATGATTAAATAATATATAATACTTTCGATGACCCTTTTTGATCATAATTCATGCCAAGCGGAAGTTTGTGCTGCTTTGGGGCAACTGTTAACAGCAACCCCGAAATTATCAACTTTATAATTGCGTCATAAACTGTTTGATTATAGAACAAGTTTATAGGGAAATTGTATGAAGCGGATAACTAGATAAAAACATAAATTAAAATTTTAAAATTATAATTAAAAATTATTTAAGCTGCCTAATTTGTTGCTTTTACCGTTAGTTTCACATATTAGGGATTCATTTGCAACCCTTTTTGTTGCACATTTACGTTGATGCATAGATAATAAATTAAAAGAATGCAGAGGTAACTGCAATTAAAATGGAAACCCATTTGATAAGGGGGTCAAGTCAAACTAACCCTTTTAAAAAAACCTTCGACCATTAATTCTAACAAAACCTTTCAGCCTTAACTTTGTGGCAGGTGCAACAAAGTCACAAACGCACACAGACACAATTTTAATAACTTCGATAAAATATATAGACAATATTATGGCTTAATTTCGTTGGGATGAAGCAAACGGTTTTAAAGTTAACAATTAAATTGCAATTTTGTGCAAATCCTTGAAGCAATTACTGTATACATATATATATTTATATATATATAACTGTTATTGTTACTGTTTACTGTTGCTAGTTTGCTAGTTGCACCTGCATCAGCAGTCGACTTGTTGAAGATGCATATCATAATTTGGCTTGCTGCTCATTAAAGCCCGTGCAACGAAGCACATCGTATTTATTTTTATTAATTTTGATAGCAAAATGTTCCTATATAGATATCTGTCTGTGTGTGTGTGTATGTGTATTGTAAATGGGTCGTCTGCAACATGCAACATGCAACACCATGCACTGCTGTGTTGTGGCAAGTGCAGCATGACCAAAAACCCAAAAATTCAACCCTAAACCTAAAAAATATATACACTGCACACGCTTCATACCCTTTTTTTCATACTTTTCATTGAAATGCATCTCCAAAAAAAAAAAAGGAAAATAAAAATAAAATACTGCAACAAACAACATTGAACATTTGATAGAGTTTCGTGTCACGGTATCATCCGCATCCTATCCATTCGATTTCTACGCTTTCTACACTCACTCGTCCGGTTAAGAACAGGTGTAATGATTTTATTTTGCACCTTGACTTTAGCTTCCGTTTCGTTTCGTTTTTGTTGCCAATAACTTTTTGGCCAAGGGGTAATTTCAATGTATTTGCTTCCTTAACAAACCCACACACACATACTACGAATTTTATATACAGGATGTTCCATTTTGTAATGTTGTTGCTGCTTCAGTTCTTTTTTAATTGATTTACCAAACGTATCACGTGAATATCTTTTGATTTAGCTAGTTCTTTAATCAGTTTTAGATTATATATAGCAAGCTTTTCTATGTATATATTCATCTTATTACTTACCTAGCTCCTTTCTCCGTCTATGCTCCTCGGATTCAACATGCATATACAGGGACAACGCACAGTGTAGCAACGGCAGGACTATAATCAGTTTGGGAAATGTTCTCCAATTCAACTCCATAGTGGAAACAGAATATGGTATAATAATAAAATACGTTAACAAAATATATGACAATAAAAATTACAGTTAAACAATTGATTAAAGAGTTGTATGTAACACCCTGTATACTACGACTCTGTTAAAATTGTTAATTGTATACAAAAGGACTTTATTATCGGAAATGTATCGTAAGCAGCAGTATTTAGCTACACTGCAAAAAATATTACCATAACTTTATATGGCATAAAAAACAGAGCTTCAGCAGTTCTAAAGAGTTTTTCATTTCAGTATTTTTTAAAATTTTTTTCAGTGTATTTACAGTATGACAATTTAATACAAGCGCAAGACAACTTCCTCAATATCAATCATTACGCCTGCAATATTTCCTACCCCCATATACAGCTTTCTTTATATACGTATGCATATGTATATGTAAGAAAAAAGCAGTTTGCCCTCTTTTTAAGAAATTTGGTAAGAGGCAACTGCAATTTTCAGGTGTTAGCCAAGTTGCTGGGGCAACCCTTTCATTAGACAGGCAAAAATGATATATTTAATCCGTTCGCTTATATATATACCACAGTACCACAAGCAGTGAAGCGTATGCACGTCTTCGATATGCCAACAACAACAACAACAACAACAACAACAACAGCAACAACATGAAGAAGAAGAAGTCCAGTAATGATAAACCTGATATGGAACACACTTAAGGGCTTAACTTGGGTAATCTGCAGTTTGTTCAAGTAGAAACAGCAGCGACAACAACAACAAGCACTGAGACAGTCTGTACAGGCCAAATTAAAACATAAGTGTGCGTATGGTATATATAATGGAGCTGAAGGCAGGAGGTACAGACAGAGGGGAGTACTTGAACAGCAAATAAACAACAGCATAGGGGATAGAGATAGGGATATGGATATAAACAGGGACAGGGACAGATGCAGATCGCTGCCAGTTGCCAGTGAAACGTTGCATTGATGCAGGTGGATTTCTCAAGTGGTTGCGTCCCTTCACTTCTTGCTTTAAGTATCTAAATGATATATATACATATGAAAAAGTAGTATATATACATATACATACATCTATACATATATATATTGACTGCAACTCAAGGGCAAAGTTAGATATCATAACACTTTCTTTCAAATGAAACAAGTGCACAGGAAGTAGGCTTAGAACACTTTATGTATATATAATGAAAGTCAAATAGAGTCTATTGATTATAAGCGATGTTTATGCTGTTTATGTTATCCTTAATATATATATAATTCATTCCGTTACTTATCCTATTCCTAATACAATTTCTAGAAAGTTTTATCAACAATTCTAACGAAACAAAATATTCCTTGCAGACAGTTAAATTTCCCTTTGGGATATGGAACTCTTTATATCCCTAAAAGAAGATTTAAATATATATTAATTAAATTAATAAAATTGCTTGTAAATCTTACTTATAATTTATATTTGTATAATATAACATTTACATTGAAATTATGTCCCTTGTTTGATTTTATGATCTGACATAAGCTGAGTGACAGTTTTACCTTTTGATGTATTCACATTTATTGACTTAAAGCAGTTATAAATTGTCCTTAATTTAAAGTCGTAAAAACTATGAGAAATAGTAATTTAATATTTGGCTAAATAAATACAGAAAATCCAAGATTTAAACCAAAAAGAAAGAAGGCGTGTGTTAAGAAGCTGTGACAGTTCTGAGACGCATTATTCATGCTTCTCTCAGATTTTTGTGTTTGTTAGTTGACTTTGCGAAGATTGAAGGGAAATAAAGGAGATTGTAGGGAAATGTAGGAAAATGCAATTGTATGTGGTGTCAAAAGTCGCAAAGCAATCCATCAATTTAACAGTTAGGGAAAAGAAATCAACGAAGCGAAGCACAAAGAAACTGGAAAATCGTAAAATAAATTGTATAAAATAATTCAAAGGAGAAGGACAAAAAGGACACAGAAGTCGCACAGAGGGTGGGTTGCTGCTGTAAGCAAACGAATCAATTCTTTAAAATCAAATTTTTTTTCTTTTGCTAAGTAACAATGAAAGAGAGAAATCATGTTGCAGTTGTAAGAAATGTAGCTCCTTTTGTGGCATGTTTGCGCAATGTTAACAACGCTAAGTAAACTTTAAGTTGCACAGACGCCCCAGACGCTGCATCAGCTGCCCAAGTGTCAACAAACTGTATCCCAATCTGTGTCTACCAACGCGTGCCATATGTCAGACCCAAAAATAGCATATAAAAAAAAAAATATCGTACCTAAAACAAAAGTACAAAAATCTGCCTCCAAAAAGACTGACGTCATGTAATTAAAAACCACACGCTTATCATTTATTTACCAGGTTGCATCCACCAAATCGTCAACGTGCCACAACCATATACAAGCTGCTGTTGCTGTTGCTGTTGCTGTTGCTGTTACTGTGGCTTTTGATTGGCTTCGCGGCAGCGCATTAAGTGTCGTATTCAAAGACACTAAAAAAATATATATATATAAAATATAAAGCAAAAGCAAAATCCTGCTGCTGCCCCATGTGGCAGACGGCGTAGTCCATCAACAACTGCAACAACTGTCGCCCTGGCATCAGGTTCGCTTTCTTGTCCAGATTTTTTTGTTTTATTTTGCTTTTAATTTTTTTGCTTTACGCTGCGACTCGTGTGTGGCAACCTTAGCAGCGACATGCCGCAAAACATTCCGCTCGATAAATTTTCAGCAATCAAATTGAAGTTCCCTTTTTTTTTTGTTATTTTTTGCTTCTTGCTGCACATTATTTATGCCTTAATATTGGCTAAGTATTGTGGGTCAACCACTACACACACTACGCCCCAACTGAGGCAATCAATTCTCGAACTGTAGCCCAGTTTGCCACTAACTTGCTTGGATTTTGGTCTTAACGCATATTTATATAGCTATTTGTACGTTTAAGCTGAAAATCACTTAACTTAAGTTTAAGACCAGCCAAGGCAGAGTTCATTATTTTCGAGTGCTGCTCATTAACTTGGTAATTGCACACTTAAAAGATTTATTTTTTATCTTTAAAAACACCTTTTTCTCTCTTTCTCTCTCTCTTAAATATAACTAATTATTTATAATAATTTAAGCTCTAATTTAATATAAGTTAACATATGAATACTGAAGGGTAATCAAGTCTGCAGTTGGGAGTATAATACAGCAGCTTTTGATTAAACTAAAGCAATTTGATTTAGATTCTAAACTAGGATAAAATACTGGGAAAAAAGGGTTTAGGCTTTGCTATAGTTAAAGTCTTTTCAGCTCTTTGGTAAAGCCTAAGCCAATTTACTTATACTAATATAAATCACATATATAATATCAGATCAATAAATTATATCAGATATATATAAAAAAAATCTGTAATTTTAAATTTGAATTCCCGATTTTATATGTATAGCTTCATATGAAGCAGTTAAACACATGTAAAATAGTTGTAAGCAAGCTAAACACGAATTGAACCTGAAGAATGTTAATTGAAAAGTTAATTCAATGGAATTGGCAATTGTTTTTGAACGCTTTTAAAACGCGGCTAAGACACACGCCCACGCATGATAAATAATTTAATAGGAAAAAGCAAAAAAAAAAACAAATAAAGTAACAAAGAGGAAAGAAGCAGCAAAATAGCAAATTAATATTGGAAGAACTTATTGGCATGATAGTCAGATATATATCTATATATATTTATATATATATATTCAAAGACAACACACCCAACTTGTAGAGTTTTGAGTTCAGTTTGGAATGTTAAATTATGCAGCAAATGTTGGTTGTTGTTCTTCAACTGAAGAAACAGTAGATTCTATTGCCTGTTGCTTGTTGTCTGTTTTCTATGTTGCTGTCTATGGCATTGTTTCTAGTTAAGCAGCATTGACTGTGATTGCGACCATTTTGATGTTTATCAGCAGAGCAGCAGCTGCTGTGGCAGAGCTCATAACAAAATAAAAAAAAAAAGAAAACCAAAGAAATAACAAAAGTAAATCTCTTTGGCATGGTAAAAAAAGGAATTCAAAGAGAGAAATCCATTTGAGCTAGCGGCTGCAGCCTGTTGCGCACAGGATGCACAGTTTGTTCTCTGTGTTATCCTTCGAAAATCCTGCGTAAAAAGTACCTGCTGTGACCACCAACTGGCAAATGTTTCGTGCATTCGTTTCATTTCTTGCATTCCCTTTAGGATTTCGCTTCGCTTTGAGTATTGAGCTAAAGGACCCTATTACTAACAATCTGTTGCTCGCCATGCACATGTCTCTGATTCTCATGTTTTGATTCTGAATATGATGCCCACGCAAGGTGTTCCACTGACCCTCTTTACACTGGTATGTGTGTGTATGTGTGTATATGTGTGTGTGTATCCATATGCAACTGTAGCGTTCTTTTATTTTCGCAGAAGTGCCGTATGCCTATAGAAATTTCGAGCATCATCTGCAGCTTGTAACTAGTATAATAGTTATAGAGGGATTTTGGTACAGTTGCCACCAAGCTAATCACAACTAACACCATATAGTCTCTTAATTGGCTTTCGAAAGGAATTTGTTTGATGTTGCCTATGTTGATTTGTTTTTTTTTTCGTTTTTTTTTGGATCACCCACACAATGGTCATGTTTGCTGCGCCCACATGCGATTGTTTGTTGCATGTTCGATAGCTAATAAAGTTGTCATTTCAGCACGATTAAGCAGTTAGCCAAACATTTTCCCATTGGCGGCACGTACAATACTCTTGCAACGAGGAGGCAACAATTACCAATAGCAGTCATTACAGTGGCAAAACCAAAGTTGGCCATAACAAGCGAGAGCGAGTGGCGCTTTATAATCATAGACGCTGTCAGAGACGTCCAACATCCACATCCACAGCCACAGCCACATCCATGTCCATGTCATACCCCATTCCCGTACTGAGAGGCAACAAAAAAATGGAATGAATGGCTAGACATGGACGCAAGCTGCACTCTAAATCAATTAACAACACGTCAAAAGTGTTGAAAATTGGACCAACGTCTGGGCAAGTGCAAGTTGCCTGCTAATAGATAAACCGGAGTTGAAGTTTAGCTTGCTTTAGATAGAAGCAATGTAAAGGGTAAAGAGATAGATAAAGAAACAAAGAGAGAGAGAGTGAGAAAGAGAGAGAGTTAGTTGATGTGAGTTGAAAAGTGAGGTGCAAAATGTATAGCAACCTGTCTACGTTGAAGGCTAATCAGCATGCAAATAATGTTGCCGCCTCTGCAAGAAGATTAAAGAGCCATGTAGCATTGATAGCCACCGTAACCAACAACGAATCAAAGATGTGGTCTGCGACTGTGAGCCAACTTGGCAGCTTGGTAACGTGGTACGTGCAAACCAGTTACAGATCGTTGAGAAAAATTATTGAGTGAAATGAATTTGTTAACACCTAGCGACGAGCGGGCGTGCCCAACATGGACTGATAATTAAGTATGCGTCACGTTGGCGTTAACATAGACACAGTTGCAACAGGAATTGCATATACCCCAGATGTACCCCTCTCCCTCTCTCTCACACTCTTTCTGTTTGTTTGTTTACTCTATTAGCGGGAGTATGCGATTTTTTAGTATAATTATGACAATAAGTAAATGATTACCAGCATCATTCAGCACATGCAACATGTCTTCATTTAACCCGTTTTAAAGTGGTCAACAAATAGTTGTTGGCATTGTTATTGTTATGATTATTATTTTCTTGTTTATTTGTTTGTCATTTCGATTGACATTCACTTGCCACATTGCCACACATCAAAAACAGATACAGATACAGATACAGATACAGATACAAATAGAGATACAAATAGAGATAGCAATGATTATCGTTAACTTATATTGGATTTGGATTTCATTTGGATTTTGTTTGGTTTAGTTTTGTCCGGCTTTTCTTGACTTACCAACTAGTTTTTCACTTTTATTTATGATGAAGATGTCAATCTGTATAGAGTCTATAGCCAGTGTCGGCATGTGTTTGTTTTTCCAATTGCCCAGCTTGGTCTAGTTGTTGGCCAACATTGGTTACTTTAAGGTGGCTGTCAGTGTCAGTGTCAGTGACAAGTTTTCCATTTTCATTTCTACCTCTAGCTTAAGGCCTGGGAAAAGTCAACTTTAGACAGTAAGAAAACAAAAACATATATTTGGATTAGGCCTAAAATGAAGTTGACTTTTATAATTGGATCTAGTTAAATCAATAAAAAAAAAAAAACAGTTTAAATTTCCCTTAAACATTTTGCTTTTCAACTGTTTTTTTCTTTACCAAAAACAGATTTCTTTTTGGTCTTTAAATCGAAACCTTCAGCACACATTCAATTCAAGTTGTTGAACCTCGGAGCTGAACATTTCCGAAATGCAAATCGCCAAAAACGAATTTACGATAAACAACAAGTTTTATGACCAAATTTCATTGAGCGTTTACCAAATGGAAAGGTAATTTTAGTAGCATGTACCTCTCCATAGGACGCTTCACTCTTTGGATCTTATGGCGGCGCGTGTCGAGCTTACAAATGATATCCAATTGCTGCTAGTCCAGAAAACATCAACACTGCCGAACACTGGTGCTCAGAGCACGGCACGTATGTGTCACCAACACTCGGCACACTCATGATATTTGTTGTGTGGGGCCACTGTTTGTCAGTGCTTATGCAGAGCGATTTCGATTTGGTTTTACTTTGGGCTTTTGGCTTTGCTTTGGGATGTGGTTTGGGAGTGAGAATGGGATGGGGACTGGTAGTAAGAGACTGAGGCGTGCGGCTATTTTATGTCAAAATAATTGTTAATCCGCAGGGAGCAGCTACATTTTGGTAGCTTCGTCATCGTCACCGTCACCGTCATCATCATACGGTTATAGCCATCTTCATGGGCAATCGGCATAGCTTGGAACTTGGTAGCTTCGTCTTAAGATATTTACGAGTAGCTGTTGCACTCGAAACGTGACAAGCTTATGAAGATTTATGGGGTTCAGGCAGCCGCCCGTCGACATTGTCAACATTGTCGCCATTTCCATTCTCACGATCGGTGTTCAATCGACAGTATTTTTTTTTTGTGTCTCCTAAATTTGTATTTTTCCCTCTTTGTTTTATCATTATTCTTAGCAATTGACAATTTCGTTTTGGTTAATTTAAGTACAAAATACGTGCAATACAGTAGACTTTGATTTTTAATTTATCCATTAAAATGCAATCATCACACCCGTTCAGCACAGTCAATACATAATACCAGTATCCCATACTCAATATACCATACCCAATATCCCATGCCCAATATCCCATGCCAAATATCCCATGCTCAATATCCCATGAACAATATCCAATACACAATTCCCAGTATCCAATATCCAATACACTCATATCATCCCAACAATCACTGTGATATGTCTTTTGTTTTATAATTTGCCAAAAATAAATATATGGCACAATATTTTAATCATTTTATATCCTCATTTTATTCAGTTTTAATTTCGTTCTGAAATGCTGCACTGCATTCTTAACACAATCGATTCACATTGAGCATTTTAATACCAATTTCGAAACTGCTCCACTTATGCTCTTACCACAATGCAAATGGCTAAGATGTGACTCAAATATCAATTGAATATTGTGATATCACTTCTGGACAGTTTGTGAAATGTTTTCAGATTATTCTGATGAAATTATATTAGTATTAAAAGAGGTAGTGACAACATAGATTTAGGTAAGATTATAATAAACTGTATTATAATTGGAACAAAAAGAAGTTATTAAATATTATAGAACTAGTTTGAATTTATAGAATTTCTAAAAAAGATTTCATTTGGAATATAATAAATTGAAATTTTGTTAATTTGGAAACCTAATTGTGATCATCAGTTTAACTGTTCCTTATGATTAGCATATTAAAAGAACAGAAGAGAACGCGGGTTGCAGTATTAGCTGCTGCTGTTAGGGTTACAGATAGCCATAAGTTAGTCCATATGTTTGACATTATCAATGCCACAGCATCTGAGGCAAGTTGCATTGTGATGGCATCACATGGCGAATGAAATGCACGAAAAGCAACATCTGAAAGAACATGGAAATAAATTCAAAACAAGCAGTAGGAACAGTTGTGATTTTAAGTGTGTTGTTTGTGTGCAGAGACAACTGTTGCGCAGGCAGTAAAACAGGATTTGTAGAATATGGTTGAAAGATTTTTTGTATTCGAATTGAAATTGAGATTAAGATTGGAATTGGGATGAGAATTGGGACTGCATTTATTTCCGTTTTGTATAAGCATTTGTTTCTCTTATTTGTAATCTTTTTGCGAGTTTTGTTTTGATTCTTAAGCCGCGACTTCTGTTTCCGCATCCTTCTTGTTTTTATGACTATGGCTATATCCTTCTGCTTCAAGAGCATTATTCGCATCTGTTGCTGAGACAGGTAGCAGAGACAAGATCTTACAAGGTTTCCGCACCTTTCCTTATGATCTGTTGCTTCCTCCGGACCGGAAGTTTTTAGGTCCTTTGTAACTAACGCCAGGCAACACAGTTTTTGGCAAATTACAGCCAGGCGGGTGGTTAATGAGTAAGGAATTGTCTTTCATAGTAATAAAGGGAAATGAAAAGAAATTCCCTTAAATATTATTTTCTTTTTTGCTGTCAGTGCAAAGGTCGAACAGGTTTTCCGTTTCAGCAAATTTGCATCACAGGAAGTTGTTGCTCTTTTCGCTTGATCCCAGGGTGAAAGGTGATGCCGTTGATCTGTTTGAGCTGCTCCTTAACAATGGGCATCATTTTTTAATGTCAACTGCATAAGAAGATAAACATGGCAAGGACTTCCACTGAAAAAAGGAACATTTGATCCTCTTTCTTCTTGCTCCACAAACCAAAAACTTTCTGCCAAATTTTACATGTAAAAGCTGAAAATAAAGACAGCAACAAAATGGACTCAAGCTAAAGTTGAAATCAAGATAAGCCATGCAACATGCATAAAGCTGCAGTAAGGACAACAAGGACTACCCTTAACAGTAGATACAATGTATTGAAAATTATGATATAAATTATACAATGCACATTGCAACAATTTTAAAATGAAAGGACAGCATAGCGTTTGCCTGTTGGCCAGGACGAAAATCGTTAAGGACAATAGCGTGTCCAAGTGCAGCTACCTGCTGTCTTTCAGCTTGAACCTGCCGATGCTTATCGCCAGTTTAAAGCGTCACAAATGAGTCTGGCCCCAGTGTAGCCGGCAAGTTGAGGACTCTGTCTCTCTGTCAGCGTGACGCGCGATTAGAGATTAGGGCAATGTCTGGACGTTCAAGGACGAAATGATGTTGTATACTGCTCAATGCAGAGACAAGCATCTAGCCAGCTGACCCACATAAGCGGAACGGCTATAAATGACTTTTCTACATTATTAAAGAGCCTATACAGGGAATACTGTGACTATCTCTTCTGCCTAACAGAAAATGTCCTGGATATCAATTTTGATGTAAAGAAAATATTTTTAAATATTATCTGTAGGATCTACTAATCTTTTTCCATATAAAATTTGTTAACATGTTTCTCTTGAAATTTTTAATAAAATGTCAAACGATGTGTCTGAATGATCCTTTAATAGAATTGACAGAAATTTTTATAACATTGTAGAGAAAACACTTTTATCCTTTGAAGCCTTAAGTTGCAAGTTTGCTTAAAGCAAAGAGAAGAGCAGAGAATATATACAGCTTGTGCCATGCAGGTCAATTACCAATTGTCAAAGGCTTAAGCAAAGCTGCAGGAGAAGGGGGAAATGTGAAGCAACAATGGCAGGACTTCTGTGTGTGAAGTAGAATGAAAGGATAATCGCTATTGTGGTGCATGTTTGCGTAAATTGCAGGCGCAGTTAGATAAAGGTAATTGTCACATAACAAAATATATTTTTGTGAAACGAAAGGATTAGATCTCAAAAAGGATATTTCAAACTGCAGCTGTCAAAGTTTGTTTATGTGTGGGTGCCCTGTAGGCTGTATAGCAATGATCGCATGATATTGAAAACTTTTTTAAAGTCGCATATGCTTATTAGAGATCAACAGCAGCAGCAGCAGCAGCAGCTGATGTTTGCGACAGGCGACAGGATATATGTTTACCAACAAAATTGAGGAAGAAAATAAGTAAAAAATGCTGTCTGCCAGTTTCTATTTAAAAAAATAAGTCATAATTTTTTTACACCCAAATAAGGACACGCACGCTCCAAAAGTGAAATGACAGGATCAGTGCTAGTGACAGCTGCTGGCGACAGCACATGCCATTATGCCTTTAGCTCTGTAGCACTGTATAACTAAAGCAGGATACGCATATCCTGCGTTTTAAATACAATATTTTGTCTATTAAAAAAATCATGTTCATGCGGCACGCGCTTGACCTTGACATGGTGCCTAGACAGAGTCCTTACAGTGCCAACTCAAATGTGTACTGTACTTGTGTGCAGCTGCGTAGGAGTCAATACGTATGAGTCTGCCAAGACATGGACAGGGACATGGACAGCCTGTCAGGCTAGCAGCGTCTTCTTTCTTATTTTTTTTTTAATATAGCCTTACTTGTTTTTTGTGTGTGTAAGTATCCTGTTCCAAACGTCCTGCGTGTACATGCGTACAGCTATAGCAATGCAAAGAAAAGACAACAGCAACAGAGTAAAAAAGAAAAAGAAAATAAATGAAGAAGTAGCTGAAGAAGCGAACAAAAATTGAGCGGGGCAGATGTTTCCTTCAACAGGCTGCAAGCAACAAAAAAAAGAAAATAAGAAAAAATAAAAAAAAAGTAACGCCACGCATGATCTGTTCAGTTCGTCCTGTTGTCTTCTTACACACACACACACACACACACACACACACACACATAGATAACTCCTGCTGCTTTTTATGCTTAGCTCAGTGCTATTCTTATTTGTGTTGTTTTTTAGTGCGTCTCATTGAACTTCTGGAGCTACGCATACAGCTGAAGGATCGAGTAACTTGTAGACAATACCTAAACTAAATCTGCTGACTATTGTTTCCGGCTCAAGGGATATACGTAATAGACAAAGTGCGGGTGCTCCTCTCTCCCTTACTCCCGCTATTCGCCCTCATTCCTATCTCAAGCTACTACAGTATATATCGGTTATAAGATGCACAGCTTATTTGCATATAACTCATGATTGCTTAAAAGAAAATATCGCATATACGCAAAAATATTTATATATTTTATATCGAATATACATATAAAACTTTCTGCATTATAGATTTTGCATATAACCAGTATATACTGTACAATGATTCAATATTATTCGTCTTAAACTTTGCTTCATTTTGAATGCAGCTCAAGTACTGCTACTACATGTAGCCACAGCCTTGTAAAAAACCCTGATATATATATATATATATATAGCTATAAATATATATGTTTATATTAATAACTTACAACAGTTTTTTATGACTTCTGTTGATATATTGCCAGATGCCTATAAAAAATAAACGAATTGGCTTACATTCATTGCAGTTGTTAATAATATGTAAAATTTAAATTAACTTTTTACTGCAAGTAATGAAAACTTAACTTAAATTTTAATTTTTAATTATTTTTAATTAAAATTAAATTTATCAATTTCATTCCAGACTTACCAGATGTATTCAATTCTATGCACATAATTCCTGGAAAATAACATTTTGTTTGGATTTCATATTATTGAGTGGCTATCAAATAAATCATTGAGCAGCAGCTGTATTTGTGTGACTTGCCCCTATATTTATTTGCCTAAAGTAAATACTGGCTATAGATAACTAACTCAATTGATACATTTGAAAGCATAACATAATTAGCTATACAATATCACATATATATATATATATATATATATAACCCTTTGGCTGCAATTCACTGCAAATTTTATACAATTTTTGACAATATTTTTGCAGCTTGAATTGAACCTTTTGTCAATTGTGGCAACTGTGACAATTGTGACAAGTCCTGGCTAAAGGATATATGCCTGCATGGGATATTATGTTTGCATATTTGCGCAAACATGACCCCAAAACTGTCTTTGAACTATTGTCAACATGGCAACCTTTTGTGTGTTTTGCTGCAATCCTTTCTCTTTGATTTTTGAGCTGCCTTTTTTGATTAGCGTTGCAAATGTTGCATGTCCTTTCAGGGATTTGGTATTAGTTTTCAATATGCATATGTCAACAGTGTTTCTGCTTTGATTGTTCTATCAAATTGTATGAATATCAAGCTGCATACAGCAAAGGCCATTGTATTGAGTTGATTCTTTGAATTCAAAAAGAGTTTTTACGTGCTTCGGGAGAATCCTTTAGCCTTAACAGTTCCATATAGTTAATAGTTCTATATAGTTCTTAGAAAGAAGTGAAATATCTCAGATCTCTGAGATCTCTATAAAAGTGCCATAAATCGTCTAGCAGCAATTCACACTCATGTGTGACTTTAAGAGATACTTTTGATGTGATTATTATGCAATCTTTCATGGTCTGACCATTGTTTACAGCCAAACACATCTGTTGCAGCCACTTTTCATAAGGTAAATACCTCAAGACCAAGAACCCTAAGACAGTCTGCAGGAGCCAAGCTGCAATATATCCTTGACTAGCAGGTTCACTGCGTTCAATGTTTAAGTATGCTTTTGTTTACTTTTCTAGTTTACACTGGCCTCTGACTGACCCTGTTTGATCCTGTGGCCTATTACACATAGCCTGTAGCGTGTAGCATGCAGCGTGTAACATGCCGCCTGTTGCTTTTCCTGTGGCTTTGTTTCAGCATTTGCAGCTGCTCAACGCATTTTCAATATTTGCATATGCGCACGCACTGTGGGTGTTTCGCTCTAAGGATCTGCGTCTAGGTCTAGGCCTGAGTCTGGCTCCGCTGTGGTCACACAATGCCATTGCTTTCATTACAGTTTACGCATCACCTGTCCAAGCAACTGATCCTTAGCATGCCACGTGCTTTGTTCAACCCAACTGACCTGCACTCAAACAATTATTTGCACTGACATTTGAGCCAGCTTACAGCCTTGGCTTGGGTTCATCAACGTGGGTGTTTCACTGTACTATAATTAGAATGCACAATATTTTATCATAAATCTAAAGCCAAGGATTATTGCAAATTTGTATAGAAACTATAAGTCCTAGTTGGTAATCCAGAGCTCTAGATGAAATCTGCCAAAGATTTAAACTATCTTAGTCTACTCTTAGAGCTAGGATAACTTTTCTTTCCTTGTTCTTTCTCTATTCAAGGATCTGCTGCAGCATAAGTCCTTTATAGCAACTTTCTTTGTCCCTAATCATTGAGCCATAGTATAGCAGATAGTCCTTATCTTTCATCGCTAGAATTGGTATCAATAAATATCATAAGATTATGTTATCTTACCTAGGGTAAAAGGACCCTTTACCCCACCACCGTCCCCACTTAGTTGGCTGTTGTGACATCATTAAACGCACATTTCTGGCAGGAGCTGTGTGAACCTTTTGGCCAAGACTGTTGGATGCGTGCATTGTAATAAATTTTATATAAATTTGACAAAATGAATCAAAACAATGCGTCGATGGTGTGGCGGTAGGACTAGCTGTTAAAATGCAAGGACACGCATGAAATGCGAAACAATTGCAGCACGCGGCAGGACACAGAAACCGACGACAGCACAGACAATGGGCCAAGTACTTGAGTGGACAATGGGCCTAGGTCCTGGCTTGATAAGTATAAGAAACTCCGTCCAGGCTGCAGGCTGCAGTGTACATTGTCGACGCCTGCTGCATGCAACACCTGGTGTTTGTATGCATGTAGCACGCAGAAGTTAAACGCTGACTCAGACAACTCATGTACAAGAGAAAAAAGAAAAAAAAAAAACAAGGACGAAGACGAAGACGAAACGGTACAGTTTGGCCAAAAACATTGCAAGATGCAACTGAGCACGTGCTGTGCTTAAGGATCACCAAGTCTCTAGCTGTCTTAAGTTGTCCCTGTGTGACTGATTGTTATATTGTGGCATTCACTTGAAGGATATATGTATATAGTATAAGTATAAGGATACTAGAGAACTGTTACTAAAAAGTCAGTTGCAGCCGCCACAACCCACGTATCCCTCGCATATGTGAACGGCTCAATTATGAGCGTCAAATTAAATTTTTGGTAACACATTGCCATGGCAGCAACCCTTTTTGTGGCAAGATGCCGTACAAGCTGCTCGCGGCATCAACATCAACATTGTGCTCGGCTGCTGTCTCTAGCCGTCTGCTGCTGCTGTTGCTGCTGCTGCTACTACTGCTGTTGGTCAGCTCTTGTCCAGGTGGTAAATCCTTAACCCGCTTCGATAATTACGCCATGCGCCGCCATTTGACTGGCTTTGACTTGAACTCAAACCTCAAGACGAAACCCAAAAAAATAAACACTCACACACACACACATGCAAACATAACTCAAACCCAAAAAACCGAACCCTTTGGCAACTGTTTCAATTTGAAGCCTTTGCTTGGCGTCTGCTACTTCTGCTGCTATAATTCGTTGGCATCTGTATCCGAGGGTTTCTTATTTATTTATTTTTTGTTAATTTTTTTTTTATTTTATCTTGTCTCTCTGCATTTTTAGCCACGTAGATTTTCAACAACATCGTTCATTAGTCCTTTCATTTTGTTTTTCTTGGCCCTTACTATTTTTTTTTCTCTTCTTTTTTTGGCAGTTGGTCATTACGTATGCACTGGCAGATGCTCTTATTGTGTTCTTATTCTCTCACTCTCTTTGCAGAAGGGTCAACTGTCCATTGGATATCGAAGTCTGCCGTCTGTAAACAACACCTTTGATTTTGAGATGGAGCTGAAGCAATAGCTATAGCTGTAGCTGGCAGTCAAATTGAATTCATTCTGCTACTCCATTGACTCCATCCACTCCATCCACTCCATCTACTCCATCTACTCCAGCTGCTTGTATGCAGTTAGAAGGGTTTACACTGACTTCTACAGGTTGCCTTTGCTTGATGACTTTCAGTAGATAAGCAGCAGAAGCCTTCTACAGTAAAATTTCAAGAAACAACCAGAAAACATTAACCAAAAAAAAAAAAACCAAGTTGCAGCCGTTCTTTGGCTTTAAGTCAATTTGGCTAACAAAGTAACAAGCATTAAGCTCAAGAGAAACAATTTAACTAGCAGCCGGCAATGCCCAAGGATAACTTTGTTTATTTTTAAGGATGTCGTTTATATTATTTGTACTTTCTGTAATTACTGTCTCTATATACAATATATAGTTGATCTCTCTCTCTCTCTCTGTCTTAGTTGTAAGCAACTGTGTAAATAATAATCTTTTGTTTAAGAAGAAGTTCATATAAATCATTTACGTAAAATAATCACAATTTGCAAGGATCTGTCAGCAGGCGACAAAGAATAGAAGTAACAACACAGAGATATAGAGAACGACAGAGAGAGAGAGCGAGCAAGTTTAGAGGAAAAACTAACAATGATAAGACAAAATGTAAGAATCCAGTCGGTAGCTAGGATAATATTGAAGGATATCTAGGAGCAGACAGACAACTCAAACAACTGTCCTTTTGGCATATGGCCACTGATGATTTTCAATAGAAGTTTATGGAATTCAATCTTTGCCAGTCGTTGGTCAAGCATCAGTGGCTTGAGACGCCGTCAACGTTGTGCTACATGCACTTTAAGTGGCCCTATATCCTTTGCAGGGATATGCTTACCCAACGCCGCCTGCAACGCCGCATGTGTCGCCATTTGCCGTATCGTTTATCCTAGTACCTACAAAAAAAAGGTACAGACAATGCACTGAACACAGAAATCTATGTAACTCTCTTGTGTAGGTGCTGCCAGTCAGCAACCCACCCAAAAAAAAAAAAAAATAAAGAAAATCTGCCTGAATGTCCTGTCTCTGTGACAATCCTGTGGTGTCGCTTACATTTGTCTTTCTTGTGGTTTATGCTCGTCTGCCTTTTGTTTAGTTTCGGCATATCTTTTGCCATATTTTCTACCATCTATTTCTGCTATTTCTATCGCATAAATTGTTTTCGTATTACTTCCAATTATATATATATATATATATATATTGCAATTGTTCATTACGATTCTGTCTAGATGCGATTATAATAGACATTGGTAGCTGTTCATTTGCGGTTCAATTAACAAATTGCGGTAGGAAAATCAAAGGAAAAACTCTAGAATAATCGCGCCTAAAATCTTGTGGCAACTCAATATCTTGCAGCACAGTAAACTGATATTCTTAAGTAGCGTTCAAAATCGATAAAAGCAGGAAGAGATATAAAGAGCAACAGACTGCAATTGATTAAGGATACTTTATACTCAATGCTAACACTTAATTCTGAGTATTTTAACAACTGATATCAAAAGTAAATACGAATACTTCAAATTGCATTTACAATTATCCTGGAAACCTCAAGAGAACGGAGCTTGAGCTTAAACAGCAAAAAACTTGCATGTTTTCTTGCATCATAATTTGCCTTTTAGCAGCGAAAGCTTCTAACTTCCTTGTTCAAATTTAACTTCTGGCAAGTAATTTTGCTTAAAGGATATGTTATATATAATTAATTGGTAAGGGTATAAACAAAAGCATTATAAAACATTTGCCAAATTGGTAAACATATCCATTTAAAGAGTTGCAACTCTACACAAGTCGTATACCCCCGGGGCATTCCTTTGAAATTACTTGTGGTAATTGCCGAGAGCAGAGTGAAAAATAGAACATATTGCTGAAAAGGCAATAGCAGGCGCAAAATGTGTTTTGGTCTGACCCCTTGGCGAAGTTCAGCTTTTAGTATTTAGGGGATAGGGGTAAGGGGAATGGTTCAGGCATTGGTTATTGTGTTCAAAGACAACAGTTGGTTGTATCTGACAGCAACCAGTTGGAGTTAATATTGTTATTGTTGCTGTTGTTGTAGCTTATAGTTGGAGCAACCTGCCAGTGGCTTTGTGGCTGTGTGAAATTGCCAATGCGCCTGCGCGCCGAGGCAACAATTTCACATTTAATGATAATAATAATGGCGATAATAGGCTAAAATTAGTTAAACACGAATTATAACAGAAAAAAAAAGAATAAGGCAAGCAAAAGGGTTTAATACATATTGCGAGGGAGCAAAATAAATGGTAAAGAGAGTGAGAGAGAGATCAGCTAACTATTTCCTTTAGCAACTTAAGTGTTGCCAGCTGTTGCCATTGTTGTTGCTGTTGCCAGCGAGATTGTCTGTGGCAAACTCGAAATTACGCGAATTGAGTTTACCAAAGTAAAGTTAAAGTTAAGCAACTAATTTGGCTCAGGTGGCGCAGCAGCAAAAGGTAAAAAAAGAATGGAAAATGGAACAAATTTATAACAATTTTGTTTAGTAGTAGGCAGAAAATGAAGTCCATATGGCCATGTGATTGGCATTGAATATGGGAATAATGTAGTTAATACTGATTAGCCAAGGCATTCAGCTAGAACCAAATTGAATGAAGTCTTTATGACTGAGCCCACTAATATGCTAGTATTTTTCGTTTATCATAATGAGCAGCTCAAACATTTTTGTCACGTACATAAATGATAAACAGTTTGCTTTGGCCAAGAGCATTTTGTATAGTCTTTAAGCCATTTTATAGCTACTTACTGCATTAACGATTTTCTTTTCTTTTTTTGAATTTGGGTTTGGTTATTACCTGACCTGAACCTTGTTTCTTTTTTTATTTGTCACCCAAAACTTTGATCTAACCGCAAGCCGTAAGTTGTGCTATTAATGTATGCCCAGTTTAACGAGTTAGTTGCCCATTTGGACGGCTTTAACTTGGCTCAAATGAGCTTCAACTTTTTTGATTACTAACTGACCACACACAATTGAACTTACCAAATATACTCTGTCAACTGTTTCCAATGATAATCTTTAAAATACTATATATATATTGTACTTGAAGACCACCCAATTTATACATCATATTAATTCTATTCTTATCTGACAGTAAATTTCATATCATTTTATATTCCATTAAAGAAGCTTCAATACCATTTGATTTAATACAAATTGAATTTAAAAAACCTAATGATATTGTATACAGAACATAATAATAATAACAATTCCTAAGAGGATCTAGTAAAAAGACCCATTCCTTATAGCTATTCAATTTTAATTAGAATTTTTATTTCAATCGCAAAAACATTTCCTTCTAATTAAGCTTAAAAGCCATTTAATACAATTTAAATAATTTCTAAATTGTAAGAGATTTAAAAATAAATAAATAATAAATTTAAATAAAACTAAAAATATATAAAAATATATATAATAATAATATATAATGAAAAATATATATATTAATTATAATAACAATATTATAATTAATATATTAATTATAATAATAAACAAGAATTAAAAATAATATATAATAAAAAGTTAATTTTATACATAAATATACACATTTAATAAACAAATAAATAATACATATTTAATAATATAAAAAGATAAAAAATAAACTATAAAATAATAATAAATAAATATATAAATGACAAAATATAAATAAATAAATATATATTATAAAATAAATAACAGTAAATAAATATATAAATAAATAAAGAAAATAATTAACTAAAAGTAAAGTAATATTAAAATAACTAAATAGTAAATAAATAAATAGAAATATTATTATATATATATATATAATATAATAGTAATACTAATTATAATTATAATGATATTAATATTAATAATAATAAATATACTAATAATAATAATGAAAATAATAGTTATTATAATCATAATAATAATAATAAAAGATATAATAAGATTCATTAAAATAGTAAAGGGATTGTACTTCTATTTATTTATTTATTATAATTTTATATTTATTTAATTCTTGTTCTTTATCAGTTTCTATGATTATTCGGAACTTATCTCTTCATTTTACAGTTTTCAACTGCAGATGAAAACGATATTTATTATTGAAATAATCCTTGTTCCACTTCTCACCTTACTTCTGTGGTAACGGATCTAATATAATATCTATATTCTTTAATATCCTTATAACAATTGTAATTGAAACTTAAATGCTGCGTAGACTGTACATTTCTTTTTATAAAATTTCTTTAAAATACTTGACCCTAATGCATATCCTTAGCCGTTGCAGCTGATGGCAGCTATTATCTATTAGATATTTCTTGTAAAGTATACATTTCCCGCAAGATACAAAATAATAATGAAAGACTCGGAAAACCACTTGAGAAGTGAAGAGTGAAAGCAGCTTGAACTATGAGGTAAAAGGATCTAAATTGAAATATTACATGATGGATAAGCAATCAAGCGATTATCCTTATAATTATGATCGACTACTGTCAGCTACCACCAATCATACACAATGTGTGTATGCTCCACTTTATGTCTTATCCTTGATCGACCACAAAATGCAATAAATTGTAGGTAACACGAAGTCGTGAATTTGACAGACAGTTACAGCTTCATATTCCCTTTTTGGTATATTGTTTTTGTTTTCGTTTTCGTTTTTGGCTCACAAAAGGGCCAAAATGTGAAATGTATAGCATACGTATAGAGCAGTAGGAGCTCAGCTTAACCATTCTTTTCATATTGACGACAGCATTATTGACGCATTTTCTATATAGTATATTGACTGCATGAAACAGAAGGACTCAAAGACACTACTAAAGAATGGAGGGGCATCTGCTGGATTCGCTACACGTTAGGGTGGAACTGACAATACATTGAAGGAATTTCGCTATATACGTTGATCTTTTGTTTGACTTTGAGCCATTGTTTAACTGTACTAAGAGTACAGTCTATGCCCAGAGGCAATAGTTACTAAGATATCCTTGTGGTCTATTAAATGAAGATTTCTAGCCTGATACTTTCATATAAGATAATATATATATAAGATGACTTTGTAAATGCCGACAGCAGCGCTTAATTTTAAAACTAATATTAATATATATTTAAGTATTTAATTAAGCATTTAACTAATAAAAATAGCAGCCCATTAAATGATACACAACATTGTATTGAAAAGGATAATCAGAGTCATAAAACTACTCGCCTGTCATAAAACAATTTTATGTATGCCAGACAGATGCAGAAGCGGAAGGATATGCAGCACTTTTATTGCACTTTTAAGTAAACAGCAAACGCGACGATAAATATTAAATATATATATATATATATATGTATGTATATATGTGTATGTATATATATATATATCTTATGTGGCATACTATCGTCGCGCGTGCCATGTCTCAGTTTATCTGTGCAACAGCTGCCACAACGTATTGCCAGCTCGATAAGAGAATTCCATTCAATTTATATATTTATATATATATATATATACGATTTTACCTTCCTTTTAAACATTTCAATATCTTTGACTTGTTGTTTACTTAGATTTCGGATTTCATATACATTATCTTATCAGCTCTGCTGCCTGCTGCTATATCTTTTATGTACTTCCCGGTACCTGACAGTTTCTATACGCTAAACTTAAGCCGAATCTTTCCTGGAAACATTATTTGTTTGAGCGAAAAGCTTAGCACGAGCCAAAAGTATATATATAAAATATATATATAATATATATATATATATATATATATATATAGCAGAGTATCATCTGAAGTGAATTCTTAACTTTATTTAAGTTGTGTCAATATTTTTTACCCCTTTAAAAGTTTAGTAAAGGTTTTTTATTTCTAAAGAATTTCGATGAAAATAAGATTAGAATTAGCATTAGATAATTGAAATTTTTTATTGCCATAAAGATTTTTCATCATGTTGTCCATATGCCATGTGCAACTGGCCAGCAAATTTGCCACACTTCGTTGCAAACCCAACAGAATATGACAACTGAATGCAACAGCTTGAGTTGGGGCAAAGGTACAGGCTTGATGATGAGTTTAAACGTAAAATAATGTAATGAAAGTTAATGTTAATAAACGGCAAGTAGTCAACATCATTATGGCAATGGAGGTAGCAACAGGCGGTGGCGTCTCCATGATAAACAACCGGAGGAGGCAAGGCGGCACATAATCAGCCCGCATAAATACAAATTAAAGTGCAGGCGATTTACGGTTAATATATGCAACAGCAACAACAAGATTATAAATGACAATAACAACGACAACATTAAATTAAACAACAACAACAACAACAACAACAATAGCAACAACAACAACAACAAACAGAAGAGAGAAAGAAAATAGCATAAAAATTAAATTTGTCGCGTGTTTGCCGCCTGCTGCTGACGAAGTAACCGAAAACAGTAAGCGATAAAGTTGAAGTTGAAGTAGAAGTCGAAGTCGAAGTTGGAGTTGGAAGTTAAAGTTGGAGTTAAAGTCGAAAGCGGTGTCCAAAAGCAGAAAGATGGCAAGCCAAGTTAAAACCAAGTTAATACAAAAAGCCAAACTGTAGCGTCTGCCACAAGAGTCAAAGACTCGAGCCCAGCATTCATTGCTAATCATGGTAATTATGGCAATGAAAAAGTTGCCCAGGCAGCCAGCAAGTAGAAGAAGATACACAAAATGAAAGTAGACACAGAAAATAGATAGACTATTAGATATCCTAAGCAAATATGTGTCGCATATTGAGATAATTAAAATATATATAGATATATGTAAAATTGATCAGATAGTTATATAAAAGAGTCAGTTTTAGATGAAGTTTGCCTACTGAATACATAAATGTTTCATATACATCAAAGCTGACAACATTTGAGCTTTTTAATGTAACTTACTGCCTAGCAACATGTTCTCAGCGCTAAGTTACATGTTGCTTTCAATATGTAAACTGCAATTGCTCTATATAAAATATCATATTCTATTTAATTAGAGTTAATGTAGAATAGATCAATATACCCTATGTTATGCTTGGCTATAGGGTATAAACAGAAATGTAAACCCAACTAGGGAGCACTTTTTATTTGTGTTGTTGTTTTATATAGTTGTCGCTTTTGTTGCTGCTGTTGTTGTCCCTGATAAATAATAAAAGAAAAAACAGTAAATACACCTGTTGGCAGCAGTTGATGTGCAACTTATTGTTGTTGTTATACTTCTGCTTCTTCTGCTTCTACAGACTGTAGACTCAACGAGTCTGTAGACTGTAGACTGTGGCTTTCGATCTTGGCCGTTAGTTGTTGATGTCGTTGTGACTGACTTGTGTCTGCGCATGCGTTAAAAATTTTCTGTTGCCACAAAAACAAAAAAAAAAAGCAACAAGCAAAAAAAAAACAAATGAAAACAAAACAAAACAAAAAACGGAAGTTTGTTGGCATCAACACAAACACCGGATGCAGCTTGCCTTCTGCTGCCTTCACAGGATAATACGAGCAGAAAAGATGAAAAAAAAAAAAAAAAAATTAAGTTTCAACAGGTTGCATTGAGCATAATGTTTAAAACTGGGAAAGCTTTTTGGCAACACAATTATATATTTTGTTTTTAAAAAGAAAAACCCGTTTGCTTATCGCTTTTAGCCAACCCCAAAAAAAAAACTTTTCAATACAGTTAATCTGCGGGCTGGCAGCTGCCTTTAGGTTCTCATCAGCATTGGTTTTAACTTTCCATTAACTTGTTCGTAATCTTTTACTGATATTAATGCTACACACATATATTAATATATATATATATATATATATATTTATATATATTTAACTGATTTTGATTATCTCATAAATATTCATTAAAAATGACAAAATGCACAGGAAGCTACCGAATTTTGTGGCTTAAAAGTTGACAAAGCATTTCAGATATTTGTTTCCAGCGATTAAATAATGGCTTAAAGTAATGCGATCTGTCAGTTATATATGACAGTTACTTTTACTGCACTTAAAACATATCATAAATCTACACAGTTTAATATATATATATATATTATCTATATATCATTTCAGCAGTTAATCAATTGATTTCTTTTTCGTAACATTTCTCTTCATTATTTGCTTTAACTTTTTTCCAGCTTAAAAAAACGCCAAAAAATCATTAAAAAAATACTTTAAATATAGTCCATACTATAAAGTATTTAAAGCATATTTAAGTTATGTCCTTTCATTATTTTTATTATTTTTTTCATTATCCTTAACTGCAAAAGTTTGTTTAAAAAAGTAATTTTTGCCTGCAACTTTCTTTCGTATTGCAATTAATTATACAACAAAAAGTTGGAGGAGTCTTTATAAAAAAAAGAGGACTAAAGTATAACAAAATTAGCAACTGTGTAATTTACTGTTATCCTTGCGCATAGCTTAAGTTCTTCGTCTAGACAGGACTAGTCAATGTCAGGGACAGGTTGGCATAGTAAAACATTTTGTTTTTCTAGTCCTGCACCTGCAGTGCCTTCTTCTTTTAAAGAAAATTAATGATGTCAGTGGACTGAGGGCGTGCACCTTGAAACGCCCAAAATGCTACGAAATTACAGTTAGTAAGCAACCTTTAAGTGAACCCAAAAACCTTAACCTAAACTGTAGCTAAAATGATTGTGCGGAATATTTTTAAAAACTAACAAAATCTGTTGGAATTCACTTTGTCGGCATTGAACTCAAAAGCAGGTTATTAAATTGCACCCAAGTGCTGATCCTTGAGCTGATCCTTTGCTCTAAGTTATACTGCATTACGTGCGGTAAATCCATTTCAGGACTATGCTATGTGTCCTTTTTATCAGTGGGTGTTTTAGGCATTGGTTTTTTCTTTCGCAGAGCAGTTTTCAGTTCAGTTTTTGGGTATTGCCCGCAATGTGTTTGGAAAATTCATTTGCAACGAAACATGTGTTGTACATAGGATCCTTGCAAGGATAAGATATAGCCAGTGTCTAAGTATGCCATATGCTTTATAGATATGCACTTCATATAACAGAACATTTGTCATTTCATAAGAAGAAAGTACACTGTGAAATCAATTGAAAGGACTCTGCCTCAGGGATATCAAATACAGATAGTTAAAATCTAGCTGCAGCCTTAGCTTAAGCACTAAAAACAACAACAACTTTCTCTGCTTCAGTTCTTATCCTTTAAGAATAGCTAAGGATCATTTAACAGTTAAAGTTAAATACTTCCTTATTTGGCAAACTAAAGCAACATCCGTTTGCAAAGGATCTTGATGCAATGCAATTAAAAAGATTCCCACAGAATCAAAGCAAACAAAGATTATGCAATACACCTGAAAAACCCTCGCCAAAAGGTAAGCTAAGACAGCGAAAGATACAGCGAAAGATACAGAGAGAGACAGAGAGAGAGAGAGAGAGTGAAAGATAGTTGAGGGTGCCTTCTGACTGCTTCCGTTCTCAGGCAGTAAAAATTTCATTTCAACTGCTGCCAATTAAAAAATTTTTAAAAACAGTTTCTAACAAGTCCAACAGAAAGGATTAAGAACTAGAAATTGGCATCTGGTTTGTGTGGAAGCCTTGCGAACTATATCAAAAAATTTCACACGGAAGTAAACAGGACATCAGCAGAAAAATATCAAAAACAAATCTCAATGCTGAGACGAGCGCCAGCTGCGGTTTGCTTCATATCGAACAGCATCGCCTGGGAAGTGTTTGGTGTTTGGTGCATATCCTAGCTAAAGTACCTGCTGTCTTCAACATGTGTATGTGCCTGTCTGCGTGTGTGTGTGTGTGTGTGTATGGGAAGCACACATGTCCTGAAAACTGTTGTGTGTTTCATTTTCTTGCTGAGTTTTGTGGTTGGGTTTCTGTTTTGCATCAAATCAAACATAAATATATTTTTCTATTCTCTCTCTCTCTACTTTTTTGTTCTGTTACATTTGCATCCTGTGGGAAACGATTTCATTTCAGCATCCTTCAGGGTATGTGGAACTATGTGAAAATTTGTTGGAGTACACCTGCTAAGCAGTTAGGAGCTGGAAAATACTTTACAATAGTTTTTCTTAAGGAAGAAAACAAGGATATTAAAAAGGATAAGGCTGCTGTGAGAAAGTTTTATGTTTTGGCTTAAAGAAAGGAAATTTTTCTAACTGAATTCTCTAATGTTTATCCTTGAGTTAACCCAGTTGTTTCCTTCTGGTTACTAACTTAAGCCACTTGACTGTTAGTCCTTGCTCATTTCCAATCAATCGATAGAAAAACATCCGGTCACAAGTTATTCAGTCCGAAGGACTTCTGCCTGGCACTTGTTATTCTTAAGCATTGAGTGTCCTGGCGGCGACATTCAACATCCTTATTTGCATGGCGTGGGCAAAACGCAGGAAATGTCCGCGAACCAACTGCAAAACTTGACGCAGCAGCAACAACAGCAGCAACAGCAACAGCAACAACTACCTGCTGCTGCGACACTGGCATTGCTGTCGTTGCTGTTGTTGTCCTTCGCGCAAAACCGGAAGTAGCCAAGGCTCAAGGTGCAAAACAACAAGCGAGCAGCATGTGGATGATGGATATACAGAGAGACTGTGCCAGGGACGCATCAACTTCGAAGACTCTGCCACAAACTGAAGCAGTGTCTGAGTAGCAAGCGTAATTTGATTCGCGTTCATAGACAGATCTTAGAAAGGATCTGTTGCTGTTGTTGCATCTACTACACCCGCGCTTTTTATTGTATTACTGTAGAGAGCCAAGGCGGAAGAAAGGAAGGAAGGAAGGAAGTGCCTTAAGAAATTCCCACGAACTGAACCTAAAGCCTTCAGTTCAATGTATTGCTTCCGGTTTCGTTTAGTTGTTGTTTACGCGAATTTTTACGCATTCAAAATTTTTCGTTCGTTTTCTTCAATGAATATATAAATGAATGAAATGAATGAATGATCCTGCTGCCAAACGAGTTATGCACTTTCATAACAGGATGTTTACTGCTTGCCCCAAAAACAGCTTTCTCTCTCTCTCTCTCTCTCTGTCTCTCCTTTTCGCTCTCTGCTCCATTGAGCAAGGACATTATTCAATCAGCTTTGCAACTTGTGCCACAATTCTTGGAATCATTTCAATAGCCTCGAAATTTATATTTGCCGCAATTCCAGGAATTGGACTTGGAAGCTGCAAAACTTTTGCATCCTTTAACTAAATTTTAAGTGTTCTATATATATAATACAAATTATAGATACTGTATAGTATGGTTAAATAAAGCTTTATTTAATCTTAATAAAATATATAAAAAAAAATAAATTAATTATATTTTGCTTTCCTAACAAAAGAACATTTTGATTTATTTTCTTTGCTTTTTACACTTAGAGAAACTTTGGGTGCTTCTTCTTAAGTATATTAAAAAGTATATAAATTTTATTTAAGTATGATATATAATGTAATATGTTGCACTTTTGGGGCTTAATGCAGCAAAATTTGCTGTTTACAACTAAAGAAAATCTGAGGCCAAAACTGGGAACAGTTCGGTTCATAAACAATTTATGCAGCTCGAAGTTTGTACTATAAAAAGTAATTATATATTTATAAATAGTATTTATTTATATAAAGTACAAAATATATATAAAATATATTATATGCAAGACAAATGTAAAGTATTTTTAATAGGTTCTTAAGTTATCCTTAATACAACTAAGCGCCAGGATGTGTTAGCCTATGCCGCAGCCTTTTGTTGCTTGGGTTTTATGCAATTTTTAACATTTTAGAGAAACTTTAAATAAGCGTAATAACAATATATATAATATATATATAAAACTACACATTTACAATATAATTTAAACAAAGATATAAATAAATTATTTTATAATTATATTCTTACTTTTTTACACTCTTAAAACTCATCCCAAAGTAAAGAAAACTGTTCCCATTTTGAAGTGTAATACAATTGGAAGTTTCTTATAAAGCAGCATTCGAGCTGAGCTTCTATTGCTCTTCAAACTATTACCAACAACTTATTAACAAACTGTCAACTTATTAGCTTAAAATTTAAACACAGTTTAGCTAAATCAGCTTAATACAAAGTTGAACAAAAAAGGTTAAAAGTGTTGCAGCCACGCGCCTAATTTACAACGTATCTCAAGGCAAACAACAAATTGAGCAAAAATTAATAATACAAAAAAAATAAAAATTAATAAAAATAAAAAATAAATAAAAGTTAAATGAAATACACGACCCTACAGTAAGTTAAGGACGAGATGTAAAAGAAAAAGAAGAAAGAAAAAATAAAATAACATAAAGTACACTTGCAAAGTGAAAGAAAGGCAACGCGCAACGTTGCAGGAGGGGTGCAACTGTAAAGAGACGCTATCTGATCGACAGCTCAAACGAGCGTCCAAGCCACCAAGCGATACAAGCGATCCATGCGATCCATGCGACCATGCGACCATGCGACCATGCGACCATGCGACCAGGCGACCATGCGACCAAATCGACCACACGACAGATCGCCAGATCGCCGCGTGCGTGTGGAGTACATGACCCCAATTTCTTTTGGGTTTTCTGTGTGTGTTTTGGGTTTTTCTGTTTTTGCTTATTATTCAAAACGGCAAGGCGCCCTTTTTGACAGTAGAGGGAGCGGTATGGGAGGGAGGGGAGGAGGCACAGAGTAGTTTGAAGTTGTTGGCAAGAAGTGCAGCGTATAGAGAGGGCGACAAGGGGGACACCCTTTTTGGAAGGATGATGAATGTTACGCTTTCAATTTGGAGCAGCAGGACATCTGTTTTGGCCAGCAGCTCTGCTACCTGCGCCAGCCCCAATAACCGGTTTACAGGTGCTAACTTGACTCTGTAGATCTGGCTTAAACTGAGGCACAGACACCAAAGCCAAATGCATGCATCTTAGTCTGGCTATGAGTCTGCGCCTGGGTCTGCTAACTCAGCCCCCGGCGGCTGTTTGCCCGTTGCCCGTTTGCCCGTTTGCCCGTTGCCTTTTTGGCCTTTTGCCCCACAGCCCGCAGCTTTTGGCGGCCATAAATTTGTGTTTAATTTAAAAACTTTTCACTCTTCGCTCGCATTTTACTGCCTAATTTATGGCGCAAAGAGATTTTTTTTTTTTTGCTTTGTTTAAATATTGAAGTTCCCAGGAGCAGCGTCAAAGACACCCAAGACCATTGGCCAAAGTCATCCTCAACTACTTCTACATTATGTCCAGGTTCATGTCTCCGTCTCTCACATGAAAGTGAGGTGAAATTTTTTTTAAGGTGGCTCTTGTAAAATTGGGTGTTGACTTGATTGGTTTTTTTTTTTTGGTACTCCACCCCCTCCCCCCCCCCCCCCTTTATACTGTTCTTTTATGTTGCGTTTCTCCTGCACATTCGTATGCAAATGTTGCCATGGCCCAAACAATCGACACGACAGTCAAATTAATGAAGAGCGATTTTTATATACAAATTTCAACAACTTTATTCAACAACCAATTCATGTGCAACACACACACACACACACACACACACAGATACAGAAGTTTTATACATTTATCAGAGCAGCTATAAATTTATCGTTTATTATGTTGAGAAAGGAGGAATGCTTCCAAATTTCCTACAAAGGATATTAATCTTTTGCAGCATAAAGTAAGAATTTCTTATAGTTGTGCATAATATTTATATTTATATAAAAACGATTGATCCTGCCGTATTTTGGTTATACTAGAACTTAATTTAAAGCTTTCATAAGGAAGCAACCGTTAGTTACGTATGCAACTTTTCAGCTTTCCTTCCTTCCACTTTTTATTGTATTTATTTTGAGCGCCAAAAAAAGAAACTGCCCAAAACTCTTTTTATATGCAAATGTTTAGCAATAAAGAACCAAAATCCTTTTATGCGAAGTTCCTGTGGCTTATCTATGCTTCTTCTACCATATGTACATATGGGCAATGTGAGTGAAAACAACCCTTCGATAGACAAAGGATTAAGAAACTCGTATATTTGCGCGGGCAAAGTATTCGACGGTTAACAAAAAATAAAAAAAACAACATGAAATACATAAATAATAATTAATGTTTATAGCTAAGTATATTAGAGTATTTATGTATGTATATAAAAAAAATATATTTTTTTGAAAATTTTTAAATTGTTATTAGAAATGTACTTTTATTGTCATTTTCAACAACCACCTTTGTTGGTAGTGCAACAATGTTGCAGCAACATTGCGCTCGCCTTGCAACATATGAGAGAAATGTACTAAATATGCACACAAAACGCGTTTCACTCAGCAAACAACACAGCAGTTGTCTCGCTTTAACGCGCAGGCGCACCCAGCTTAATGCTCAAATACATCAGTATATAATATAGGGATGACCACGAAAAAAAATGTGTTTGCCTGTCGTCGTTTTTGCTTTTGCTTTTGCTTCACTGCAATCGTTCTCTTCGTTAAGGTGCGCTCTCTCGTGCTACGAGCGACGGCTAAAAACAAATTTCAAAAATAAAACAATTTCTGCTTTCATTCTGTTTTGGATTCTTGCGCTGTGCGGTTCGTTGCGGCTGCTTTACTGTTTTGCGCCAATTCGTTTTGTGACTCTTACGTCGTGCACATCGTTCGGTCGTGTCGCGCAAATGCAAAACGCACAACAAATTATTATTGAATATACAAATTCAAATTATATGTGCAACGATATCATTTGAATATACAAATCTGAATTAAAGCATATCAAGTGTTTAAAGATATAAATATATATATATATTTAGCTGCCAATATTAAATATTTAAATATAATAAATATTTAAAATTAAATAAATATTTTGGTAGTAAAAATTACAAAATAAGTGCATGAACAAATAAAAAAAAGTTTTTTAAATGGTTTTTTAAATAAAGCATCAACCCAAGGCAAATACAATTTTTGCATGTGTCTATGTGTATGTGCGATTATTTATATAGAAAATTTAAAAGCGGCATTTTGCCTTTCCCTCGCCCCCGTCGTGTGTGAGTAGGAAAAAGAGGAGAAGGCCGACAAATTCGACCAAAAAATTGCCGAATTTTTATCTCACAACAGAAAATCGAAAATGTGGCGCGTGCACGTGTAAAAAAATAGAAAATAAAAAGAAAACATACACACATATACAAAATAAAAAAACAACAACAACAACAAAATGCATGCAACAGCAACAAATTGCCAAAGCATGTGCCGCAGTTAGCTGCAAAGAAGAATAAAATAGAATTTCTAAAAGAGAATAATAAAAAAATAATAAACTAATATATTATTTATACATGTTGTAATTGTGTGTAAGCGTGTGTAGCAGCAACAACAACAAGGCCGCCCCACAAGGATTATTACACTTTTTCCAACACACACAACATTTTGTTGATAACAAAAAACAAAAAACAAAAAAAGAAAACAAAAAAAAACAAACAACAACAACAACAAAAAACAGCATTAAACATGCATTGGATTAAATGTTTATTAACCGCATTCATTTGCTTCACAGTTATTGTGCAGGTAAGCTTCTTTTTTTCCCTCTCTTATGCCTTCCCTTTATATTTGCTTTAGTTAAATTGCTGCAGCAACTTGTTGTTCGGCATCCCTTCGTCTATTTTAAGTAATTTTCGCTATACACATGCGCACGTACGCTGATAGTGTGCGTGTCGTTTGACTTAGCGGATGAGCTTTCGGCGTTGCCATGTTAGGCGACTTATAGAGTTGGCGTTATTTTGATGTAGCTAGAAAATCAATTGAACTGCATTTTAATTATATAATAATTATAAATTTAATTATTTATAATTATTATTACTTGTTTTTAATAGAAATTCCTGTTAATAATTATTAAAACTCTTATTTGTAATATGATATATAGAGTTTCTTGCATTGAAAAACAGCTGAGCAAATAGGGGATGGTTCTTATTATGATTGTATATCAAAAAAAGGCACCCTTCACTCTCGATTAGATGAAAACTAGTTTTATACTCTTTGAAATACTAAACGGTAAACAGGTCCATGCCCAAAATTCAATAGTCTCCTCTAGCCAGGCTCATAAAATATTACCACCAACGGCGCATGCCTAAAATTTATATAAAAAAAAAAAAAGAATATATATATGTATGTAAAAAAGGAGAAGCTGCTCGATTTCAATATGAAACTTGTATGCACAAATACATATAAAATATGTACGGGCATGTGTAAATGGGTAACATCTGCCGCTGTCGACATTTTTGCATGCGCTTTTTCATTTTACATTGGCGTTTTTGGCTACACTTTGCGTAGGTCAACGTCAACGTCAACGTCAACGTCGTCGACACATGCGCAGCGGCAGTTTCTGTTTCTTTATGTATATACATATATATATATTTTTTCCCTTTTGGATTTTGCTTCTTTCATTGATCTTTAACGCCAGCATCCCCTGGCATTGCATGTGGCTTTGCTCCATTTCTTTCCCCCTTCGCTTGGTCCTCACAGACACATTGCGTGCTTTACTTTTTTGCTTGTATTTTCTTTTCTTTATGCTTTGTTTTTTTTTTTTTTACTTTATTTAGTTGCTAATTTTAACAGCACTCGAAAAAGTGTATTAAAACCTCCTGCGGTCTTGAGTTTCGCTTTTGGACCAGCTGAAATGTTTCAAGTTTATCTTGGGGCACAGTACAAATTGCAGCTGTTGTTATTGCAAGGACTACAGCATATAGTATATAGACTTAAGTTAACAGACTTGTTATATTTTAGTTTTATTGAAAGAATTACCTTGTTAAAGCTATTAGAAGTAGGCTCTGAAAGATCTTTATCTTTTGCCTCTTATTATTATTTGCACTTCGTTTTCGCATTATTTACACATCGCTCATTATCCCATGCTGCGTTTTAATATCATTTAACTATCAAATAACCGTTCTTTGTGTCTGTCTGTCTGTCTGTCTATCTGTCTGTCTTTTTTCTATATTCTATACTCAACATGCAGTAAATTGTTATTGTTGTTGCGCATGTTCTTTTGTTCTTTTTGTGTTTTATATTTCATGCAATTTTCATATTAACATTGAGACAGCGGCGACGAATGTGATGAATGAATGAATGAATGACGCAGTCAAAGCTGCTATTGCTGCTGCTGCTGCTTCTTCTTCTTCTTGATTATCAACATCTTTGTCTCTGTCTTTAATATTGTTTTCTTTCTCTCTCTGTTGCGCATTTTATAACATAATTAATTGCAATTTAGAAACCAGAGTGCGAGGTATGAGAAGTGGGAGAAAAGGGAGAGAACCAACTCCCACACACAGAAGCTGTTTCACTTGCGCTTATAACTGTTTCCCAAGCCCGTTGTTAACGGTTGATTGTGATGATGAATTTAAATGATTAATAAACAACGCAAGCAAAGCCAAAGGGCAATCTCTATCTCTCTCTCTCTCTTTCTTCCATTCTGTATATCTGGTTCTCTTTTGCTTATTCTTTTTGCGTCTCCTTCTGCTTTAACTCAACAATCACCTGTAAAATGGCGCGACACCGAGTAAAAATGTATAATAATACGAGTAAAATGCGTGCGTACATTTTAATGCCTATTTCATGTTTGTATGTGTGACTGTGTGTATATATGTGTTGTAACCCACAACATTCAAAGAGTCAGTCAGTCAGGCAGTCAACGTAAGTTGATGTGAAAGACACTAAGCAGAAATGGCAAAAAAAAAAAAAAAGTGCTGGGGTGGGCAATGGGGAAACGCTTCAAGCCTGAGTGATCACAGTAAAATAAAATATAAAAAAAAAATAAGTAAAAGAAGCAGAAAAATAACAGAAATACGATGTTCATATTCAGTTAAAACAAAAAAAATTTACCATGGCTCATAAAAAGCAACAGCCAACAGCCAAGTGACTCAAGCAAAAGGTAAACAATGCAACGCACTATTTTCTAACACTTTTAACAAGTGTCTCCTCCATCCCTGCCCCCTACGTCCCATGCCAAATCATTCCAATGGGATAACCTGGCATAACTTGGCAGCTTTCAAGTTCTCTACAAGTTTATTCTTTTTTTATTCTATTTTTTTATTTATGTTTCTGTGCCCAAAAGGTCTTCAAGCGTAATAAAGTTCATAGTTGAAGGCAACAACAAAAAAAACCAAAAAATAAAAACTGTAACAGGTGAATAAAATTATCAAAAAAAGAAGAAAAAAAACCTACTAACTGCATAATTTCATACTCGCAGGGAAATTATTAGTTAGCTTTATGCACAGCAAAATTTCCCTAAAAGGTAAATTCTTTTTTTTTTTGTTGTTGTCGCTGCAAAGTGTGAGAAAATTATTTTTGCTGTCATTTTCTATATATTAAAATAGTGTTAAATTGTTTAACAAAACTATTTGTGGTTTTTTTTTTGTATGTATATGTATGTGTGTGTGCTGTGTGTGTGTGTGTGTGTGTAAATATTTCAGTGTTATGCAAATTGATTTGCTTTTTACATATTTTTTGACAACTGCCTGCACCTTTGTTTGAGTTTGCTTTTTATTTACTTCTTTGTATATATCTTTTTTTCTTATTGTTTGTGTCTGTTGCACTTATTTTATTTATTTTTTATTTTTTGCACTTGTCTCTCGCCTGCTATTTCTTTCTTTCTTTCATCTCTTACTATAGCAAATCTTCCTTCCGCTTATTGGTTTTTCTAACATTTTTTTTATAACGCCAGCTTTTTATTAATTCAGCTTCAGTCGCAGTCGCTGCCTGCTGCCCGCTGCCTGCTGGCTGCTGGCTGCAACGCATCATTGCTGATCGTCTATTAATTCTTCTGTGTTTTTTTTTCTGCTTCTACTATTTTTGCACTGCTCTTCTGCAAAAAAAAAAAAAGCTAAAGCTCCCGTTGAAAACGAGTTTTGCGCTCTTAACCGCTCCGCTCTCCTAAAGTTGCGGAGGCTGTTGGAAGCAGCTGCCAGCTGCATTTAAAGCAAAAAAAGAAAAACATACACACACATACACATACACAGCAAGCAGCAGCAACAACAACAAGAAAAACACTTCAATTCACTTTTAAGTCACGTTTTGCTCTTTTTGCGCTTGGCGCTGCTCTTTCGTTAGCTGCAGCAGCAGCAGCAGCTCCAACACCAGCTGACAACAACAACAACAACAACGACGACGACGACGACAGCAGCATATGTACGTTAAACTGTTATAGCTTTGGGGCTTATGCTATGCTCTCTGTGTGCTCTCACTCTCTCGCTCTCGCTCTCGCTCTGTCTGTCTGTCTCTGCTTTATGCTGCTCATACTCTTTCAAATATGGCTGCATGCACTGCTGTGGCCGCTTCTTCACCTGGCGTTTGTTTGTTGCCTTACACCTTTTGCTGCGCCTCCGACTGAACTCGACGTCGCGTCATTTCGTCGTTTCGTCGTTTAGTCACTTCGTCCGTCCGTTTGTTCGTTCGTTCGTACGTTGCTTTGCTCGTTCGTTTGTTCGTTTTAACCATCAATGTTGACCGGCAAAATCGTATGCCGTGGGAAACAATTCGGTTTTACTTGTACATTTTTTTTTTTGTTTCTTCTTTGCCTGCCTGTTGCCGTCGTCGTCGTCGTCGTCGTCGTCGTCGTCGTCGTCGTCGTCGTCGCTGCTGCTGCTTCTTTTTTTTTTTCTTTTATTTTTTTGTGCTGCTCTTTTGCCGTGCGTTGTTTTATTTTTGTTTTTATTTTCTTCTTTTTCGGCCTGCTGCTTATTAATACACGTTTTGTTGTACGTAGTGCGGCAGCGTTGCTGTCTCTGTCTCTGTCTCTGTCTCTATCTCTGTCTCTGCCGCTATTGCTGTTGCTGTTGCTGTCGACGTTAACGTTAACGTTAACGTCAACGTCAACTGTTTGCCTTTGCCAGCTTTTGCTTGCATTTGTCTGCGTTCGTTGCTTAAGTCTTTCGTTTTGCGTGAGTCTTAAGTAGTTTTTTTTTTCTTTCGTATATTTGTATAGTTTTTGCTGCTGCTTATGATCTTTATAAGTTTTATGATATCCTATATATATATATATATATATATGTATATATATGTATTCTATTTATTCCATCAGTTCATTTATAACTTCATTTTCTCAATTACCATTACAATTGTAATTACACAAAGGCGTCCGGCGTATGTTAGCGCCAAGCATTAAGCGTCAAGTGGCCAAGCTCATTAAATGTTAGTTAAGCAGCTTTGCTACAGTTCTTTTTTCATTTTGCTTTTTATTTCCCTTTATTTAATTCTTTGGGCACACCACCAACAATGGATTACACCTGTGCTTAGAGGGGGCCATTGCTACTACAGCATCAACAACAACAACAAGAACAACAGCAACAACATTCACTCAGTTAGTAGAAGGCAAGAAAAGGCAAGAAAAGAGGTAACAGCAGACGCACTTCTGCTTAATTGAGCAATTAAACACCCATGTTCATACAAAGAGATGGAAGTAAGCCAGAAATAACAACAATAACAACAATAGTAACAACAACAACAAAGCAAAACAATAAAAACTTCCCAAGCCAACCACATGTGGATCACAGACTGACTTGGTCTGCCTCAGTCTCAGTCTCAGTCTCAGTCTCAGTCTCAGTCTGTGCACATGTCTTGTTAACAATTAAATTGTCATTTTAACAAGCTTCACTTGTTGTTGTTAAAATGTTAATTGCCGAACAGTTATAGAAAATGGGCAACAACAACAACAACAACAGCTGCAAGAGCAAGAGCAACAATCAGAGCAATAACTTTAGAGCACCTATTTTTGGGCATTGCCTTGTTTCTTTTTTTTTTATATTATTATTATTATTATTGAGAGATTTTTTTAAGTTTGTGGGTTGCTTGCGCCCATTTATGGATGCCTGTGAAGTGCTCCAGCAAACACCATATAGATCATATATACCTAAAAGGAATTACAACACAAAACAAGAATTTCCCTAAGGAACAAAGCAATAGGGGGAAATTTTTAATGTTTTCATATCAATAATATTATTATTAAGTTAACTTTTAATTAAAACCACACTTTAATCTAATAAAGTTGTTAACACAGTTTGACCCATTTTACAAATTTGCCTCACACCTTAAATCGTTAAATGCGAAAGCGAATTAATTGAGAAATTTATGACAAAAGCAACGAACAAACAAAAAATTTAAGATCGACTATCAAACAAATTTGCAAATTTAAATATGCAAATGCTGAGAGCAAAAGGCGGCGCTTCAAAAAGTTTTTACAAATATTTTTTTTTTAACTTAGATTTATGTAAAATAAACCGTATGCAATCAAAAAAAGAATATACATATATATGTATATATATATATATATATGTATAAATTATATAAAAGACTTGTATATATATATATAAAATGTGATATAAAAGCAGCAAAAATCGACCGCTTGCTGCGCATTTGTTTGGTTCTTGACTCTTAATATTTCATAAGCTCGTTTTGTCCTTTGCATGGGTCTTCTTATATATATATATATTTTATATATATATATATATATATTTCTCTTTTATAGTCTTTTATATCAATTCGCCAACTGCAGTCGATTGCTACTCGTATCGGTATTTGGTTCGCCATGCAAAAATTCCAACATTTTCTTTTTGTATTTCTCAATTTTTTCCCCTTATTTTTTGGTGTATTTTTTTTTTTTTTTTCAATTCTTTTTTGTCGGTTAAATACCATGTTGAAAGATTTATTGTCAAGCCAAGAAGATTTTTGTGTTCTTTTGTGGCATTCTTCGTTCTACGATCTTCTGCAATATACATTGATACATTGAGCGTCAACGATAATGAATTGATTTTTAATTTGATTTAACTAATGCTAACTTTGACTCATATTCTCACTCTCTCTCTCTCTCTCTCTCTCTCTCTCTGTCTTTTGCAGGTTCACAGTTCTGGCAATTTTGAATTGCGTTTGAAATACTTTGGCAATGATCATGGCAGGGATAATGAAGGACATTGCTGTAGCGGTGAAATGGATCCAACGACAGGCAAATGCATTGGAACGTGTAAAACGAGATTTCGTGTCTGTTTGAAACATTATCAGGCAACCATTGATACAACATCACAGTGTACATATGGTGATGTGGTAACGCCCATACTAGGCGAGAATTCATTTAATCTAACGGATCCGCTAAGTTATCAGAATAAAGGCTTTACCAATCCCATACAATTTGCCTTCAACTTTGCCTGGCCGGTAAGTAGTAATTGCTCTCTCTCTCTATCTCTATCTATATCTCTATCTCTATATGTAGAATATAAGTCTCCCTACCATATAGACACTCTGTTAGTCACTCACTCAGTTAGTCAGTCATTCATTCAGTTAGTCAATAAAAATATCAACTGATGTCTCTTTGGATCAGTATAATCTTTGGGTTACTTCAAGCGGCGCGCGCGTCTTTGCTAATTTCTTTTGGGGGCTTTTTATAGCACAGCACTGTAACGTTTATATATAAATGAGTGTATGTATGTGTGTGTGTATATATATATATATATATATGTGTGTGTGTGTGTATGTATGACTCTATGCATTGTATTTCCGCCCGTAGCTTCGTGTCCTTGTCAAGGGTTGTTGCCGCAAAACATCTGTCGACTATTAAAATGTGCTGAAAAACGCGTGCGACGCGACGCGCCAAGCCACACCACACCACACCACACCATATCATACCATGCCACACACACCAGTAGCCGTAGCAACAACAGCAGCACCACCAAGTAGCTACTTGCACCACCAGCGACAATTTCCAGTTCGCTGAATAGGTACTGCTTCTGACAGAAGATAGGGAGAGAGCGCGATAGATAGAAAGAGTGAAAGAGCTAGAGAGAGAGAGAGAGAGAGAGAGAGGTGCAAAGCAACCCCTGTTGCCGTGACATATTGGAAACGAACGTTACTTTTTTCTTTAGTCTGAAGATCAGCTTTACAGATTTGCTATTAAAAATAGTTCTCTCTCTCTCTCTTTCTATATATATATTCCTTTCTCTCTCTCTTGCTTAATATAAATATTGCCTAAGCGAAATGCTTTGAAGTTTGCTTTTACTGGCTTAAAGAGGCCTTTGCGCCTTTTATGCTCCAGTGACCAAGTTAGTATAAACAAGTCGAAAATATATTAAGACTATGAGTTAGGTGCATGCCAAGCATTTCTTAATTATAACGAGTATTACGGCCACATTAGCTATGCCAAATGATGGCCCGTTCTTTCTGCTGGTTGTTGGTGTTCCACTATTGATGTTGTTGTTGTTGTTGGTTTGTTGGTTGTTTGAGTGCACACCCCACCTTTAAGGCTGGTAAAGTTACTCAAGCTGCAAGCGGGCCGTTTGCAGTTTGTAACGTATTTTTTGTTTTTTTTTTGTTATTTTGTAGCGGCTTCTTCTGTTTGCAGTCCAGCAGTCAGCTTTAAGGGGTTGCTTTATGCCGCTCTGCACCCGCTTCCTCTTACACACCTAGACTCTTACTCTTACTCTTCCTCTTCCTCTATATTTCACTGTGCTCTGCGCATGTGCAACGTCACTATTATTATCATTATATACATGCGTCGGCTTAAGTGGCAAAGTCATGCTAGGCCGATGCCCTGGGGCAGGGCTGTAGTTAGAGTTGTTAGGGCTGTTAGGGCTGTAGGTGAAAGGGGGGGAGGGGGGGTGTATAAGACTTATCTAGAGTTGCATAGCAAATGATGTTGGCACGTGAAATGTGTTGCAGTTGCATTTTAGTTGCAATTTTAACAGCTTTTAGCTGCGGGGTTAAGTGTTAAATTTAATATGCGAAATTTATATGCAAAAAAAAAGTAATTAGCAAAAGAAAAAAAAAATAGTTTTCCAAACACGTGCCCATACAAAGGGAAAAGAGAAAGAGGGGAAAATTGAAAAGAAAATTTTCAACTATTTTTTTTTTATAGAAATTGTTTAATTTATTCTTTGCTTGTTATAATTGACATTTATTCAGTTATTTTTGCGCTCAACTTCAAATATTTCTAGGTCAAGCTATAAAATTTAAATTTAGTTAGCAACTAGACGCGCCACTAACACACACACACACACACACACACTAGCACTAGCACTAGCAACAGTTGAAAGAGTCGCAACAGAGACTAATTTAATGTTGCACTTAATTAAAATGAGGCACGGGATGTACACGGGATGCGCACGGGGCACGCATGCCGCCGCCGCCGTCGCCTGTGACTGCGGCTACACGTCAGGGAGATTTTCTTCTTTGGTTTATGCTGAGGGGTTGACCATGCCGCCAGCCGCCAGCCGCCTGCTGCTACTCCACCTACCTCCTCCACAGCTGTTGCTGGTGTTGCTTGCTTGCTGCATGTGCCTAAAAATAGTCAACGAAGTGCAACGCAACAGAAGCAGCAACGTTGTCTGTGGCTATATTGAACTTTGTTACTTTTGTCTGTCGATCTGCCCCAACCCAACTGACAACCCTCCTGCTTTTGCTGTCTTTTCTTGTCTTGTCTTGTCTTGTTCTTTTCTGTTCTGTTCTTGTCTCTTCTCTTTTTCTTGGTTGCTATGTAGCTACGTGGCTGCCACTCCTACTCTTGTGCCCTATGCATTTGGCATGCACTTCACCCTATGCTGCTGCTGCAGCAGATATTGACGTTGATATACAGCGACAGCGCACGCGATATATATCCACACACACACACACACACACACACACACACACACATAGATACATATATGACGCTCATTTATTTTTGGATATATATATATATATATATATACTTATATTGTGTATAGAAATATATTTTTATGCATGTCTCTATACATCATTTTCTCTCTTCCATTCTCTCTAGGAAATTTTCCATTTCTTTACTTTTTTGAGAAATGAAATTTTTGCCTGATTTTTACTGCAAAAAGGTTGGACATAATTTGACTTTAAAAGTTCATAAAAATCACATAAATTTGTGTGTGTAAAGGAAAACCATTATTAATACCAGTATTCTTTTATTTTTCTTTACTATCCCTTATTTACGCTTATTTCCCATTGTTATTAACTGATGATCTATGTCTGATTTGCTTCCTGTCGTGCCCATTGAGGCTCATTTCATATTGCCAATTGCCAATTGCCAATTGCCAATGCAATTTTCAATGTCTGGCCACACCACAACAGCATACACACACACACACACTCACACACACTTAACCATTCATACACTCATCCACTCATCTAGTCAACCACTCATTCAGTCATTCATTCATTCATTAATTCATTTATTCATTTGCTCACAATGCTTCGAGTTCATTGCAGCAATGGTTATGCAATCAATCGTCACTGAGCTTATCAACTAAATTAATTCTGCATCTAACGCCCACACGACGCACCAATCGAAAGTTAGTCAAAAATTAGTCATTTACATGCAATGCAACATAACGCCCAACTAAGTTAGTCTTTGCTGGCCAGTGGCGTATCGTAAAAGGGGGGTCTTTCTATATATTATTATATACCTTATTTCAATTTCTAATCAATAGCTATAAACTAGTTTCAATTTCAACTCTTTTACCTTATTTCAATTTCTAATCAATAGCTATAAACTAGTTTCAAATTCAACTCTTTTACCTTATTTCAATTTCTAATCAATAGTTATAAACTAGTTTCAATTGAAACCATTTGGTAGTATAAAGAAACCCCCCTTTGATAGACGCCACTGTCAACGTGTCTGCTGTTAGACACCTCTGCAGTCAGCAGTGAGCAGCTCAGAGTTGTCGCTGCTTTAGAGTTGCCTTTACGCATATGCATTTTGGATTTGTTGTTGTCAGCTCTTCTGTGGATTTTTGTGTCATCTCAGTAAGCTGCTATACCCTCCCCCTCCCCCCTCCCTCGCTCAGCAATGCCCCGCAAACAACTGCCTCTGCTTGGGGCCCCTCTTCGTATTTGTAATCAAGTGTGAATTGAGGGCGCTGCCAGTTGCCAGTTGCGAGTTGCGAGTTGCGAGTTGCTAGTTTTCAGTTGCAAGTTTTTGGCTGCTAGTTGCAACTTGTGCATTTGCATTTCAAATGTAAGTTTGTCTATGTATTTGTGCGTGTGTGTGTGTGTGTTTGTTATTATTATTTTTCTTTAGTTTTTTTTTTGCCTGGCCTGCAGTCGATTGCATTAGTTAGTTGTCCGCTTGGCGGCATGTGGGAGTCTTGAAGCTTGTTGCGGTGCTGTCATAATCCGTTTATAATGAGCTCTGTGGGATGTGTGAGAGCTTTTGTGGCATTAGCTTTTTAAGTAAGATGATATCTTTATACAAAATGGAAGCAGGGGCAGGGGTAGAGGAGAGTATAGCGTTAGAGTATGGGCAAAGAAATAAATCGTTTAACCAATACACAAAATGTTCATTTCCCGTTCTGATAAGATACACTCGGGTTTCCTCTCTATCCCTCTCACTCTCGCCCTATCTCTTTCTATTTATTCTTTATTATATTCTTCAGCATTAACTAACTTTCTTTCTTTCATCCGGTTTCATTTACAGGGCACCTTCACGCTGATCGTTGAGGCCTGGCACGATACGAATAACAGCGCCAATGCAAGGACTAACAGTAAGTATATCAAACAGGATCTACAAATTATATCCTGTATATAATAATTGCTTCCTTGTTTTAAATACAAAAAATATATATTTCATAACTGGCAGATATACTATAGTATAGTATAGTATAGTATAGTATAGTATATATAGTTGCAACTTCCTGTGATCGAAAGCTGTCAAAAATTTTGCCAGGATCGTTGATCCTTTATTGACACCTGATACTTAAACTCAAATTTTTAGTTGCACTAACTGAGCAACTAACTAAAGTATGTTTTGTATATGTATGTATGTGTATGTGTGTGTGTAAGATTTCCGGCACATTGAATGGTTTTAAATAACATTAAGCCAGGCGAGCGGCTCCCTTGTTTTTTTTCATTTTATTTTAAGTTAGGGATAAACCAATGCCAAGCATTGCCGCAGACTTGTCGCCTTTTGTTGTCTGCTCGCCCTGGAACGGAAGTGTGCTGAGGTCGCCTCATCGCCCTCCCCCCGTCTCTCCGAACGCCTTAAACATTGCATGCAATTTAGTTTGCTTGGCTTGTGTCTGTCTGATTTTCTTTCCTCCCTCTCTCTCTCTCTCTCTCTCTCTATCTCTCTCTCTGTATGTATTTGTTTGTTTTTTATTGTTCTTTCCTTTATCACGAACTTTAAGTACTTCTAGGCTAAGGACTTTGATTATTTCTACTGTGGAATTCAGCGATCGTGTAGAGCGTGTAATTCATCTTGGAACAATGCGACATGGATCGTTGATTCATTCGGCGATAAGGACCACACACAAACACACACACTCACACAAACACACACATAAGAGATTGCAACTTAGCCAAGGACACAAAACACTCCCTCCATATTAGTCTCTCCCTCCCTCTCTCTTTCTTTCTCTCTCTATAGATATAATTTATATCAAAGCAGGTTTTCCTGCTACAATTTTTCCCACACATTAGTCTGACTACCTGCTTAGTTTTTCCTTTCTTTTTTTATTAGGTATTTTCCATACCTGCAACTTTTCTTTATAGAGATTTCCTTCACTTCAAGATTTATGTAAGGTTTTCTTGGAACTTGTACTTTGTTCTGCTTCTTTGGTCTTTACTATTAATAGCTTGGCCCACTCCTTTGAGGAATTTTAATTGTTTGTCTGCCACAGATTTTCCCTTTTTCTCTGCTCTCTGCTCACTTCTTTTTCCCTTTTTCTGATATCCTGCTGTGCAACTGTCTGCTGATCCTCGCGATCTTAACAACTAATTTTCAACTACGTGCTAGTGCAATAGATCTTTATCGGTTAATTCTCTTTTCACCTCCCTCTCCCTGCTGTACTTAAGCTCTGCTTCTTTTCCCCCACTCTCCTGTCTCTGCCGATTCTTGAGCAATTTCAATTTTTGCGTAGATTTTTCCTTGCAGTCGCTGTACGCGCTTGTCAAGGATTAATTTCATTATTTAAAAGTTGCTTGCTGCTTGTCGAGGTTGTTGCAGTTGTTAAAGTTGTTGCTGTTGCTGTTGTTGTTAAACGATCTCCCGCATACTTAAAGCTGCATAGCAAGTTTACGCCTGTCCTGCACCAAGTGTACTGTTGCAAGTTGCAACGAGTTTAGCAGCTCCTTTTTTTTTTGTTATATTCATTTAACATAAATTACATACAAAAAAGGAATACCAGCAAGAACAGGGTGAGGCTGAGGCTGAGGCTTAGGCTGAGGGTTAGGGTCAGGGTGAGGGTGAGGGTGAGCAGGCAGGCGTTGCCTTAGTCTCAAGATTCGACTGTTGTTGCGACCTTTTTGGCCAGCTTGCCAGCCGCCTCCAGGCAAGCAGCAGCCAGCAGCAACCTGGACTTCAACCTGAAGCGCTGAACCTGGCCAGAGACAGAGAGAGAGAGACAGCGAGAGGCAGAGACACAGCTTGACCGGCACCGCCACCTCCTTCCTTTTGCATCGTGCAAGGTGATTCTTGGGTTGATGCGTCGAAATCTTTCAACTCATGCTCTTAAGATATTTGTTGGTGTTTTTCTCTTCTTTTTATTTTTATTCTTTTACTTTTTTTTTGTATTTTATTTTACTTTTTTTTTCACCTATCCCTACCTACCAATTAATCTCTGCCAATGCCAAAGTTGTTAGTTGTTGTTGCTGTTGCGATGTTGTTAAAATGCTTATCTTTTAATTTTAACTCATTGGATCAAGCAGCAGCAGCGATGGCCCAGCAACAGTTGCTGCTGCTGCTGCTGCTGATGCTGCTGCCCCATCGAGACATCCCGAAGACTGTTGTCTTCGTCGCCTGTTTGTTGCCTCGTTGCTGTGTTGTTGCTTGTGGCACAGCTATACAAAACTTGTTGCCGCCGACACCGCCAACATCCTCCTCATCCTCAGCTTCATCCTCCTCAACGTCTTCGTCGTCGTCGTCGTCGTCGTGTGTCTTGATAAAATGGTATTTTATAAATTCCTTTAGTAGAAGTCAGCGTGCAGCAACTGCGACTAAATATTTGCAGTTTGTTTTGCGGCTTTATATATTTATATATATATATATATATATATATGTACTTAAGCTGTCTCTATCGCACACACACTACTCTCTATCCCTGTCCCTGTCCCTGTCCCTGTGGCTGACGAAGTCAAGTTCGAAATTCCATTTGCTGGCAAAATTTGTACCAAATTCCATGCAATTGTTTTAAGCTGAAGAAATTTCCCTTAAATTTCCCAAAAATGGGGAAATTTTATAGCCTTTTTCTTTTTGAAATTTTATTAAATATATTTTTTTTTATACATTTCCGCATTTGGGGGGCGTGGCATTAGGCAACATAATTGCAAAAGTTGCGGATTTTCTACTAATTTTCAATAATTAAAGGAAAAATCAAAAGGAAATAAAAATAACTGTAAAATTGTCATTTTGCGTAAATATTTTTGCACACATTTTTGCGCATTATTTTCTATATTTATTTTTTTTTATACTCAATATTTTTGTTTTTTATTATTATTATTATTTGCACTCGCAACTGGCCAAACTGGACACCAAAAGCAAAACCTGCAGTCAAATTGTGCGTCTCGCTTCAAGCGTTGCCGGTACGTCGCCTAATAACCTGTCATGCCACAAATGTGTGTGTTAGTGTGTGTGTGTAACTGTGTGTGTGTGTGTTGCAAATGTAAATAAATCCACAAGACACAATTCAATTCTTAAATTTATATATATATATATATTTTTTGGTTTCTTTGTTTTGTTTTGCATTTTTTTTTTTTTTGCCTTTGGGGAATGTTGTTGGATTTGCGCATTGAACGTGCAACTGCTGCATGTTGCCATGTTGCCATGTTGCCATGTGTCAGGTGAAGCAGCACACGACTTGGCAAACTTGGCAACTTGCAACCTGGCTTAGAATTTGGTTTGTTATTAATTAGTTGCTATTTGAATATGCTTATGGATTTTTGTCTATTTTTTTTTTCAGTTTTTTTTGACTACAAAAAATATTAGCAACCAGTTGGCCCACTTGTCAATAGCAATTGCATTCAGTTATTTATTGCTTCCACAATATTTTGACTATATTTGGTTGCACAAAATGTTTGTGTGGCATGCCACAAGTCTTAGTTATAACTACTGCAACTATTGCTACTTAAATTATACTTTCACTGCTCTTTCTTTTGCTTTTGCTTTTGCTTTTGCTTTTGCTGCCTTTATTCTTTAGGCCAACTTGAACCCCAAAATTTATGCTCTCTCTATTGCAATAGTTAATTATGTTTATTCTTTCATTCTTCTTCTTTTTCTTTTAATTTTAATATATATATTTTTGTTTTAGTTGTCTAAAACAAAAGCCTCTTGGCCCGCTTCAGCTTACGTTTAGAGTTTCAACTTGGCTGCATGCTATACGTATAGTCATGCACCTGCAATTTACTTTATAGACCATGGCATAATGTTGGCTATATACAAGATACATACACACACACACACACATATATATACATAGAGACAGACAGACACAAACAAGTTGCCATCCAATAGACCGGTCCGCTTGGCTCAACGAACAGCTGAAAATGCAATTGACGACGTTGTTTCCCTCTCTTCCTCTCTCTCTCTCTCTCTCTCTCTCTCTCTGTTCCTCTCTCTATCTCTCTTGCTTTGACTTACTCTCTGTCTCGCTGCCAGTTCAGTTGGTCGTGTGTTGCATGGCTGGTTGCCTGCCTGTTGCCAGTTGCCACCCGCTTTGCAGCACTGCAAATACCAAATTCCCCTCTTTACTTACTCCACCTCCTACTCCTCCTCCTTCTTTTTCTTCTTCTTCTTCTCCTACTGCAGCCAGATATGCCACATACCTTGCCGCAGCACTTGCTGACTGCTGCGTCTTGCGCCTGCGCAGCGACTGTGACAAGCGATTGCAGTTGAAGTTTTGGATTTTCGATTTGGTTTTCGATTTGTTTTTGGATTTGTTTTTTGGATTTAGATATGGAATTTAGATATATATATTTAGATTTTGGAATTTGTGCTTTTCGTTATTTTTGTTAACTGCTCCGGGCCAAAAGCAAAACAAAAAGTACGGCCCTATTGCCACAACTGTAAATCATGGCTCAATTAATCTTCATTAGGGCCAAGAACTGCTGCTCTTGCGGCTGTTGCTGCTGCTGCTGTTATTCTTACTGTTTCTCACACAACATTTTACTTATTGCTTATTGTTTTTGTTTTCGTTTTTTATTTCATTTTCAGATCTGCTCATCCAACGCCTTTCCGTACAGCAAGTACTCGATGTCTCTGCCGAATGGAAGACCAACAAATCCGAATCTCAATATACTTGGCTTGAATATGATTTTCGTGTCACCTGCGATCCACATTATTATGGCCATGGCTGTGCCAATCTCTGTCGGCCACGTGATGATACCTTTGGCCATTATACTTGCTCCGAGACAGGTGAAATCATATGCCTAACGGGCTGGCATGGATCCTACTGTGATAAACGTAAGTAAAGATTCAAGATATATATATGGATAGATATAGGGATTGTTTCAAATATTATTATTATTATTATGGAAAGAACTACTTCAATTTTGAATCACTTCTAAATATGCTTTTAGCCATGTTTATTGTTGTTGTAGTGGCTGGTGTTGCTGCTGCTGTGTCAAGTGTTGTTGCTGCTTGCCGCACTTGAACAGCAGCTCTCATTATTATTGAAAATCACTTGCTTGTCAAATCAAATGAGATGATTGTACACAAATACTATATATATATATATATATATATATATATGAGGGAATGTTGTGTCTGTTGAGTGGCAAGAGTGAGATAGATATATGGAGTGTGAGAGGGATAGAAAGAGATAGGCATAAGGAATTGCTAACGAATTAAAATTGTAATTATTTGGAATGCGTTGCTCTGCGATGATTTGACGAAAACTTTCAAGGTATTCGAGTATATTCAAAGTATTCGAGTAGATTTGAGTATTTGAATATTGAAATTTGAATATCGAATTTAAACAAAAAGTAGAAGGGAATGAAGTAAAAGGAAAAAATCAAACTCAAACAAATGAATTAAAAATCAATGAATTATTTTTTTTCCCCATTTTTTTTCTTATTTTTCTTTATACTTTTTTTAAGAGGGAAAAATCATTTGTCATTTGGCATGGGGCATTTTGGTATGGGGCATGGGGTATGGAGCATGGGGCAGAACAAACAGGCGCAACAAAACGTCTAACGAACTGACTGAAAACAACAACAGCAAAACAATCCAAAAGAAATCACTGAGGAAGCAGCAACAGAAGAAGAAAACAGAGGCAAAACAACAACAACAACAACAAACAAATCTCAGACAGGCCCTTTGTAGTAGCCCACAAGCTACCTATGAAGCATTTTCGTGTAGTGTGGAACTTACACACACACACACACACACACACACACGCACACGCACACTCCAAACACACACTCATACGCATAAACAGTGAATCAGAGCACAAAACTGAACGAAGAGCACGAAAAATCTTCCCACGCCAAGTGCAAAGGGGCCCCACGTTTCATATACAAAGGTGTGGTGTGTGGACACACATACATACATATACATACGCATACAGATACATGCAAACTACAGCAGCTTCTTGCTCATCATGATGTTGCTGCCTTTGCTGTTGTTGCTGCTGTTGTTGCTGTTGTTGCTGCTGTTGTTGCTGCTGATGATAATGATGCAGCGTCGGTATCGTTGACGTCGCTTTTTGAGTATCTTTCCTTTCGTTGCTCTTCGTCATTGCCATCGCCTTTGCCATCGTCTGCATGCCTCACATTGCTGAGGACGAGACCGGAGAACTTCCTTTAGGGCTGGCTACGGCTGATTACACCTTTAATGTGGTCCGATCTCCGATCTCCGATTCGGCCTGCCAAAACTGCCAAAACTGCCAAACTGCCAAACTGCCTGTTTGCCTTCCTTCTTGTTTTTTGTTTTTATTTTTTTGGGCCACATAATTTTGTGTCCTTCTGCTGCTTTTTGTTGCTGGTTCCATAACAACAACAACAACAACAGCAACAGCAGCAACAGCAACAGCAGCAGCTGCCTCTTCCGCTCTTTCTGTTGCTTTACTTTATTTTCAAGTTAAATGCGCAAAAATGAGCTTAAATTAAGGCACACACACACACAAACACACACACACACGCATACAATCATTTGTGCGAAAATTATTTTCCAGCAGCAGCAAATAAAAAGCCAAAACGTGCGGCAGCAAAAAACATACCAAAAGTAGCAACAACAGCAACAACAACAACAAAAAAAGTTGCTCATGTGGAAGTGAATTGCCTTTATGAAATTGGCCCAAAAGGTCTGAAAGTTGGCTTTGTTTTTTTCGTTTTTGAATGAAGTTCAAACTGATCGTTTCATATGCTCCATGTATGTGTGTGTGTGTGTGTGCGTGTGTGTTGCTTAATTTTAAGGAAATAAGCTATTTAAACGCAGGATAGTTTGTTGTCGTACCTTATGAATGAACCCATGAACCAATGAACAGCTGCGTAAGGACACAGCTGTGGCTCTTCTACCAATAAAACACGAAAAAGAGTTAACAAAAAGCCTTGCCAAGATTTAGAATATATATACAATATACATATATATATATATATATATATATATAGCCAAGTTAAGTGAAAGTAGTATCTATGTAATTGGTAAATTGGCGTCATAATCATTAGACCTTTTGCTGCTCCTAATCCATGAGATACTTTTGCGTCATCAGCCTGCGGGCGTGTGAACACACAGAAGAGCAGCCTCCAGAACCTAACAAACTGAGCACGTTTAAAATGTGTAGGCACGAAACGATCCTCAAGACTTGGCTACTAGCTAACAACAACTAGCAACTAGCAACTAGCAACTAGAAGCAACAACAACAACAACAAGTTGAAACTCACTTTCAGTCGCTGCAGCATAAAACCGATTTGAAGTAAAACTGCGGCTGCTGCTCTCGATTCCTGTGTCCATTCTTTGGTCTGCTGTGCTGGCCACGTAATAAAAATCATGGCCAATTGCCAATATTACGTCTTATATATATTATCTGCGTGCGGGGGAAATTAAAAGCGCAACAGAAACAACAGCAACAGCAGCAGCAGCAGCAGCAGCAGCAGCAAGAGCGGCAACAGCAGCAGCAACAGGAGTTGGTAGTCAGTTGCCAGGAGCCAGAAGACAGGAGAGAGAACACGTTTTAGTGATTTTCTAGCAATTTTCCTGGCATTGTTGTTGCTGTTGTTGCAGCTGTGTGAGTGTTGCTGAATGAAACTCTTATGTCTGGCGCTGTTTGAGCAATAAAAGGGATGAGCAGCAGAAGTCTATCTACAGTATTGTTGACCAGTTTAAAGAGGAGCTTTACCTTATTCGCAATCCTCACGATTTTCTTTTAGTCTACCAATATATATATATATATATATAAGACAAGTCGGGCGGGTGTAAACTACTCCCCTACTTCCTGCCAGGGCATAGCCCGCCCCAAACATCTTCAGTTCAGCAAGTTTAGTCTAAGTCCCTGAGATCAGAAGAAGAAACATGTTTGCCACATTCTTGGCCCAACTTCAGTTTCAGCTCCTCCTCTTCTCCCTTTCTTTTACACTTTACCACACTCTCTCTCTCTCTCTCTCTTTCTATCTCTATCTGTGATATAGCTCTCTCACTTCAATACACAATCGAAGTTTTCGTCGAACCTTTCGGAGCTTGGGAATCTGTTTTCGGCTTGTCTTTTTTTTTATATATATATATATATTTTTTTTTTGCTTTATGATGCTGCAGCAACTCTTAGAGCTCTTCGTGGCCATGGGATTATTTCATTTTGTGGTGTTTCCTTTTGGCCAAGCCTGGCCTGGCCTGGGCTGGCCTGGACTGGGTTGGCCTGGCTCTGCTGTGGTGTTGTTTGGTGTGTTGTTCGCATATTAGAAACAAGTTATTCCTGCTGCACAGTTTTAGAGTCATTGGTGTTTTGGGGCCATGATTCATTTTGGCCAACAAACAATAAACAACAAACATTTGAAACGTTTTGTCTACTCTTTTATTTATTGAAGATGTTTCACATTTGTGCCTTTTAGCGGTTTTTCATAGCCTCAAAACGCGTGAAAAAGAAAGTTTGTTTTCCACTTAAAAATCTGTATTTTATTTCTATTTTTCTATTTGTCTATTTGACTCTTTTGTTTTTTTCATTTTTTTTTTTTACCAAAATTCGTGTGGGCTGCGATTGTCGTTTGTTGCGTGTGGGTGCAATCTCTACATTTTGGCCGAAACAGGTGGTCGGCGTTTAAGTGTTGAGAAAGTGATACTTTTCGATGCTATTATCTTAAACTATTTTATAAAATTAAATTAACATATCAATTAAAAAAAGAAACAAACTTATCTCATTCCTTCTCTTTCTATCTTTCTTTCTATTTATAGCCAAGTGTACCAAAGGTTGTGTCCATGGTCAGTGCGATAAGCCCAATCAATGCATGTAAGTATTCATTTAATTCATTTTAAAAAAATAAAAGAAAAACCTTTTCTATAGTAAATTAAAAGTGAAAACATATTTAAATGTTTTGATATGTTGCTTAGAACATTTTGTTCGCAGCATGTTTTTGCATATTGCTCGCAACATGTTGCTAATTAGTTGAAGTAAAACAAACAGCAAAATGTTTAGCGGTACTTTTATGTTGCGATCGTTTTGATGATGAGCTTTATGTAGTTGTTGTTGTTACTTTTTTTTTTGTGTATATTCATCGTTGTTGTTGTTGTTGTTGTTTGTTTGCTGCACGTTTTGTGTTTGCCACCGCCAACAATTGTCATTGGACACACCTATTACAAAGTTGTGCTACCAACTTTGGTAAAGGGCAACAGCAACATCAACAGCAAGACAAAAACAAAAACAAAATCGTATTGCTTAGCCCGTTTAGTGCACGTTTTGTGCGACCACAAGAAATTCTTTTGGTTTTATGTGGAGTGCATTGGCTGGCTGTATAGCTCTATAGCTATATAGCTATATAGCTATATAGCTGGATGGCTGGCTGTCATTTGATTGCCGAGGTTTTGCATTACAATTATTTGAGTGTTCGAGTGCCTGCTGAAATAATCAAGTAAAAGCATTATACAAACACACACACACACACACACACACACACACACACATATACAGATGCAGATACATTTTCAAATATACTTACATTTATATATATTTGTATATACAAAGATACTATTGTACAAGTAGTAGCAGCAGTCAAACGAAATTGAATTACAAAGTTTTCCCACATTTTTCATAGGGCAGGCAATTTACAATAACAATAACAACAACAACACAAACATAAACAACAGCAACAACAACAACAACTACATTTACAACAATAACGACAAAGCAAGGTGTAAGCAAACACTTTTTGACAACGCTGGCAAATATTTTCAGCATGAAATTTCAAGCTCAAATCTCATAGAGTTGCCAACCAACAGCTGTTGTTAGCAGAGTTGCCAGCTGCATTTCAGTAAGCTAATTGCGTCGTTCGTATCTTACTTAGATTTCTTTATTGATTTTTAACAGGATGTTGCTCATTATTTATGCATTGCTAGCCAATAAACCCCACCTCCCCCCCCGCACAATACATGTAACAGTTCCCAGTCATTGCCAAACGGAAATCAAAATAATTTTGTGGCTCCAATAATTGTGCCAAAAATAAATATAAAAAAAAAAACAAAAATATATATACATAAAAACATCATTCAGATCCAACAAGTAACAGCAGCAACAATTGAAATGTTATTGTTGTGATTTGGGATAAAAATGTTTGTTTAATAAATAGGGCCTCGCCGCATTGATTGTTCGTAGAAAAAACCGCAAGCATTACGCTCAACTATGCGTGTGCCACTTAACCAAAGCTAATACAAACACCAATACCAATAGTTATAGCGGGGGCAATAGCAATTCCGAGACCAAAGTCAAAAGCATTGAAAATTAAAGTGCTTTTTGTGTTATTTTGCCCTGGCCTGAGTCTTAATGGTGGGAATATTTTAATAATTCTAAGCGCGCGCGCAATATGACCAAACACACATACAAACACGCACACACACACGTACATTTATTGTTCACTAATATACACTTATTGTACACAGATACAAAAATAAAGACACTTTCAGTTGGAAGTTTATAGTTTCGTTGGGTATACACTGTTGACCGTCGCGTCGCCAATGTCTTTGACATTTCTGTTTGTGTACACACTGACGCATATCAATTACCATTTGTCTGACTGTTGTCTCTTGTCGATCGCCCCCGAACACGCCTCCTTAACAAGCGTCTGCTTTGAATTATTGCCAATTGAGACTTTGTGGGTGAAGGATTTTTTTTTATGATCATTTTTTATGTTATTTTTATTTTTTTAGTTTTTACATATTTTGCATGTACATCGAAAATGCGTTTGTAGAGATAAAAGCGCGTGCGTGAATGCTTCTCCCTATGTGTATTAGTGTGTGTGTATGTGTGTGTGTTTCATAGGAAGCGATGGAAACGCAAAGTGGAACGCGCTGCATTCAAATAAATTAATTTTGTGTCTGCTGATCGTGAGAAATGTTAAATTGTGTCTTTCTGCCTGGCGCTGTGCGGATATGTGCACTTGAAGGAAAATATAAAAAGAAAGAAAGAAAGAAAGGAAAAAAAAAAAACGACATCGCATCATTTTATTGTCTTTTTACTCTTTTTTTTTGTTTTTTTTTGACTTTCAAGTTGACATGCCTTTTCCTTTTGCTTGTACTCTTTCATCTACATCTCCTTCGGCACGGCTGTCAAGCACATGTCCCGCTTGGGGGCATCAAGCTCTTCAAATCATTGAGAAGGAGCAGTAAAAGTGCACAGCCAAAGCAAAACTTGTGCGATTATTTGCCCTTTTTATAGGTTTCTTTTTCTTTTTGCTTGCCCTCAACTCAGTCAACCGTTGCTGCGCCCACACAGCCAATTACACACATACATGCATATGTACCAAGAGGTGTTTGTGTATGTATGTGTGTGTGTGTGTGTGTGTACGATCGATTTGCTAAACAGGTGATGCATCTTCTTTCTTATTGCTTTCGCATTTGAAGAAAACTTCAAAAGTAAACCAGCGCCTAAAGCGCAATAAGCGTGTCCGTCATGTCCGTCATGTCCGTCATGTACAGCATTCAGCGCTTGTCTCTTTTGCATTTGCATTCGTATACTTCATTGATGAGCAAGAGGCATAAATTGTTGTTTTTATTTTCTTTACTTTGTTGTTTCTTTCACATTTGTTTTGGCTATGAACAAAGCTTAGTTTAATGCTTGAGCTTTGACTTTGATCGATCATCGATAAGCAATTAATTCATATTTAATAATGTGACCGAATTTCGCATTGGGTTTTATAGCAATTAGGTATTAGTTGATAAATGCATTTCTGGTCACACTTTAAAGTATGCAAATTTGTTATTTAAATTTATTTGTTATTTGTAACTTATGTTTTTTATTCTTTTTGCTTTACTTGCAGCTGTCAGGCGGGTTGGCGAGGACCATTATGTGATGAGTGTCTCACTTTTCCGAGCTGCGTGCACGGCACATGCAGTAAGCCATGGGAATGCGTTTGCAACGAAGGCTGGGGAGGTTTATTCTGTAATCAGGACTTGAACTACTGCACAAACCATCGTCCCTGCCTTAATGGTGGCACCTGTCAGAACACTGGCCAAGGTCTTTACACTTGTTATTGTGCGCCCGGCTATAGCGGCAACGATTGCCAAACGGAAATCAACTCGTGCGACGCTGATGTGAATCCTTGTCGGAACGGTGGCACCTGCGTTGATGAGGCAACAGACCGCGGCTACAAATGCACTTGCCCCAAGGGTTGGAATGGTCGCATGTGCGAAGAAAAGCTTCTCACCTGCGCAGACAAACCATGTCATCAGGGCAGATGCCGCAATACGAGCAGCAACAGCAAGCAGGGGTTTCAATGTGAATGCCCCAGCGGGTATAGCGGAGCCACTTGTGAACTGCATTTAGACAACTGCAATCCGAATCCCTGCCAAAATGGTGGCAGCTGCCAGCCAAATGGTAAATGCATCTGTCCCGACGGCTTCAAGGGTCCCAAATGTGAGCAAAACATTGATGACTGTGTGGGTCACAAATGCCAAAATGGCGGCACCTGCATCGACATGATTAACCAGTATCGCTGCCAGTGCGTGCCCGGCTTCCATGGTCCACGTTGCAGCAGCAAGGTCGATCTCTGCCTGACCAAACCATGCGCTAACGGCGGCAGCTGCACCAATCTCAACAACGACTATCAGTGTGCATGTCGTGCGGGTTTCACCGGCAAGGATTGCTCCATTGACATTGACGAATGCAGCAGTAATCCCTGTCACAACGGCGGCACCTGCATGAATCGCGTCAATAGTTTTGAATGCGTCTGCGCAAACGCTTTTCGCGGTCGCCAATGTGACGAGGAATCCTACGATTCAGTAACTGCCCACCAATATGGTACCACAAGTCAACCCCGTGCCGATGGTCTCACCAATGCTCAAGTCGTCCTCATAGCCATCTTCTCCGTAGCTATGCCATTGGTCGCTGTAATCGCCGCCTGCGTTGTCTTCTGCATGAAGCGTAAGCGTAAGCGTGCTCAAGAGAAGGACGATGCCGAGGCTCGTAAGCAGAATGAACAGAATGCTGTCGCCACGCTCCATCATAATGGCAGCGGCGTGGGAGTTGGTGTGGGCGTTGGTCTACCCGTTGGTACATTGGGTGTTAAACGTGGCAGCAGCGGTGGCCTAACCTTCGACAATAGCAATCCCAACATTATAAAGAATACGTGGGATAAATCGGTTAATAACATATGCGCCTCAGCTGCCGCAGCAGCAGCAGCAGCCGCTGCCGCCGACGAATGCCGCATGTATTCGGGGGCGTTGGCCAACTATGCCGCTGCAGCGGACAACAATGCCAATTCAGAGTTTTGCGGCGTAGGTCAAATAGCGCCGTTGCAGCGCGCCAAATCTCAAAAGCAGCTCAACACGGATCCCACGCTAATGCATCGCGCCTCGCAATTGCTATCTGCAGGCGCTGGAGCCGCCAGTGTAGTGGCGTCAGCGGCATCGGCCGGCACAACCAAAGACTATAGCGCGTCAAGCGCTGGAACGGGCGCCAGCGAGGGCAAAGGTAAACGCATTTCAGTGTTGGGCGAAGGCTCATACTGTAGCCAGCGTTGGCCATCGCTGGCCGCGGCAGGTGTTGCCGGTGCCTGCTCTACACAGCTGATGGCTGCTGCCTCAGCGACGGGCAGTGGTGCAGCGACGACGCAACGTACAGTAGTATGTGGTACGCCGCATATGTAAGCAAAGACTGTATTCATTATCCATTGCTACAGAGTAAAAGGACTACACAGTGGTAGAAACAAAGAGAGAGAGAGAGAGAGAGAGAGAGAGAGAGACGCCAAATGAGCCGCACATGGCTTTGTTGTTGATTGAAGCAGTGCAGTCGTCAAAATTGTAACAGGCTTAACTCTACACACAATTATCTAACATAACATTCAAACAATTTTTTTTTTGAAAAATCTAATATTGTAATTAATTATTTAAATTTTTAGTTTCCTATGGACTGACGTAAGCATAAAGTTTTCAATGTACATTAAATAACATTATATATATATATATATATATATACGTACAGTAGAAATTTGTTTGTGTTTATCCGTTTATCCGTTTCTCTAACTTATAAAATTTGATAACTGTACACACACACACACACACACTTGACTATAAAAATGGCGCTGGGCTGCGGCTTGTAGACACTGGAAAAATATCCAATTAGACAAAGCGCCAGCAGCCATTAAAACTCTACACAAACTGGACGAAAAGAAATAAGAAAAAACTCTACACTGACGTTTTGCATGTTACTGAAAAATCTGCTTCAATTATTATTATTATTATTTTTTAGTAATATTATTATGATGATTTAGTTGCGATATATTGTAAATAATAATTAACGCAAAAAAGAAAAAGAAAGAAAAACTAATTATAAGCATAATTAGAATAATAGTTGTAAGGACAAAAAGAAAAAATTACTACACACACACATACATAAAAATATTCCTCATTGACGCTGCATGGGCAGTCGATCGACTCTTTGTCTATGCAAAGTAGTGCACAAAACATTCTGTATATAGTAGTTATATAGGCGACTTTGATATACGAGTAGATATATACTAGAAAGACAAGAATATACTATATATATAATATATATATATATATATATATATATATATATATATACTTAAAATATTGACTATCTCGCGCTCTGCTTTTTTAGTAACTTAAATCTAATGCATATATATATATATATATATATATATATATAGATATATATATATATGCATATTATATTTATATACATCTATGTGTGAATAAATTAAATAATAACTAAATTTAATACTAGCTTAATTATACTCGTATAACAAAATAAAAACAAGCCCCGAAGACAACAACAAAACATTTAGTGATTGTATTATAAGTGTTTCATAATTCAACTTTATACACTTTTTTATTTCAAATATCTACAAAAAAAAAAAAAAAATTTTTTATTATTTAAACAAATCTTTTTTTTTATATATTTGGCATATTTTTTTTTTTTTTAATTTGGAGCAACTTTTTACACAAAAAAAAAAGTCAAGAATATTTATAGTTGTAGCTCAACTGTAAACAACAATGGATTGAATTTATAAATCTTAAGCGAAAAACTATTTGAAAATATTAACAAAAAAAAGAAAAAGAAAAAAAAATTAAATTATATTTATATATATATATCTTTGAATAAAAACAAAATTGAATGAAATATAAAAAAATACATAAAGAAATCTTTATAAATAAATATACTATGTGCGTATGTTTGAAAGTCTTCTGAAATAAATTATAGTCTTATTATATATAATAATAAATATAAAACAAAAAGAAAAAAAACAAAAACAAAATATAAAAACAACAATTTATTTACATTTAATTTTGATCTCAACCCCAATCAATGTGTAGCTTCAAAGTATAATGCAAAATCTCTTTGCGAAATTCCAAAAAAAAAAGTAAAAAAAAAATTAAATAAAATATCAAAATTAAATATTCACAAAAACCGAGAAAGAAAAAGAAAAACTCATACAACTTACAGTTAAATTGCAAATGGTTCCTCGTTAGTTTAAACCTAGATGTTAAAGTGCTAAAAAGAAACAAACAACTATGCGGCTAATTAATTAATTATGGATATACAAAAAACAACAAAAAACGAGAAAAAATCTTATATATATATATATATTATATATATTTTTATACAGTTGCTACTTAAAAACTTTACACACACACAAACAACTTAAAGCTCATTAATTTTGTAAATATTTCTAGCTATCTAAAATATGTTTTGTTATTTATACATGATACACACACACACACACACACACACATATATATATATATGTTTTATATATATATATTTTTAATGCAAAACAAAAAAAATAAAAATAAATACATAAAAGACGCGTCAGATTGTATAAAGTTTATAAGATCTTAAATATATATATATATATAAATATTTACAAAATGAAACAAAAAACATTTAAATATAATAGTTATAGGCATAAAATTGTAATTTAGTGTTGTACTTACGATTTAGTCTAAAAAATTTTATGAAATTTTAGTAATTAAACAAATGAATTGAAAAACCACAAGAAAATGCAAGAAAACAAGACAAAAAACAACAAAAAAAAAAACTACAAAAAATACGAAAAAAAGCAAAAGAAAAAAATATGAAAAAAAACAATAAAAATTTATATGAATGAATTCTCAAAAACAAAGTTTTATTATTTAATTTTATTTTTTAAATCATATGGCAACGCTGAGCTAAAGGTGGCAACAGCAATTTACGAAAATTAAAGCATTTCACAACTATAAGGAAGTATTTTTCAGGCAAACATTGCAAGCTACAACAAGATGCTGCTAGGAATAGCAACATGTTGCTAGGAGTAAGAACATGCTGCTAGGACTAACAACATGCTGCATTAACAAATGCTCGTAACAAAGGCCAATATGAGCTATAAGTGCCGAGACATTTGTCTTAACATCAGAATAAAAATTTTAATTGCAATTCCATAATGCAAAAATGCATTAAATACGTGTATAGACAACTGGCGGTAGAAAGCGCATAATGAGTGATGTGAAATGTTAAATACAAATATACATATATATATATTTACGTGCACATATATATATAGGTATGTAAACATTTTATATCTGTATATGTGTGCATGTATTTGTGTATATGGTAAGCCAACGAGCATCAAAAGTTGTTGCCTTTGCCGGCATTTGTTCTGCCCGTTTGCCATGCACTTTGGCAGTGGAAGATCATTGAGTGAAGCACCATGGGAGACAAGGAGAAAAGACTTAGAAGAGTGAAGAACATATACAATATGCTGAGGAGTAAGTACTATGGTTGTTTTAGTGGTACTTTACTCGCTGTTCTTATACTCTGTAGACAACTGTGTGAAGCCTAAAAGACAAAAGTTATTTCATTGGATTCTTCTGTTTATTTACTATATAATATATACTATATATATATACTATATTACATCTAATTGATTGTTCAGATATATGCTTGTGTCTTATACATTAATATACAATATGTTTTTGTACTAACAACATTTTTAACCTGGCCCATTGTACAAGTATCAAGTCTGCCGGCATTTACTATCATACAGAGTTGGATCGTAGGTCTTGGCTGTAGTTGCTGCTGTCTGCTGGCTGCTGTCTGCTTGCTGCTTGCTAGTTGCTAGCTGCAACAAAGCATTAACAATAAATTCTCGCATGCCATTGTGAAATTCTCACAATAATCATAAATAATACTTTATTTTTACTTCTTAAACGGCGCTGCTGCAGCCGCCTGCAGTGGCTGTTAATGAAGTTGCTGCAGCAATGCGTATGCTTATGCGTTTCCCTGGGATCAGTATTGTATCTTTTTGTTGCCTGTCAACATGGGCAACAAATATCATTGCCATAGCCATAGCCATAGCTATAGCTTTGGTCATTGCCATAGAGATGCTTGCGACACGAGACTCGTCCAGCCGCCTAATTAAGCAACTTAAAACTTGGCAACACAATGTGGCAAGTCATTTGGACAGTGGGTAGTTGAAAAATTTACCATTGTATGTGTGTGTATTCACTTGGTATATCATTTACAAAACAATTACGTATACGCCTAGGCGGCAAGATGCATCAAAGTGCGAACCACTTGAATGTTAAATCATTAAAATGCACTATGAAAATATTATGTTAGGCTCTTGGACAGTATTCAGTACTCAAACGCTGCAGAGGAGAGGTGTGTGCAGAGGGGAACGAAGGGTTACATAGAGCGTAGAGTTTAGAGTGTAGACCCGTGACAATGCTCATTCATTGAATTTCATGGGGAACGATCTTTTTTGTTGTTGTTGTTTGTTTATTTATCAAGTTGAGTTTACTCCACATTTTGTCATTTCATGGCCCGTGTGGTCAGAGATTGACGACTCTATCACTCTTGGACCTAATTGTGTTTACGTAGGCGTCCCTCGGTCCTTCATGAAGTGCCAGTGCAAACTCTAAATTAACTCATTGAAAGCGCGTTTCAATTATGTTTAGACAAACAACAGCAAACGGTCAGAGCGTTGACAGTAATAATGCTCGTTTTGTCAACGGAGGTTCCAAATAAAAAAAATAACTAAAAAAAAAAAAAGTAAATATAAAGATGAAGAAAAAAATATCCCAGACTCATTTCGATTTTATGCTTTTGTCTGCGCCTTGAAACCAGTTGGAAAAATGTTTGCCTCAATTCTCATAATACCAAAACCAAAAATACACAACAACAACAACAACAACAACAACAAAAGACACTGCAGCATACAAAATGAACAACAAGAACTTTGTGTTCTTGTTCTCATTCTTGTCTCTTTGCCTTGTCTCGCATTGTGATATACATAAAGTTTTTGTTTTTTTTGTTGTCGTTTTGTTGTTTTGTTACTCGAATCCATCGTGCATTCATTGTCTGCGCCTCTAATCGTTATAAAAGATCTCGCTTTTCATCTTCGTGACGTTCAACTGCGTTGTTGATCTTGAAAATTTGCTCTAATCGAGCTTCAACAGCAACAGCAGCAACAACAACAGCTGCCAGATTCAAAATCAAAATAGTAAACTGAGAAATCGGATTGTTTGGCTTAAATGCGCTTAGTGCACATGAACAGAGATTGTTGCTGCTGTAACAGGATTGTACACTGAGCGAAATACAGTGGCAATAGGTAAATTAGACAAGAAAAACATAAGACAAAGTCTGACAAGCAAGAGCAATAGAAAATGAGTATATAAATAGCTAAAACTAAAGAATAATCTGATGCAATTTTAAACTGTTTTCAGTTTTTAATATGAAATTGAAAATCAATTTGTATGACTACTATTACTAATATTATTTTCAGTGTACATTACTCATATAACCAAATGTGTCTTAAAACATACACCGCTAACCCATTTTAGTGTCTCATAATTTAACGAGCATCATTCATTCATCTCGGCAAGTTGGTTCCCAAATGAGCAAACGAATTAGAGACTACAACAAAAACAGCTCCAATTCTATCAAAGAGCAGCCCAATGAAGTTGACGACAAGCCGAAACAGAAAGCAAAAAAAAACAAAATATAAAATATAAAAGAAAATAAGAAAAAAAAAGGTCATCTTATCATAAATAAACTGACATAAAATCAAGAATCAAATTCAAAGCGAAGACAACCCAGTCATAGTATTATCGTCGGACCGGCATTCAAATTCAATTCATGGCAACTGGAGAAGACAAGAAATCCGTGGCTAAAAAGTACATTGTGAGGAATTACACAATAAACGAAATGCAGACCAATGGAGCGCACAATATTCAATATACAGTGGATGGGGTATATACTTACTACTAGGGTCTGAATGGTAGACGGAGGTGGAATGAAGAATCGGAAAGACGCCAGACAAAAATGATTCACTATGGAATTTTATGAGCTGAGAACATTTTCAAAACAGTCTTCAATGCCATGGGATACAAATGCAAGCGTGTGTATTAGTGGTTATTTAACCAGTTAGATATAAAGAGTGATAGAGAGAGAGAGAGAGAGAGGAGAGAGGAGAGAAGAGTCTTGTTGGTAGATCATAGCTGGCAGCTTAACAGTTTAAAGTAGCCAACTAGAAGAATTCGTTATCTACTCGCATGCAAATGAAATCGATAAAAAAAATTTATGTAAACGCTTACAGATACAGCGATAGAAGCAGCAGCGAAGAAAGCCACCAACCCCCAACCCCTCAAGCTAATTGAGTGTGAAAAAGCTGCATGAGTGCGTTGGAAAGAGACAGACGGACATTGAGTTGGAGTCTGAAATTGAGATAGAGACTCTAGAGATTATCATACAAGCTTGTTGATCCGATCCCCGCTTGGGGATTGAGCCACATGCGTGAGCCGTATACAAAGACAATTTAGGTAGCGATGCAACCGTTTAAGGCTAATAAATTTCATTTAAACGGACAGCAGACAAAACGTTCAACTTCATTTCTACTGTTATAATTTATTTCACATACTTGCAACAGCAACAAATACATATACAAATACAAATACAAATACAAATATATATAAAACCGAATCCATTTGAGATTAGCCTACAGCTTTATAGTATATACTGAAGGTCCATTTAAGATCCCAATTCAGAATCCTCCTTCCGCTTGGAACTGCGCTTTGACTCTGTCTTCAACGTTGTCGCTGCATAATTTGTCGTCGCTTGTGATTTTGTTTTGTTACTTTTTTGTTTTGTTTGAGGGTTTTGTTTTGTATCTTGTAGATACATTTGTAAGTTGGACTCGCTTTAATTCGTTTGAATTTTGTTGGCCAGCGCCAGCAACAAAAGCAACATCTACAACAACAACAACAACAACAACAACAACAATCACAAGCACTGATCATCGTGTGTGTCTCTGACTCTTCCCTGATCCCTGGTTGGGCTTCTGTTATTAATGATGTGGGAACTTCTGTTCGCTGAGCTTCTTTGGCTTGGCGCTGATTTGTATTTTGTCTTCTGCTGTATCTTGTGTCTGCCTTGTAATGCGTTCATTTAGATTTCATTAATTATGATAAATACTTTCATTAATATTGTATACAAACTGTGGAAATCAATTCGTCTTAAGCTCAAATTGCTGCAGCTCTTTAAACTTTCTTTTGATTTTTTTGTTGAAGTCTGATTTTTTGCATTTTGACCTGATTTATTAAACTCGACCTCCTGTGGGTTAACTTAAATGTTCAAACAGCAGTTCAAAAGTTAAGTAAAATCATTTATTATAATTTCCAATCATATATTAAAGGATATATTCACATTGACAACTCTCTTTGCCTGCTCAGAAACTCCTTCCCAGAATAATCAATGAAAGATCAATGATGGAACAATCTTTGACTTATCATAAAGCTTATCAAATTAAAGCTTAAAATTGTTTTCATAACAAATTTAAATATAGTTTTCCTTTAAGAATTTCCAATGAAAATTGATTTTCTTCATAGCTACAACAAATGGGCTTTAATGAGTTAAGAATCTGTTAAGTAACGTCTGAGGAGTAACTTGACCCAAATTGAAATTGAAATATCAGAAATCCAAAAAAAGAAACTGAAATATTTATGGGTAAACAGAAGACACCAAAAAGTGTATACACACTAGCTAAAAGGCAAAAAAACAACATCGTTTACTTATTGAAGAAGAGAGCGAGAGAGAGAGAGAGAGAGACAGAGAGAGATGGAGAGAGGACAAAAAAGAGGCAATAAAGAAAAATAAAAACGGTTTTGAATTTGGTTTATTTGTCATTGGCAAACAGAGTCAAGAAAGGTATCCAAAAGAGAATACACACTGTAAAGAAAAATCAGAAGAAAAATACAAAAAAAAAAAACTTAAAATAAATCAAGCACATGCCACATGATGAGTTGCATGAGAAAAGGGGCAAAGTGGCAAGTGGCAAGAGAAAGGGAAACTTGGCCCAAAGCGCTAGCCTCATAATCATATTGATGTATTACAATAGTTTGTGCAAGTACACGGATCGTCTTCTGTCTTCTTCTGTATAAACAGCCGTAAAGACTAAAAAACATTGCTAAGAGCACAGCGTACAATGTACAAAGAGCCAGAGAACAAGAGTTACAAACCAAATGAGTTATAAGTGTGTTTGTATTGTGTGTTATGTGTTATATGTTGTATGTATTGTATGTGTTGTATGTTGTGTGTAACCATACCTGCAGCTAAAGAGAATCTCAGAAGATTGACATGCGTCGAGTACTGTGTCTCATGGAGTTGAAGTTGAAGTTGAAGTTGGACTTGAAGTTGATGTTGAAGTTAAAGTTGGGATTGAAGCTATTTCTACTCTACCCTTCTACCCTTTTCCCCCTTCACACCATACCATAATCATTCCCATACCTATACCTATACCTATATCTATACCCATAACCATTGCGGATGCACGAAAACAATGGCTGAATCGAGTGTGAGTGACTGCTGCTAACGATGTGGGCATTGAGGCTATATAAATAATGGAAATGCATACTAATTAAATTGTGAGAACTTTGTCTTTGCCAGTGATCTTTACCTAATGCCCTAACCAATGATTTGCACTCGACACCATCTCCGATTGCAGCCAAACTTTATATCTGATTCCCGTTGATCTTGCTGCTGTTGTTGCTGCTGTTGCTGCTGCGTGAAGATCTCAAAGAGATGCTAATTACCACCAACTAAGCAATGGAGTGCGAGAGTGTTTCTAACTCAAATTGTATGTGTCAATATTAACTATGTATTTATAGCTGCCTAACGGAGTTTACCTATTGATTAACATCAATTTTCTTTTCTTTTTATTTTTGTTTTTTGTTTTTCTGATTATCAATTTTGGTTTTGATTTTAACAGCATTTTAATGAGCTAAGTTTTAATTATAAATAAAGAGACATCATAAATAAATATGGTTTAATATATGGCTAACAAAACACATCAGTATTAATTAGTAAATAAATATTTACTGTAACAACCCTAATTAGTATCTTTAAGGACTCTTTAACACTTCACAAATCTGACGGTCAATTGCCAGGATATTGGTGATAGAGTTCATAGCATTATGTAGTAGAATTTGAACTGAAAAATAGGTTTTTCATTATAGGTTTTGCATATAACCGGTATATACTGTACAACGATATTCCATCAGTTGATTAGCAACCTTTGTCCTAAAGCTTTGACGTCTATTTACTACACAGGCTATACATATTCAATACATACTATTTAACATTTATAACATATATTTTAATAATAGCATGAAATCCATTGAAGTTGTTAAAATATCATAATCTCACTTTTAACAACTGCAACAACTGCAACAACTGAGCCAATTATGCCACACAATTTCAATACAACGGTAAGCTGTGTATGCATATGCCGCTTAGGGAACACCAAAGATTCAAAACTGCAAATCCAATTGAGTATCACGACTCTAGCTGAATGGCTAGAGAGGGGAGTAAGTAACAGAGTAGTGAGTAGCAGTATCAATGCATATACGAGTACAAGTACAGCAACAACTTTGATCACAACATTGACAACAACTTAACTTTACACACATTGAACCGCAAATCTGTACAAATGTATTTCTACTCTATATCGATCTACCTCTTTCTTAATGTGTGTGTGTATGTGTGTATGAGTATGAGTATGTGTGTGTGTGTGTGTGTGTGTGTTAGTATATCTAATTCCCAAAGCCCAAAAAAAGGCGCACATAGGAAACGAAAATGTGAACAATTGAACAAGTTGCGGGCCTTTGGGCGTCTGCTGATGGAAGGAAGCCGAATAGCTACTTGCAACACTGTCAGCATACCACAATGCAACTACTCCTATTACATGAGAGGCACTAAGAACCTAACTCTATAGGTACAGTGAAACGATCGTCTGACAACTTTGAAAGCGCGCACACAATAGAATCGAAAACACGTCCAACAATTACGGTACTCGTACTCATACTTAGATCTTAGCCTAGTCTATGTTATTGTTGTTGTTGCTGTTTGGCTTTTGAAAATGTTCAAACATTGTCGGAAATTTGTTAACTTTAATTTTGTATTGCATTTAGACAGGCCAACCAAATAGCGTCCTATTCATTGGAAAAAAGGCTTGCGGATGATTTTTCCAAAGAAGCGAATGAAAGTCGCGGGCGTTGTGCCAATTTCCATTTAATGCTCAATTCTTGTTGTTGTCTTTGTCTTTGTTGTTGTTGTTAATGTTGTTATTGTCTTTTATTGGCCAGCTAATCGAAATTATGACAATCCTGGCAATAGCTTTAACGGTTCTCTATCATTTCATTCTGCCATTTCACGTTGCCGTAAATTTGTTTGTCAACTTGTTCGACAGACTTCCCTGACTCGATCCTATATATATATATACATAATGGTCTTATTGAGCTGAGAACCCAATTTGTTAACTTGGTTAACTATTAGTTGTTGTAGGCCGTCAACTAATTGACAAATCTAGTTAAAACAGACTCGTTAAAAAACAATTTTTAAAACTCTTTTATATACTAATTCTTTTCATATTAGAATACATAAAACTAAACTTAAAGTTAAGTGCTTGATTTAGCAGATTGCAGTTTGCAGCTTAAGCTACGTTTAGGACATGGAACCAGTTGGAGTTGTGGCCAGTTTATGTGTGATCCACTGATCCACTGGCCAGAAGAAGAAGTACTTAAAGTTGTCTTTCCTTTTTGGTTATGTAGAAACTGGTCGATTAACGTATAAGCAGCTTGATTAGAATTTTCCACTAGAGTCTAATATTTTGTTTTTATAAAAAACAAAAAAAATTTTATAATTAACTGAAATGTATTTTTTTTTTAATAGTTACAAATAACATTCTCAAACCAAATTGGGATACTTCTACCAAAAAAAAAACAGAAATTCTTACAACTCTCTTATGAGAACGATGTGGCCAAAACTGAGAGTCGGAGACTCCATAAACGGATGTCAGATCTCATCAAAGGCGATCCAAACAAAGTGGCTTTCAGCATAGGTGACATTTTTAAAATACAGATATATATACATATATATATATATATATATATATAAAGAAATATAACTGAAATGCAGAGTTAAGTTGAGTTGAGTTGCATACGGAGGGATAGAAGTTTTCTCAGCCATTGGAAACTAGTTATGTGGCAGACACACAAATCAATTTAACGATGTACTAGCCTAGTTCAAGTTGAAGATCTGTAGAACCAGATCGTGTTTGGGGTTGGGCAACATCAGCATCAGCAGCAGCATCAGCAGCAGCAGCAGCATCAGAATCAACATCAATCGCAAACGTTGTTCATTCACTATCAGGCTGGCTATGCCTATATTGACTGTAGACTATAGAGTAGAGAGAGGGAAAGACTGATTGAGAGAGCGAGAGACTGCAACTGCAACTGCAACTGCAACTGCAACTGCTACTGCTACTGCCACTGCTACTGCCACTGCTACTGCTAGTGCTATTGGTACTTGTGGCGGCATCGACTTGTGGACTTCCTGTTGTCGCGTCATTATTGTCCATCATCATTTCCATTCGTAATGAGGCGCTGACTACTAAAATGAAGTTGATCTTCAGTTCATTTAGATGCCGCCACAAAGAGTGCACACAGATCTCACATAGCGGGGGATGTTTTGGCCCTGCACGATTCTGGCCATTCTGATCAGCTGTAGCTAACTTAAACGCCTGCGACAATTTCTTGCTTTCCAACCATACAATGTATACCAGCCATGGTAAGAGAAACTGGCAAAAACTGGCATAATGTATGGCCCGAAGAGTCAGCCAGGCAACCTTATGTACAACATTTACTATGTTCGTTGACATTCTTCGCGTAATTCTTCAATTTCAATTGCATACTACGATAGACCAGTTCCAGCTATAGCTTCAGCTCTTCCAGCCTCCAGTTGTAGTCGTCTTGGTTGTTCTTCTTGCTACCAGTTCTTTTCAACGTTTTATTTAGTTTAGTTTTGTTTTATTTTTATCTTCTCTTTTTTCATTTTTTCCTTTTCTTTTTTTTTTATTATTGTATTTTTCAGTGGCAACAATTGTCGCGACATTTTTCTAGGTAAAACTCACGATCAATTGGCGACACGCTTCTTCTTGGCAGCCAAACCTGTCGGCGGCTGCGTGAGTTGTAGCCCCCGAGTCTTAGACCCAGCCAGTGCTGGTCCTGTCCTCTACTGTCCTATACCAATCTGGGCATCTCTTCACCAGCCAACATAGTAGTATCCAGCATCGCATTGCATTGGCATTGGCATTGGCATTGGCTACATTGGTACATCGGCACATCTGTTGTCGCATTGTTCTAAAGATCAACCGCATCAGCAGCAACAGCAACAGCAGCAGCAGCAACAGCAGCATCAACTGCAGCTAGCGGCGATAAAAGTGTTTATCATGTTTGCAATTATATGCTAAAATTGTAATTGCAAATGTTTGCCTAAGCTGTAAAGGGCTTTACATTTAGATAAACGTCAGCAGGCTGATCATCAGTTCCAGTATTCATACTAGCAACAGTTGCATGAGAAACCGCAACAGCAACATCAACATCAACATCAACAGCAACATCAACAGCAATAAGTAAGATTCACTTTGAAGTGTTTCGTTCTTTAAATGGATTTCTTAAACGGTTCCACTGTAGATATTTACCATTTCATTTAAATGCTGAGAACCGGATGTAAAAGCCTTTTAACTTAAACATTGATTCCTCTGGCTAGGTGTGAATGCCATGGTAGCTGTAGCTCATCATAGTTACTTAACGGTTTTTTTTTTTGGCAGAAAGGTTAATTTAATCATAAGAAACCAACTCCAAACCAAACTCAATGCCATAAAGTATTTATTATTATTACTCTAATGAGTAAATGTTATAGTCATTAACTATAGTCATAACTATTTTTATAGCAACATCTTTCATTCATTCCTTCCTGCCTACATAATAATCTCTATAGCCTCAGCGGTTTGTCAGCTACTTAAAGACAGAATGAAATAACTTATTCAGAGACATCGAATGTTATATGGAAATGTGTGGTTAATAGAAATTAGAAACTAGAACTCTAAGAAAATTCAATTTTCAGCAATTTTTATATGGAATTTAATAAAAAAAAGATTTATTTTAAATTTTTCAACTTCTGCTGCACTTAAAATAATTTAATTAAAATTAAATTAATAACTTATGAAAATAAAATAATTTATTCAGAGAGATAGAATGTTAATATGAAAATATGTAGTAAATAGAAATTAGAACTTAGAGCTCTAATGAAATTAAATATTCAGCAATTATAATATGGAATTTAATTAAAGAAAAATTTATATTAAATTTGTCAAGTTTTCCTGCACTCAAAATAATTAAATAATTTATGACATCCTTTTAATATACCAGCATTAATCAAGCTATCTTAACCTAAATGAAATTTAAATTTAATTCTCTAATGCCATTGGCTGCAATTGGCCAACATTTTAAAGTAGTTGATGTTAGGTTTAGGCCTACTACTAGCATCGAGTTAATAATTAACTTAATGTTGCTTTTGTGTTAGGGAAATGTAATGTTTGATTACAATACGCTCGTATTGTAGAATTAATCAAAAAAATTTGTATAGAAAGCCATGAAGAAGGTTAGTGTTGTTGTTATTGTGGCTGTTGTACATTTCTCTTTTGATTGTGATTATGGATTTGACTGAAAGTCGCCCACCTGAATGCAAGTCTCATGCATCATGTTAAAATCAAGAGGCCATAAATTTACCAAATGACCTCAGCCGCATCAACACTCCATCAAAATCTCGGCACTTAATGTTGTGTGTGTGCCCACCCAAAAATGGCCATTGCAATGATTATGTTGATGACGACAAAGATGATGATGATGATGCTGCTGAAGGTGATGGTTGCTGCAAGTACTGTTGCACTTCTGCTTCCAACCGGTCCAAACATAATGGCGCATCCAAAGTGTAGCTAATTTAAGGAAATGCTTACTCAACGCAACACCGTTGCTGTCAACAACAACAACAACAACAACAACAACAACAACAACAACAGCACTAAGCTCAAGCTGGACTTGTATATGAGCTGTGGCATCATGTGCATGTTGCCACTGTTGCCTACAACCAATATGGAGGCGTTTGCTGCAACGGCGCGTGATGTCCACTTTTGGTTGTCAAGCAAATTACATATATGATTTTTATGTGACAAATGAGCTTAAGATGTTGTCGTTGATGGGACAGTTTGGCTACGCTTTGCTATCAACTTCACACTCAACATGGACGCGTGACAATGTGACCCATTAAGAGACTCAAACATAACTCGATTAAGAGTCGCTAATCAATGCACTATTTGCGATTTAATTAAAACAATAATTTAATTAGTTTTTCTACTTAATTATAAGCAATTTACTGGAATTTTATTATCATATAATTCACATTCCATAATCAACATTTCTAGTACATGCAGCGCCTCAGCTCCTCCCCATTTTGCTACAACAATTTTTCATCAACACTCACGCAGTTTGACACGCTAACCTATTATTGTATTAGTCATTAGCTTTTCCAACTGTATTTCTATTTTTTTTTAATTTTCTTTTTATGATTTCTTAGATACTTTTTCGCCCACGCTACGTATTTCCATTAGTGGAAAGCTTTGAGGATGAACAATGAAAAGTGAGAGTAAAAGGTCTTGGCTATGGGGCTATCATCTATCAGTTGGTTATGTTCGTATTGATTTATGTTTTGTTTGTTGTCTAACACATACTTATGACTATGTTTTACGATCTGTTCGATCTCTTAGGTAGGTAGGTGTCTATCACATTTGGTAGTAACATGTAACTGAACATTCCAACAATGATTTCACTGCATTAAAATAACTGCAGACTGCGTGTATGCATTTAAACAATGTTTCCGATCATTGTCATAAGCAAAAGCGTAACACAAGTTGACCACAAAAATGTTTGGGTGACATACAGACAGATAGATGGATAACTTGATGCAATCGTTAAATTTGGCAAATAAGGTTAAAACGACAGTTTGACTTAGTTACTGCATTTTAGCTATGCAGCAACATAAATACTTTAGACGACAAATAAAAATAAAATAAAAATAAAAATTGTATTAAACTATTAAAGAACCTGTCGCTTTGGTATGCTTAAATGTCTATACAATAGTTTATTTATCTCAAACATTGTTTAGAATTTTTATACTTTACTTTAACTGATGGAAAGCAGAGCAATGTTTGACCCATAACGGATCTAAGCTTTAACTATTCCAAAAGAGTTTGAATAGATCACAAAGATAAAGAAGTTTTACAGTGGTTGATCATCACTATGCAGACAAATGAACCTTTACACAAATGTACCTTTATATAGGGGTAAATTGTAGTTGGGTACATGTCAATATTGAGAAATGTACCATACACAAGGGTACTTTGTAGTTGGGTACATGTTACTATGCAGAAATGTACCGTAGACAAATGTACCTTTACCTTGGGTACGTATTGATTTTATTATTAGTTACACTACATTCCCATTAGTCCTATCTTAATTAGTATTAATAAAAAACTTATATTTAATTATAAATAAAACAGCTGTTGCTTATCGATATGTTAAATATAATATTACAAAGGTTACAAGGGTTAATAAAGAGATTAATTAGTGCCAAAACTAAACTATTAAATGAATTAAATATAGCTGTCTGTAAAGTCCTTTTTTTTTGTTAATAAAAGTAACACATGCCTATCTATAAAAATAAAATTAAATTTATTTATTATTTAAAGCGAATTTCATAACACTTAAAAGCGACAGGACACTTTAAGCTAATTTTTTTTATAGAACAAGAAAAGTCAATTTGTACCAGAAAATGTCTATAAAAAATATAGCTTAAAAGACAATTATAATAAAAAGAAATATATGCTTATTTAAATAAATTATCAGCAGAGATGATCAATAAGTTTTTTCTGCTAGGTATTCTAGGAACTTAGTTGTAGCTAATCTAAAAGTACCTTATGCAAGAATTGCATAGTTGACCTTTAGAGTTGACATGAAAATTCTTAAATGCTGGACATTTATGTATCTACGTCCTTGTAAGTTACAGGCAACTCATTAGCTGGCAACAAGTGGCAACGCACATGCTTAAGCCATGGCCATAAACAACTAGTTATCTGACGAGCAAAAGGCTGACTATATCAACACTGTGCTTCAAGAGCTATGCAGAAATTCCATATGCGACATTATTCTCATAACCATAGCTGTTGCAAGCAAGTTGTTGTTGCCTGTTGTTGGAGTTCGGACTTGGGCCTGAGACTCCGGGAGTGCCTATTAGCTAAGCCAATACACTCGCATGTACTTCAAAGTGTAGGCTCTCTGGCTGACTGTGCGGATGGCTGACCATAAATCACAATGACGACGATGCGACTAATTAAAAAATCGACACGCTAAACTGGCAAAAGACAAAATTAACATTTGCTCAGATTTACAGCATAAGACAGCAGCGCTGAGAAGAGGGAAAGGGGTGTATTGGTATGAGAAACGCCCGCCGACAGACGTCAATGGTGATGGGTATCGGGGGAGCATTGGTATCGGGAACAGGGGACAGAGAGAGAGAGAGAGAGAGAGACCACTGGAACAGGCGCTACATCAGTCGGACTGATTGCTTTTGTCCTTAGTTTTGTCTTTGCTTTGTTTGTGTATTCTGTCTCTCCCTCTCTTTCTAGCTTTCTCTCTCTCTCTCTCTCTCTTTTCCTTTTTTATTTGTTTATAGCATGGATGAGGTCTTGTGGCAGTGCTTCTTCGCCTGTTAAAATTATCGACAATAATGTCAACAAGTTTTTTTATGCGTAAATCTCTGCTGGGATTCTCTTGTATACAAACAAACACACACACACAGACATACAGACAAGGATGTCCAGATACTCATACTACTAATGCAACTGCAGTCAACAGCCGGTCAACTTGGTTAGCGTGCAGGTGATCAATGTTTGCGATCAACTGCAGCAACCGGAATGAACGTTCAATGAGCACTGTAAAAAACTTGTAACTTTAGCTATAAATAAAGTATAATATATATATGTAAACATATATATATTCTTTAAGTCCTTATATTATAATCATAACATTTTTATTTATTTATAAATTTATCTTTTTCCGTTTCGATACTTTCATGTTGTGCCGTAAAAACTTAAAGTTTTTTCTCTATGTGCAGCAACCCACATGCACCACCCCTTTTTTTTCATAAACTAAAGTATCTATCTCTCTGTCTTTCACTTTGGCTAACTAGCTATCTCTTTCCTCTATGCTCGTTGTATTTACTAGTATCTTGCCTTAAGACGAGGATCGTCATCAACGCTCAATGCTGATGGCATTAATTCGATAATGCATAAAAATAAGGAATACGCTTCATTGGACTCTAATTGCTAAACGCAAACAGAAACAACAACAACAGCAACAGCAACAACAGCAACAACAGCAACTTGTAGAAGATGACAACGACAGTTGGAACTGAGGCTCAAAGTTGGGTTCTCAAGCTGGCCAAAGTGTGTTGTTGTTGTTGTTGCTGTTGCTGCTGCTGCAAGTGCATCGGGATGTTGCCATTTGATGGGCCCTTTGCCCATGGAGAAGCGGGCGGATGATCGGTAAACTGCATCAACAACGTTGCGTGTAATTAAAACGCAAACTTGTCTCTCAGTTCTGGTCATGGTGTGCCAGTGTGTATGAAGACTATAGACTGAAGACTGCAAGAGTGAAGAGTTGAAAGAGTTGCCAGAACAGACAGTATAATACTCAAGTAGGTGAAAGACGACTTAGCCAACTGCTGTTGGCTGATTTCTTGAAAGATTTGTAAACGTAAAACGTAAAAACGTAAAAACGTAAACTTTCAAAAAAGAAGAAATAAACCAGAAGTAAATATCGACAAACGTTGTCGTAGTCGCAAAAGAGAAAAAAAATTAAGAAAAACTTAAATGAGTTAAAAATTCCACACAGCTGCGTGAGAAGTTGCCGCCAAGCACAACGCGTTGTGCCTCAACTTGCTGCATGAAGTTTATATCTTTGTATTGGTTTTCTTTCTTCTTTTTTTTTTCGATTGTACTGCAACAACAACAACAACATTATTGCATTTATTGATCGAGGCGTAGCGATTATTGTTTAAACTGTTTTCAATGCGTTTACTTTGTGTAAATATTATTTCTTCAATTTATGAGCTGCAGTTGATGCTCTCCGGCTGCTTGCCGCAACGGGCAACACTATATACATACCATAATTTCTACTCTACACTCCCACAGACTAACTGACAGACAGCATGTCTTGCTCTCTCTATCACTCTCTACTACTCTCTCTCTCTCTATCTCTCTGTCTTTGTTGCTTGCAAATGCATATCAATTGAAACTGCCAGAAATTGAAATTGAAAATGCTCAAAAACAAATCAAAATAAAAGTTTGCTTAATGCATGCTGTCTCTTTCTTAGCTCTTGCTTACTTTTACTATATTATATTCAGATTTTGTATAATATATAAACTAAACATTAACATGTCATTAAGCGATTTTTAAAGGTCAGTTAGAAATTGATCAACTCCAGAGTAGACTCTCAAAGAGACTGACTGTAAGAGTTGAAAGACTTGCTACTGCCTTTTATATACACTTAGAATTCAATTAAGTATTCGACTAAAATAACTTAATTAAATTAAGAGTTAAAGTAATTAAAAACAAGTTTATTATACAACTATAATTCATGTATTGAGAGAGTATCTGTGTTTAGGCCAGAATCTCTTGTTACTCCAAAAGATTGCTAGCAAATCACGAAACATCAATTGGCAAAGCCGGTGACGATGATTACTCAATTAAGTGGCTTTAAAAGATAAGTAAATAGATATATATGTATATGTATATATGTAAAAAAAAACACATATGTACAGACAGCATGTTGCATTAGATTGTTGGCTGAACATGCGCAGCAGGCCAGGTTCATTTGGTGCAGCTTCTAACGCCAATATTTGTGGTAAAATTGGAGTTAAAATCAAAGTTAAACTTGAGCTTAAAATTGGAGAGTTGGAGCTGGTGGAATTGATATCGTCTCCAACCAGGAGACGCTGCATGCAACTTTGTATACATGCTGGGTGAGTTGTTGCGACAAGATGCCAAAATATCAAATGTTGTTGTAGCAAACGGACAGCAATCAAAAGCAGCGAAAGAAGTTGCATGTGGAGCGAAAAGCTGTTGTTGCAGTTGTTGTTGGCTGCTGTTGTGTTGATAATGATGATGCGGGCGAGTACTCATGACTCAATCATTATGCTTTATATACTCGGAGTTTGCTTCAAGTGAAATTGTCAGAAAGTAACCAGGTCTTATAGTTAACTATCTCTGAGTGTGTTTGTGGTCAGTGCAATCATCATTATCATTATGATGTTGCAGAGATGTGTTGCAACATTTGCCACGCACACATACATACACTATATATATATATATATATGTCCATATAGATAACTTTGATCTAATTAATAGGCTGCATAGTTTTTTGCACCTGCATTAGCTGCGTGGAAATTTGTTAAGTTTACTTTCAGTTTTCCAATCGCCATCGCCATCGCCGTCGCCATCGCCGTCGCCGTCACCATCACTCACATATCAACCATAGATGTACAATTTATATGGCAAAACACGATCTGTACCTGTACGTGCGTTTTAGACTCCACGTACACATCGTCCAGTATACAGTTCCATGTTCCAATGGCAACAGTAAACTTCCAGCAGTAGCATGCATTTGTATGATATAATCGCTAGACAGAGGAGGCGTGTTCTTTCAACTCGAGCCATGGGCAAAAATCAGTTGCCATTTGGTCTGATTGATGGAAATCCATATTAAATGTTAAAATGCTATTAAAGTCATGTACCTCCATTTTGATTGCCACTAATAAGCGTAATGGAACATAAGTTGACTTAAATTGCAGCTAGTTTATGGTTATAAATAAATTTTATTAAATTGATTTTTTTTCTTTTTTTGCTTACACAATAAACAATTTATTGATGCGTCTTAAGCAGCTTAAATTTAAGATCCAAATTATGGCGATTTATATTAATTTATCAAATAAAGCGTTGAATTGGCGTATAATTATATTATCTATAGATAAAGCATTGCTTTCTATATATGATTATAAAGAAGTCCTTAGAATTCTAATAGTTACTATTCAACTATTACATTGTAAGCAGCAGCCACAATTTGTAGCAATTGCAACATTTAGTTTAGGCCATGCCTAATTTTAAGTCTAAGCTGATGAAGACATGAATTCATTTTACTTACCGCAGCAATCGTAAATCTAGTTAATGTCTAGTTAGCCAGTGGCCAGACTTGAGACCATTTCATTGACCATTTTGGCCATGGAAACACTAATTGGATATTCACACTTTTACACATTTGGGGCGGTGTAAATGAGCCAAAGAAAAAGCGCCACTCCCAAAATAGGTAACTGGTAAGCGCCAAGACATGTAGAGACACGCAACTCCTCGTATTCATACGCAAAACCAGCTAAGCCATGGCCTGGCCAGAGACAATGTGTCGAGCTGCAAGTGGAGTGCAGTTTATGGCCAAGATGGGAAATGGTAACAAAAGTATATGTCAGTGTTGACTGTTGGTAACGAAAGACCAAGATGTGCAAGTGTATAAGTATATGACTGTGCGAGTGTGTTGTGTATAAGTATATGTGTGTGTTTGTGTGTGTGAGTGTAGACCCCAAAAATAGGCATACCAATGTGTGCGCATGCGCGGAATTTATGGTGACATTTGAGTGATTCGCGCAGCGTGTCATGAGCAACTCTCGAGGATCAACAACAGCAGCCGCAACGTTTGGTGTAAAAGCCAATTAAATTGGTAGAGAATTGGAACATTGTGCGGCGACTGTCTGACTTATGGCCCAAACAGCATGTAATTGCATTGAGGATGTCCAACTCTGTCCGTTTCAACTCTGCCGATTATACCAGCTGCTGTGTCAAGTCCATGCCACAAAGCACAAGTATTCACTGTGCGTAAGTGGTTCACAAAATTAGCGTAATTTTCATGCAACGCCGACGCAGCAGACAACAACATGACCAACAGAAACACAACAAGCTAACAAACAAATGAACAACGAAGAATCAGAGAGTTGGAAAATTGTTGTTGTTGCTGTTGTTGTTGCTGTTGTTGTTGTTGTTGTTGTTGTTGTTGTTCTTGATTCGGACAATCGGGCAAGTGTCAAAGTGAAAGAGGCAAATTCTCGCACAGGTTGAAATTCTTGAGAAATGCAAAATATTCACTGTACGACGGTCACACACTTTCTGATCTTTGCATGGCGATAAGAAGGTTCGACCCCTTTTGCGCATATGGCACACATATAACGATTATTCCATATTTACTTATTGTACTTATTGCTTGCTCCCAGGACTTAAGCTCAGACTGCAACTTAGAGTCCAAATCCAACTTTAACTTCAACTCCAACTCCAAACACCGACCCAGCCCAGACCGAGGCATATTATTTGCGCGATTAAATTGATCGCGGCTGCCTTTTTGCTCTGAACTCTCCTTAAGGTTTTATTTTTTTTAGATTTTTTTTTTATTTTTTATTTTTATTTTTTTTTATTATTTTTACAGTCAGGGACTGTGACTCCTACTGTGTCTGTGACCGTGTCTGCTTCGAGCTCGACTTCGAAGCTTCTGCGGCAGTCAACTTCACGCTTCGCTCAAGCATCACCAAATAAATTTCATTGAGCGTCTGCGCACAGTGGGCCACATAGCACTCTTAGTTAAAGCCCTTAAATTTATAGTCTAACTAATTAAGTATTCAATTAAAATCACAACTTATAAAATTATACAGAATATCATTTTATTAATATATTAACATATGTACTGTTATATTTATATTATATTATGTTTGATTGTTACTGTGCAGGGATGTTGCATTACTTTTGCTGCAACAGCATTCACTCTGTGTGATCCATGGCGATGCGCTGCCAAAGTTGTTCCTTGGGAAGAGGCACATTCCAAGTACATTACCTTTACCTTTACCTTTACCTTTGCCTTTGCCTTTGCCTTTAACTTTAACTTTAACTTTAAGTTTACCTTTGTTTCTTCTTTTGAGTTTGCATTTACCTTTTGGACTAAGCTTAGTTTTACCTTGGCATTTTAGTTTTGAGCGCTGAGTGTGCTGCATGCCGCAGCGCATGCTTCATCTGTTGCATGTAGTTACCGCTTTCATGGCTAAGTGGTTGGATGGACATGGTCATCTTATTTCTTTGTGTTTGTGCTTGGTTGCCCAGCATCGATGTCGACGTTGACGTCGTCGTCGTCGTCGTCGTCGTCGTCGTCGTCGTCGTCGTCGTCGTCGTCGTCGTCGTCGTCATCGTCATCGTCATCATCCTCATCCCCATACACATCCACTCCTTTTGGTTGTTCCTTTTGCTGTTGCGTGTCACGTACAAGCAATTCGCATGTTTCAAAAATGCTTTGGACATGGCCCTCTGTTTGTCTCGGTGGTTGTACTGTTGATGCTGTTGTTAGTGGTGGTGGTGGTGGTTTTTAGGTGGTTTTGCAGAAGTAACATCGGGCGGGCTTACGTTTTGATAGCCGCCGTCAACTTCGGCCCAGGTCGATTGCTTCTTTGGGTGCGCTGGCTTGCCCGATTGCTGGATTGGTTGACGGGTGACGGGGAAACTTGAGGGAATGGTTGAAGCACATACTTGAGCGCATACTTAAAAATAAATGTTAATTCTTTTATTTATTTCCTTTGTCAGATTAAACGGTTTAAAGGTTACATGCAAGTCTTCCCCATGAATCCTCCTGGAAGACCCAACTACACTGTCTTCTATACGCGTAATGGCTGCTGTATAAATCAGTCACGATCGTATAAAACATATTAAGCGACGATGCTGCTATGATATAATTCATTTAATGACCAGGTTATGCTGGCCAATAGGTAATAAATATCAACTTGGCTAAAGGATTAAACATTTTTCTATAAGGGAAAACCTTTAATATAAGTACAAACTTTCCACTAATCAAGTTACTCGGATGCAACTCTCTCGCACCATACAAATCAACACAGATCTGGCCAAGATATACCTGCCAGATTGCAAGCTTCTTCTTGACCGACTCCCTTGGGGCACAAACACACCCAGTGAAGCCACATACCAGTTCTCACGCTGCGTCTGGTCACCTTCTGGTGACTTTTAGTGAAAACCAGTACACATCAATCTGCTGGTGTCAACACCCCGTCTGGCGACATCCGCCAGTTGTGCGCTGTCTAGGAGCAGGCAATGGTCAACAACGACACCGGTTACCACCAACTGTTACTCCTGACGTGCGATGCCCTAAAAGGATATTGCACTCCTATTGACTTGTTAATGTGATCACTTTAACTGACCCAAATATAGTCAAACGTTTCAATTTGTGCAACGCTTTTGGGCAATTGATAGCCATGCACTCAACCGAAGTCAACCCACAGTCAGTTTCAGTCTCACTCGCAGTCTCAGACTCAGTCTTAGTCTGAGTCTTTGTCTCAGTTTCAGTCTCAGTCTACAGCCAGACAAAGACAGCTCAAGTTCCACTTTGAATCACAGTTCATCGTCACCAGCGGAAAACGCGTAACGCGGTGCACAGTGCCTTAGGCCTTAGGTCTATTGCAGTTTTAACTTTGGCCAGTTGAGTTGTAGGTGAGCTGGCTAAAAGAGGCAGTCTCTTGTCTAAGATCGTCTGATGCCAGTTGACAGATTGCCCAAAGGCAAAAACTTGATGTCTCTGCGCAGCGTATTTGGGCTTGGATGGTGTTGATGATTCAGCAGAAATTTTCAAGTTGTTTTCCTATGCAAAGGACCTAAGTGGGTTGAATTTAGCAGAGGTAAAAAGAGAGAGGTTAGGCTACTTTAAGATATTATATATATAATACATATTTTATATAGATTTGTCAGTAAATGTGTTGTAGATATCGTAAAGGAATCTTTTGCTCTTGCTGCAACTTATTAGCCCTGTACGAGGCCACACGCTAAGCCAGCAATCATTGATCATCCGTAAATTCACTTATATTGAAACATTAAAGGCGGCTCAAGGCAGAGGAATGCAAAGGCACCAGGAACGCAAAGTGCGAGCCAAGAATATCATTGAAGACTTTGTTAAAAAAAAAAAGAGGTAAAAGTAAAGGCTAAGGCAAAGGCAAAGGCAAGAGAACAAACGCATTTCATTAACCTGCAGTGTTCTGGCCAAAAACATTGAGCTGGGCGTCTCAGCTCAGTAGATGAGAAGTTATGAGCGAACGTGCGGCACAGCATGTTGCACAGATCCAATGCTTGCCAATTTTTGTGTAATTTTTTTTCTTTTTGGCCAGAACAGGCAACCAAGACCAAGGAGACCAACCGCCTGCTCATTTCTAAGATTATGAAAAGTTCCTCTCTGCCGCGCTTGGAATTGCGTATGAGAGTATATGAGCTTGCTTCACTCAAAATATAGCCAGTTTCCCAATCAGGCAAGAACGATCTGCGTCTGCAGTCAATGCCAGAATATCAGAGACGCCAACTAAAGAACCTTAAACTAAGTGCAATGCTCAGCATGTGTAGTCGTTACCCAAATCCAAAATCCCAAGTTCCAGACTCTTGGCCAGCCATTTGTTGTGGTTTTTAAAGGGCTACAAAAGCCCATAGAATACGACTAACACTGTTGCAGTCTTTAGTAGTGTCTCAGTTCTCAGTTCTCAGTTCATCCTACTACTACTACAATTCCTTTGGTATGCTGCGTGTGTGCTCTATAGGTGGTCATTATCACGACTTTGCGTCCTATGCTCCATGTATGCACTGCCTAAGCTGCAGATAGCTAAAAATGATGATGAAACGATGCAATCTCCAAGCTTTTCCCCTATAACCAAATGAGTAGTATGAATTTTTACGTCTATCTTTGATGTCATACAGCTGATTAGAAAGTAAAAGAAAATATTTCTCTGCCTATTTTTTTAAATTCTTTTCAGTATCTTTTAGGCCAATATCTACAGCACTTGTTTAACTTGTATCTCTTTTAATACGCTGCCAATTATTATATTCTTTTTTTTTCAGGGTATTCAAAACTCACTTTGTTAGTTCAGCTTTAAATCTCAGCAGCAACAGCAGCAGCAAGCAGCAACAGCAGCAGCAAGCAGCAACAGCAGCAGCATTTTCAACTGCTGTTCTACTTAATTTGCCGCTGCGTGCGTTGCTGATTTGGTTGAGGATGAGGACAAGCATGAGGATGAGGATACACAGCTAAAGCATCATCAATTCGAGTAGAGAGAGACAGAGAGAGAGAAACTCCACCTTACCACCCGCACGTCCGTTGTGGTCATTACTGTTACTGGTGCAGCATTGAGCATCAACTGCTGACCAGCGCCTGCCTGGAAATAGCAACAACAATTACCGCATTACCGACGCGCTGTTGACTGACTGACTAAGGATGAGGATGAGGATGAGGATGAGGATGAGAATGAGGATGAGGCTGAGACTAAGGTTGAGGTTGAGCATATAGACATTGAGAGCATCGTGACGGCGGCGGTGGAGAACGAGTGACTTCTGCGCCACTTTTACGGGGCTGCGGCTCGGTTTTACTTATTTGATTTGTTTATGCAGATTAAATGCAAACGATCTTGATAATGACATTAACCGACAGAAGAAGAAGAGTAGAGAGTAGACGACAGCGTCAGGGACATGAAATGAGAGACGTTTTTTTTTTTTTTTTTTTTGAACTGGGTCTTGGACTTGTAGTTGGTGCAAAACTGGGACTCTGACTGAGACTCTGCTGGAACTGTTGTTGTTGTTGTTGTTGTTGTCTGGATTGTTAACTTGACAGCTTTTGAAGGCAGCTTCGTGAGCCTCGCGCCTCAATCATCATGAAACGGCAATGGCAACGGCAACATTACCAATAGAGTCAAAGATGTACCAGTAGGCAACTAACCAGAAGGTAGAAGGTAGAAGGTAGAAGGAGTATCAACATACAGTTGGTCCAGTGCCTGACCCAGCGCCGCTTTTGGTCAATGTGCTTAAAATTAATGCCCAAAACCAAAACGCGTCTGAACTTTGCCTGCCTGTGGCTTAAGTATCTTCTTTGCACCGCTGCACCACAGCTTCTACTCTGTGGCACTCTTTCGTTTACTCTCTACTCATCTTGTACATCTTGTAGCCTAATTAGCTGAAATACGGATTACGCTCAGACTTGCTTTCACATACCCCTACCAACAATTCAGACTAATAAGACAAACGTCGCTGCTCATTAAAGTCAATGCAAAAGATGTTACACCTGGCCAGCTGATATGCCAAAACTAAAGTTCGTAAATTGTAAATTCTTAAAAATTGTGGCAATACCATAAACAAAATGTTCAACAAGCTTTACAGCACAATTAAGCATTAAGCATTAAGCATTAAACATTTAAACACTTGGCTTTTTATATTGTTCAATAGCATTTTGTCTGAGCGTTAAAAATTGGCATAAAATTGGTTAAAAAAAATGAACCGTCGTTATAAATTGCTGACTTTATAATTTTTGTTGGCCAAAAACATAAAATCAAAAGATAAAAACAAAAACCAAATTAAAAAAAAAACAAAAATTAATGCCTGCCATATTTTTGCTGTGCTTGATGCATAAGCAAACTGCTTCCGTGACGTGTGTTTTTTTTTTTTGGCTTGGTTTCTATTGGTGCGTCGTTGCGTCGATCCACCGTTCCAATGATTCCACGATTCAACGATCCAGCGATCCATCGATTCAATACTTGAAGCCGATCCGTGTCGGCTTCTGCATTATCATTTAGCGACGTTTTTGCGACTTTTCTTTTACATTTCCGGTGCAAAGTCAAAATTAATCAACAGCTTCATGGTTATCGTGTTCAATATCATCATCTGACTGAGCCGCAACGAGAGTCACCGACCGCATGGAAACTGTTTATATTGGAGAAGGAGTTCACAGTCCAGTGTCCAGTGTTATAGCCTGTAGTCTGCATCGAACCGAAAGAAGCATCATCATAATTATCGTCAGCTACTCTTTTTGTTTTGATTTCTTTTCCCGTGTTTTATTTACCTCTCTGTTTTAGAGTCTTCTACGTATAGATAAAAGGATTTATTTTTGTGTTTTTCTGCTTTTCTGTTTTCAAAGAACTTTTTTTTAACATTAACTTAATTATCTGTGTGAAGCGTCGTTATCCCTCCCCCTCCCAATCTTATAGGCCCATATTAAATAAATTTCCAATATTATATATTAATATCTGATTATATATAGTTAAAGATTCAGTTTACATATAAAGTTATTAAGCGTGTTTAATGCATATAAATATGTTAGAGATTTAAGCATGAATCCAAATCTTAATAGTTTATCTTGTGAATGAAATGAATAACTTATAAAGGAAAGTAAAATTTTAAATTTATATAAATATTCTACTCATCTATTGAATGTATTTATATCTTGAGTGCAGCTGTGGCTTACGTATATATCGAATCCTACTTGGCCTGTGAGGATTTTAGTGTTTGTGCCCGCACCAAAAATGAACAACAACAATAGTAACAACAGTATGTAGCAGCAACAGCAACAACACAATGTTTAAAACATCCCAAAAGTGAAAGCTTAAGAGACAAAGTTATACGAAATCAACTTAATGCCTGCATTTCATCTTCATCTTAGACACAAACCGCAAACAAACAGCAAACCGACAACTTGCAGTTATTGAAATTCAATGTAAATCTATGGTGATATGTCATACAGGCGTAGAAAATGTGCCGTGTACAAAACAGCGCAGAAGGCTTCAATGTAATCTTCGAGTGGTAGCCTGAGTCAGGTGCTCAACGGCAATGCTTCCCACCGGAGCGCCAAAGTAAAATATTTTTGGGTTTAAAACGAAAGGCAACCACGAACGTCATCGATATTTTATTTTTGTTTTTTTATTTTTTTTGTAAATGCATTAAATATATGCATTTAATTCGATTTGGCCAAAAGCAAAGCTGGCAAGCGCGGTAAGCAAGGTAAGAGGACTACAGCAGGTTGCTGTTACTGTTGCAGTTGTACGTAATTCCATTGCAAAACTTGTCAAATGCAACAGTAACAGCAACAGCAACAGCAACAGCAACAGCAACAGCAAAAGCAAAGGCAAAACGCAATCGATACGAATATCAATCAAATTCATAGAAAAAAGCAAAACAATATCAAGACTACAAAATCAAACTTCTACTCAAAAATCCGTTGACAACCGTAGGCAGCTATGGACAAATAAACGATTGAATATCGATAAAATGTACATTTATGCATATATATGTATATGAATATATATATATATAAATATATATAAGATATTGTATAGATCGCGGCGACTTTAATAATATATGAAAATCCGGAAGCGATAAATATTTTATGTGCTTTTGTGCTACCTTTTCTTAATATCTTGTTTTATACCCTGTAACAGAAATAAGTTCAAAGGGTCAGTTACTAATAGTTAAATTTGATAGCTTATATATAATTATATATATATATATATATACACCTCAGCTATCTAGATCTGTGCTCAAAGGAAAACTGTTTAAAATTCTGTCTTACTTTATCTTTTCTATCACCTTGACAGGATTTGCTAGAGCTACTTCCAATACATCTCTTTAGGGTATGTTAGGGTATCTTTGAGTTAATCACTAAACTACAGTTCAATTCTTACTCTTTTTTGGTAGCTTTTTATTAGTTGTGTCGTATTGTTTTTTAATGATCAAAGGAAATTCGTTGTAAGTTGTGACTCAGTTTGTGCGTTAAGGTGTCGTCCATGGATTCAGTTGAGGCATTTTGAAATTTTATTTTTTCTTTATTTCATTTAATTTTTTTTTATTTTTTGTTATTTTGTTTTGTTTTTGCTTTGTGTCAGGTATTTAGGTGCATTTTATATAGGTTTATTTTTTATTTAGGTTTATTTAATGGTGTAACTGCCCTTTGTCTTGGCCACTGAATGTTATTGGGTACCATTGGACTGTGGCTATTTAAGTTGAGTATTTGGGTCAGCAACTGAGACTCTGTGGCTTTCACGTTTTTAGCCTTACATATATATATATATATCCAATATATATATATATATTTTTTTGTTGTCCGTTTTGTTGCTGGGAAGCTTTGCAGATGTTTCACAAATTAATTATGACAGTTTATTTATTTAATTATTTTAGTTGACTTCAAAGGAGCAAAGCCGCCAGCGAACAGTTTTGTGCTAATTATGTTGTGACTCAGGCAGGGATTAGATGTAAAAAGGTATTCATATGGAAATGGTGTTTCAGGAGGAAAGGATTAGCATGAAATATAGCAAAATATTTTGTTTATATATATAAACATATTTTTTTTGTCTATAACAAAAAGAGATAGACCTTTTTTTAGCGGCTTGAATACCCCTTGACAAATTGCTCATAACACACTCTAAGCCATAAAATCTTTTACTATTTTTTTTTTTTTTGGTACCTATTCAATTGGCATTTGCATTGCATTAGCTAAAAACTAAACATTTAGTAGAGTTTAGGTACGGCCCCTACTTTAGAGAAACGGAATCCATTAGTCGCATAGCGGTCCCGCCCAGCATTTTAGCAAATGCAACACTAATTGCTGGTTCTTCGCAATTTTATGTAGATACTTTCAGTTTCTTTGCATAGAGAAGATAGGCAGACAAGCAGACAGACAGACAAGCTATAAGCAATGAGTTGTGGCAGAGGATGTAATGAACTTACAAACTTTCACCTTTGACAAATATTTTATGATGATTTGGGAGTACTACTACTACTACCACTACCACTACTACAACTAAAGATAGTTGCAGAAAATGTCATATTTTGAGGCAGAAGCCGAGCCGAGGAACCGACGAGCCCTTCAAGCGTTTCAGTTAACAGAAGAGTGCAACAGTTACAACCTGTTGTTGCCAGGGGGTACTAATTACCCTCAAGTACTCAAAACAAATTTTTAGCCACATATTTACATGGCGAAGACCAGCCTCCAAAATGCCAGATAATTTGTACAACAAAAAACAACCAACTAAATAGTAAACACTTTATGCACGATAAACAAAGAGTGTAGCTCTAGGTCTAAAGATGTTGTCGTCTGGCTGGCGGGTAGCTGAGGGGTACGTCAGGTGGGCGGGGTATATAGCTATCAACGTGGGCTCATCAACAATAACAATATCGAAGCTTTTGCTATGCTGAAGCTTCATTAGCAAGACAAGACGTTGAAGTCGAGTGAAACCTTTTAAAGAGTGAAAACCGCGAACCTCGAACCTCGAGTGCTGTTGACCTAAGCGGGTTGACCTCAGATTGTAACGCCCGCCCAGCTCCTCGTAACTATGTATGGCAAATCAGCATGCAACATAGGTACAACATACAGTCAGATAAGAGCTCTATCCCCGCTATCTACCGCTCATCTGGTCTGGCAACGTTCAGGTTAGGCCGTTAGTTGAATTAGCCCAGGCAGCTACTTACCTTAGCCTTACCTTGACTATCTGCTTGATGCATCTTTCAGTTACACATTCTGTTGATTTAATTTTCATGTTGCAAACGCTGGCAACACTTCTATCAAGCTGCTGACCATCCCAAGCTGAAGTCTCTAGTCCACCGTCCGTAGTTCGTAGTCCGTAGTTCCTAGTCCCACCAAGTGGTAAAACAAACTTTTCAGTCAATGTTGCGGCAAAGTGCATAATTGGTTTATTATTTTTATTTTATTTGCTCTACCGCTTCCTGCCATATCGCTCGCATCGCTGAGCAGCAATACCCTCCCAACTAGACGCAGCACCTACCCACCTCCCCCTCGTTGAAGACAATCCTTCCTTGCCATGGCATCCACTACATCTGTGGGCGCTTTTTGCCCTACCCTATTTCTGTGCTGCTCGTGGCACTTGATTTTCATTGAAATCGTCTTTGTCGTCCCCATCAACATCATCATCATCATCATCATCAACATCATCACCATCATCGTTATCATCAACATTGTCTTCTGGCCAAGTTGGCTGGTTTTTGTCATCTTTGAAGTGTGTCTCGACTCTCGACTCGTCTTGGCTTGGTTGTGGTGAATTTTTTCATTTTTTTTTTTGTTTGTTTCTTTTTTCTTACCAGCTAGGCGTGATTTACATTTTTTTGCCTAGCTGTTGCCTTGCTTTTGTTTTTATTTACTTTTTTTTTTCTACTCTTTTTTTATGTATAAAATATTTGTGTCTACTTTTGGCTTGTGCACCGACTGAGATTTCCTTTTTATCGTGCCAAGGTGTGCCATCAATTGTGTCTGCGCTTTTCTTGGCTCAATGCTTTTCCGGCTTGTCCTCCATTTGGCTTACAGTCTTTCACAACTAATAAGCATATGCACCAACTGTGGCCACTAAAATATGTACAAAAGGAAATGCAATGAACTAAAACTAACCTAGTTGCTGAGCCACTAGAATGGGTCACATCCTGCATATGAAACTAAACTTGAAATAGTATCGAACATTTATTCTAAATTTATTTGAAGGAAATATTTTGAATTTTTTTAATTAATTTAATCTTTTTTTTTAATATAATTTTAATTTTTAATTTTCTTTTAGAATTTTTAATGTTTTTAATATTTAATATAATTAATTTTTAATATATGTTTAGTTAACATATATCGCATATATTGTATATAAATATTTTTAAAATATTTTTAAGAAAATGCGGCAAATTTACCAAATTAATGTGGTAAAATTTTATTGATTACAAATCCATGACAATGCTAACAATATTTATTATTTTAAAATTCTTTTGATGTATTTTTTATATTTATTATTAATTTATTTATATTAAAATTGTAATGTATTTTTAAATTGGTATATGAAAGTTGCATTGGGCCTGCTATAAATGCATTTTGGTACCACACCCTAGCTGAGACACAAACCGAGGACCACCGGACGAGTTGCTCAAATAAGTTTGTTCAAGCATTTAGACAACTAGTTCAACTAGTCAAATGTTAAAGTTAACGTATAAGACAATGCATTTCATATACTTAATACTTAGTCAGTTTAGTAAATAAATTATTGCTTGTTCGATTGTATTTTTATTTAATATTTTTTTGGCTTTTTTAAGTGGAAGTTAAGTTTAATTTATTAATAAATATTTAATATACGATCTTTATTACTATAAGTATGCAATTAAAGGTTTAAGAGTCTATAAAAATTGTCAAAATTAAAACAATATATTAGCTTAAATGGCTGTTATGCAACGTTACACCTAAACATAACTTAAATGTATTTAATTATAGTATAATTAAACAATAAATATACAAGTTACATGATACGGCAATAAAAACTTGAGTTTGTATTAATTAGTGTAAATGTATTGTATTTAGTTTATAAGAGAATACTCATAAAATTCATATAATAACCTTGAAAAGTTATATGATTCACACGACTATTGACCTATAATCACCAAGTTCACACCCACCATATTAAATTTGATGCAGTGACCACCCAATCTAAGGGTACGATCCATATTAAACGTGAGCCAATTAAATACCGGAAGCCTGCAAAATTATTGCATTATCGGCTAAGCCTTTAATTACAGAGTGTTAGTCAGATGGAAAGGGTTAATAGTATATAAACGTGAGTTTTGTTCTTTTCTCAAACGGTAAATTAATCCTCTAAAATGAGTCAGATTTAGAAAAAGAGAGGGAGTGAAAGAGATAGAGAGAGAGAGAGAGAGAGAGAGAGGTAAGACACATAAATCAAACGACGAAGAGACGCCAGGCTGGCGCAAAGAGTTTACTTTGAATTTAAAAATCAAAATCAAAATCCTATTAATCAACAATATGACCCATAGCCAGCTGAACTGCGGATTCAACCAAATTAACACCCAATGGCTAATGCCAAATGCCGACAAAAAGATGACGAAAGCGAACCAAAACATAAACTGAAACCAAATGCCTCTGCCAATCTTTGGCTTAGAGCGTTCTATGCCTCCAATTCTGACACTCGTTCTCACTCGTCTCAGTGTGTGTGTCTTGTTAATTGCGTCTAATAAGCAGTTTGGCGTTGTTCTCACAAAACGCCAACGCCGCTGCTGCTGCCGCCACACCAATACAACCATCGCCATATCCAACTCCATGGCCAGACGGATGACCATACGTATACCTATGATTAAACTCGTCCTCATCTTTAGTGTGTCGTGTGTTGTGTTGTGTTTGGTGTTTTGTATGTTGTGTGCTGTGTGTGCTGTGTATTGTATGTTGTGTATTGTGTGCTCATTTGAATCTCCTCCAGCAGCCGCCTGTTAATCTCAAGATCAACACAGTGTGCAGTCAGCCACAGCAGCGGCTTCATAAAACAAATATCGTTTCGTGTACGCTAACCAGTAGAACTGACCAACGCCATCACCATCATCATCACTAACACTAACACTAACACTAACACAATCACACATAGTCATGATTATGTTTGTGTCTGTGTGTATGTCTGGTCTGTCTTCAGTTTGTTTGCTTGCTCAATTTAGTTGGGGCGCAAAAATTCTTTTTTATTGATTTTTGGCGTTCAATGCTGGAAATCTGAAAAATCTAATCATGCAATAAATTGGCCAATTGTTTTATATTCAAACAGTAACCAGTTACCAGCCACTTGGTCAATGCTAGTAAACAATGGTTAAATACAACTGGCCAGCACGTTAACTTAACTCTATAAACACATTGTTTTGCCTATTGTTTTTCATACGCTTTTTTATTGGCTCAAAAGCTTGTAATTGAAACTTAATATTTTTAATTAATATTTTTATTCAATCAATAATCTATCATTTGTCAAAAATTGTAATTAACATAGTATAGATTTAAGGAAAATTGCTATTAAAATTTTACTTGTTCTGTTTGGCATTAGAAAATTAATAGATTAAATCTACAATATCGCAATTAATTCAATAATTAGTATTATAGTTTTATGCACACAATAAATATCTGTGATTAGTATATATTATTTATGCAAAAAACAAGCTTTATTTTAGTATTATCTTTGCTTAGTTTTATGGCTTTCGTTTTAGCTTAATCCGTTTTAAAAAAGTTTTTTAACGATTTTTTTTTGTGTTTTTATTTAGTGAAAAAAAATGACAATTTTTCCACTTAAATTAGCCCTATTTCTGCCAATTTTTGTCCGATTTTAATAGATCATACTTTTTTAGAGTCCAGGGATTTAGTCCTGTTGAATTCAATTGATTTTATTTAAATCTGAGTCATTGAAATTTTTTGCAATTTTTGCAGTGTTACCCCTTGACAAAATTGCAAAAAATTAAAAAAAATTTAATTTTGATTCTTTGCTAATTTTTGATGCCAAACGTTAGTTCTGCTTGTTACGACTTCAAAAAGGTATAAAAGGTTATAATCGGTAAAGAATTTTTAAAGATATAGCGATTTTAGGCAAGTTTTTTAGCCGTTTTTTAACAAAATTTTTTGTGTTTTTATTTAGTGTAAAAAAATGACAGTTTTTCCACATAAATTAGCCCTAATTCTGCCAATTTTTGTCGGATTTTAATAGAATATATTTTTTTTTATGAATTGATTCCAAATGAACGATTTTTTATTTGTTTATACACAATATTTTCTTATAAGCAATTTATGACAATTATGAGGCTAAATTTAGTAGTAAATAGTTTGATGATGTTTAAAAATTATATAATTTTGCATATAAGCAATATTTGCATATAAACTGTGCATGTTATAACTGATATATACTGTATATTAAATATTTTAATATAAATATAACGCTATATAAGGTATAATGAAACTATGAGCTGGCAGCACTTAGTGTAGAGTATTTAATAGTCATGTATAAGTAGAGCATTCTGTTTAAATTTAAACCAAAAGATTTGTGGCACTGCCTTCTGCTCATGTAATACTCTTATGACTAAGTCAAAAACTAACCCACTTTGAGGGAGAATTTTTGCTGTTGTTATTGTTGTTGCTGTTTTTGTGGTTGTTGTTGTTGTAGTTGGCCCCACACTTAGTGAAACCCGTTGGCATTGCTATCCCAGGCTGGAGCTCAGTAGACGACGACAACTGTTTGTCAGCAGTGCAAATATATCTTGAAATTGGCTGCACTTGTTGCATGTACCGAGTTGGTGCAACACAGATGCTGATGATGCCCCACAAAATGCAATCGCTTTAAACTATTTATACTTATAGTATAGTTTATTGAGCCGCCACCAAGTGAAATCCAGTGCTGCAAATGTCAACAAGTTGGACGATGACTACGACGATGATGATGATGATGATGATGATGACGATGACGATGACGATGACGATGTCGATGGTATTGATGCCTTCTATTTTATTTTTCATTTGTATTCGCTTTTTATTTTTTTCTGTTTTTCCTATATGAAATCGATTGGCAACAATTTTTGTTACGACTGTTTGCGATTTGAGTCTGAATTTAGAGTCGGAGTGGGCCAGCCAACACGTCTAAAGATTATTTTTAAGGTGCGCACTTTTGAGGTTGGTCCTCCTGATTTTCCAAATGCAACGCCTGTTAGTTTACCGTTTTCGTTTACTGCTGCTGTTGTTGCTGTTGCTGTTGGTGCTGCTGCTGCTAAAAGATGAGAGATGAGGTTGCATGCAACAAGCGGGCAACGTTCAATACGATGTTTTCAAATGCTTTGAATCATGACTGCCAACAATCGAATATCAAAATCGTCGCTTGCACAGTGGTTCGAATTGATGTTTAATTAAAAGATAACATTTTTATAATTCTATTTTTTATTTTTTCTTTTTAGATTATAATTTTATATTAATATAATTTTATTAGCTTAATTTTAATTAGTTTTGATTTCGTTGCACTGTGCAACTGCTGCGGCGCGTTCTTTGACAATTTTCAACGCCTTTGTTGTAGCCACATCTCCGCTGCCTGCATGAGATGGCAACTGTTGCTGTTGTTGGTGTTGATGGTTACTGGTAGTAGTGGTGCTGGTGGTGCCTCTGATACCATGGCTTGTGGCTGGTGTTGCTGTAGCTGATGCTGCTGTTTGATGTTTGGAAGTTTTAGGGTTTTGATGTACGGCATGGCAATAGGTTTGTTTTGCCAGCGGCATGTTGCTGCTGCTGATGCTGCTGCTGTTGTTATTGTTGTTGATGATTTTATTATTTTTCCAATGCACTTCCTATTGAGTAATATTTGATTTGCATTCCAAATGGTGCGCATCACGCTGCCAGCTGTTGGCTTGGTATGAATTGCATTTTAATTAGATTCATGATGTTAGGTGGGGTTATCCGACAGCTACTCAGAACAAACCCATAGCATATCTAACCTAATATCATACTGTTAACCTTTGTCTACTTGCTGACCTTTCAAAATAAAACTAAATACAATCAAAATATCGCATAATCAAAAATCAAAAATCAAACAAAAATTCTATCTACAATTTTAACCACTTTAAGCTAAGGTAACATTCCAATTGAGAGAGTATCTGCTGAACTGGGAACAATTGTTTATTTGTCTGTGTGTTGCCACTTAAAAATTGTTACTTGTGTCAACGCGATGTCAGCTAGAAACAAAAATGCCTTCGGGCTGTTCATTAACACCTTTTTATGTCCAGTTGAAATATCACAGACAGACAGATAGACAGCGGGACAGAGGGAGAGAGAGAGAATGAAATTCCATGTGCGGTTTCATTAATTGTGTTTGCCCATGCCAAAGTGGTAATAAGATGAACAAGTCCCCTATTGAACAAGACTTGTTACAGGTTCCTCTCACAGCTCTCATAAGCAGAGACATCATGCTCACATCCCCTGCCCCTACTACTTCGTTTCTCCCATTGCTATATGTAGGCGGTGTTTCTATACTCTTTTATTTTTTTGGATTTCTAATTTTAATAATTGTTGATTGTTTTGTTGAGTGCTTTTGGCTGTTTAACTCTTGTTGGCCAATTGATTTAAATGTCATTTTGTTGGCAGGTTTCTAATATACAAAATATTTTTAACAGGTATTTTAGTGGGTCAATTTAAATAAACCTTTTTGCCATTAATATTTCTCTCTATTATTATTATTATTTTTTTCCCCCTAAACTAATAAAGAATCTTTACTTTATAGCTTACAGCAAAAATTTACCTTAAACTCGATTTCACTAGTGGCAAATTTCATAATGGAATTCAAATATGAATCTTTTTTTTTCTATTTTTATAAACTAGTTTAAAACGAGCTATGAATCAGGCTTTTTGTGTTAATGCAAATGCAACTGATTTAATGCTAAATTATGGTTTATATTGCAACCTAAATTTTTGCTTAATCCAATTTCAAACTTTGATACTGAAACACATAAAATTTGATAACTAATTTTATGACTAACTTCAAATGAATCGATTTATATTCGATTATATGCAAAATGTGTCAAATAGTTATATCGTTTATTGATTGATTATAAAGTAAAGTATATGGTATATATATTAGTGACAAATAACATAAATTAAGTTAATAGAAAATTCTATATATTTTTTGGCTATTGAAAATTGTTTTAAAAGACTTTGTGCTAATAGAAGAGGGAGGAGAATAAGAGAGAAAAAGTGAACGAGGCCAAGTTAAGGTGTGTGCCTTTAGAGACAAAGCAAAGTTATTAACTTAAAACATACTAATAAACATGGTCGTAAAATGTTAGTTGTCTGGTAGAAATAGGCGGAAAAGAGTTTAAACAACTTGCACAACTTGTTGCCAAATTATGAGGCATTTGGCAACCATTTGACATGGCAACTTTAAGTTTTCAGTTGAAATTTGCATAGTGCAACATTGACATGGGGGAGGAGGAGGCAGTGCTAAGAGATGGAAATGTATCTTAAGTAGACATAAGATATGTTTAAAAAGTAATTAAAGCAAGTTAAATACATAGATATATATACACTATATATATAAATTTATATAGTTATATCTGACATAACCTCATAAATCCTTTGGCCTATTTGTTAGCTCGTAAAAATATACAAAATATAATTTAATGTATTAACTCTCCCGCTGTTAGACTGGCTGAAATTGAATTGTGGAACTATTGATTGTTTTGGCCACCATTAACCTGCTCTACTTGGGCCAACAGACACTTGAACCCAACATGCCTAGCTTGACACCGATTACCAGTCAGTCAAGCAGTCAACCAGTCAAGCAGTCAAGCAGTCAAGCAGTCAACCAGTCAGCCATTGCACTAGCTCAAACAATCCCAGTCAAGCAGCTAGTCGATCTGGCACCCACTCGACTCGATGAGTAGCCTCAACGTCCATAATGTCTCAATCTGTATAAAGTTGCCGGCTTAACGCCTTTGAATTCATGTCATGGCACAAATAACCAAGTCGAACGAAAAACGGAAGTGTCGGCATATAACAAAGTGGCTTAGCCCCCCCCCCTCCCCCCTTAAACACTTTATTGATGAGTACCCATGCCCCACTATACCCCAAACCATTGCGTATAATGCATATGCTAGGCGTATAAGTAATCACCCAACGTTCCAGGCAAGGCTCTTGTATCCTTGTAAATCCACACGCTAAAACTTTTACTGTTGCCTTTTGTTTTGTCACGTCATTGGCAAAAAGGTGGCAGGCGGCAAGTCCCAACAGACTCAAAGTAACCCTAAGAGACGCCATCGAATCCCAACGTGTGCCTCCTGCTGCATTCAATAAACAGCGTTGCATTGCCCTTTTTTTGACAGTCTCCTGGCGCTCACCTTCAATGCTGGTTGGCAGCACTGATTGCCTTTGTGTTGCCAAATATTTGGCAAGTTACCAATAAAAATTGGGGCCAGGAAAGAAAGTTATTTGTTTATTGATTGCCGTCATTTCATTTACGTATAATTTAAATTAAAAATTTGTTTTGTTTTCTTTTCCTTTATTTTCTTTTATTTTTTATCAAGGACTTGCTGATATCGTTAGCATTGGCTTCGGTTGCAATTGCGGCAAGTTGTTCGAACTTTTGGCTCAAACAGCTGCAACTTTTGGGGTTTATAGAGCGTTGGTGTTATTTATTAAATATAATAAAACTAAAACAAAGTAAGTTTATGAAATTTTGTTTTAGTTTTAGTAGTTATTTATGTATTATTTATTTATATTTATTATAATGTATCTCAGAAAAAAACTATAGTTATTATAGTACAGAATATATAAAAGTTAATGTTGCAATTGAATCATTAATTTTACTTTGAGAATTTTGCATAATTGAAAAATATAATTAAATATTTCTAATCAACCTAATGTCATTCTTATGATTTAATTGTATTTTGGCTTCATCTGTAAATGTATCTGTATCTATAGCGTAATTTACTTGGGAGTAACTTCTAGAAGTATCTTCGTTTTTGCAGTGCGCTTCAAGAGAGGAAAATTGCAACTTAATTTTTATGAGTGGAAAGAAAATATTGCTTGTGGTTTTAGTTGCTGCTACTGCAATTGCTGTTGCATATTATTGTGCTTATTATTACATTTACTATTATTATTATTATTATGTCTTCTGCTGCGAGAGTTAAAACTCAATGGGAAGGCAGCTTTGGGAGCATAATTCCGAAATGGAAAAGGAAGGAAAGGGCGCCATGTGACTATAAAATGTAGCAAAGAAATGTCAAGTGCAACAACAACAACAACAGAGGAACAGCAACAGTAGCGGAGACAACGACAACATAAATAACATTATTGGCGTTTATTGTGGCAAAGGAAGTGAATACAGTACGATGAGCTAGAGAGAGAGAGAGAGAGCGAGAGAATGTATAGGGTAAAGGTTCTCATTGCAGTGTTATCATACTTAAGACTGCCTGAGACGTACTTGCCACAGTCGATGAGGCATTGCTGTTATTTTTAATTACTCGTGCTTCCACTCTTGTCTACAATAACGTCATGCAACATTGTCTCATGCAAAAAAAAAAAGTATCTATAAGATACTTGTACTTACTTACTTGTACATGCAAGAACGTTTATTAATTGCGTTCGCTTTTAAACTTGACACACTCGCAGGCATGCAACTATTTTGCATATGACGTCATTAGCTGCACTGGTGACATTTAAAGCTATCGTTGACTACTTTGCCAATATATACATATATATAGATTCATTCATTATGTTTTGCTCTAAACCTTTCGTTCTTTGTGTTAGCTCAGCCATTGTCTATTCGAGTGTTGTGTCTCAGATGTGTGTGTGTGTGTGTACGTTATGGGTGTTAAAGGGGGTTATGAAGGTTTACCTTATAGCCTGAGGTCTTTGGTGCCAAATGTCAAGGAGCTGTGGGCAACGCTTTGATCTTATTGGTAGGTCATGTTATTAGTTGACTTACAAGTGCTTCGGGCAGCATAAAATTTGCAATGACAATATGAAAGTCTGTTAAATCTGATGACTTAAAAAGATTTCTATATATATTAAAAAAGAAAAAATATTTATATAAATTATGTTTAATGTTATAACATTTGTACATACTTTATGCTAGTTTATTATTATATATCTGAAAAGTATGAAAAAGTCATACCGGACCTAACAGTTAAGTTAAGTTTTTTCATCTTCTTTTTTTGTAGATTTTGTCCCAAATTCTATGCTAACAACTTATTGCCAAAATATTTAACTATGTGTTGACCCAACAAACCGCTGCAACACTGCTGACCAATATGGGCTGAACTCCAGTCAAAATGCCAATAATGAACTGGCAGGCAATTGGCCATTAATGTAAAAAAAGGGAAAATGGAAAATACACTAAACATATTTTCACTTGAAGATTGAAAAAATCGTTTCCTATTGCTATTACTGTCAGCCATGGCAAAGAGTTGGTCAGGTGCTTCGGTTGCTGATAGGTGTGGTTTTGTTTGTAGCAACATAAAATTTCATTTTCCTATTTAATTGCAAAACAGTCGAGTTCACAAATGAGCTAAAATTGTTGGCAGTTTTGTTGTTGGTGGGGGTGAGGAGGGGGCAGGCAGCCAGCAGTGTGCAGCAGCAGCAGCAGTAGCAGTCATAAATGAGTCAACGACTGTAGAAACTAAGATGAGAAGGTTTCATTGCAACTTTGAACCAGGCCGTATACAAAACAGCAATACCTGGTCCTGTCCATTGGCGGCAGCTCATAAGCCACATAGCAGAACGCCATGAAATAAAGAAACGAGTTGGCCAACAAATGCCGACCCTGTCGAGATGTTAAAGATTCTGTAGAAATGTTTATTAAAGTCGAGGATTTTATGATTATGCCGCACACAGCTAAGAACCTGACCAACTCTGGTAGTAGCTGCTGTTGCTGTTGTTGCTGCCAGTGGCAGTCATTGTCGTTGCTGCCACCACCGTCAACATCACCATCACCATCACCATCACCATCACCAGCAGCAACAGCAACAGCATCACTGCAAGCACAACCGCCAACGCCGCGCCTGCGTAGGCAATTAATTTGGCCAACAGCCACATCGATGAAATGCCATTCATATTACCTGTTGGCCTGACTGTTTGGCCTGACTCCAGCCTGACTGACTACGGACCGTATGGCCTGCCATGCAGCAAAGTCTTTAAAAGAAATTCAGACTCGAAGTCAAAACAGTGACTGCCTATTCAAATTTCAGTTTGGTAATTTACGTTCCAGCTCATTCGGTAATTATGTGAAAATGCATTTTGGTGGCCAATGGCTTTTCCAGCCACTGCCAGTTTCGTTTCACCAGAAGCCATACCCCCTCCCCCCGGCACAACCTGCTACCCCAGCCAGACGCTGTCAATGCATGTCAACTTATTTCATTTGCAGTCGAGGAGTCTTTTGCGAAATGGCCGACTGGCAATTGCCTTCTTTTCTACTACTACCACTACTACTACTACTGCGGCTGCTGTTAGCCATATGCATTATGTTGTTGTTGTTGTTGTTGTTGTTGCTTGTTCCCCTGAATGCTGACTCGCATGTGTGTCACTCTTTCTTGTCATATTGGCAAAAAAAATGTTGCGTTCCGTTTTGGAAACTACTGTTAGAATACTGCTAAGCATATCTTCAGGTGAAACTAACGATTTATCAAATTTTTAGAAGCATTGCTGGGGTCAGGCATAAGGCAAATAACCCACATAGCTATAGAGGATAAAATATATATGTGTGTATCTTGCAACAATAATGGATTTGGCTGTGTATAACAGAAGAATTGGTTTTCCATTTCAATAAAAGTAATAGAGTCTCTTTAGTGTTGCATAAAAGTAAGTTGCAACCGTGTAAAGATTTGGTTATACTCTCTACCAATATATCCTTGCAACTTGTCTGAAAGTGATCGGTTAAAGGAAAACACAGATTGTCACACTCGTCTACAAGTAAATGGGGAAACATTAATTAACCAAAAAACACTTTGCAACATGACGCGCAACAGCGACAAGCAGTCTATCAGCCAAATGTTTGCATTGCTGCGGGAGGAGGGGGAGTTGTTGCGTTAAAGTTATGAACTATATACATAAGTTGAGTTACAAGAAAGTGCCAAAAAAAAAAAACAACAACAACAAGAAGAAAAACAAAATAAAATAAAATACAAAACATTTTTTTTCCAATTTTTGAATATTTTCAGATGTTGGCAATGCGGGAACTGCAACTGCAACTACAACTCGAACAACAACAGCAACGGCAACAAATCAAATAAGGAAAAATGTCGCCAAACTTTTCAATTCAACTGTCAATCAGTTTGAGATAGCAGCGGATCGAAGAGCTAGCGGCAACAATAATGACATTTATGCAAAATAGCCGCATACTCAGAAAGTTTTGACCCGACTGTATTGATGTTGCTCCTGTTGTTATTGTTGTTACTGTTGTTGTTGCTGTTGTTGTTGCTGGTGTGTTGTCGGGGCGAGCCAGGGCAATGGGAATTCGCCTTTTGCCTTTGGTCACCTTTGCCATAATAATTGCACTTGCATTGCATGCAAATCAAATTGTCATCACGCTGGCATCCTCTGGAGCGAGTCCAGCGGCTTTGCTTTATTGGCCCCAAAGGAGTTGACTAGCAGCTCGACATTGACGATAGCCAGCCAGCCAGTCATTCAGTCAGCCAGTCAACCAGTCAAGCAGTCAACCAGTCAGCCAGTCATTCAGTCAAAGCACAAGCTGAATGATCGATGACAGAGTTTGTGTTTGATTGAAAGCAATTGGTGGCACCGTCACTTGGTCTGCGCTTGCAATGGGCGGCGATGGCGGCGGATATGTTTTTGTTTTTAGCAGTCACAGTTAGAGTTTTAGTCTCAGGTCTCCATCTTCAAATTCTTCTCTTTCTTTCTTCGTTTTTCTTTCTGTTATACACTCTTACAGTCAGTGCATTGTTTTGTGGCAAGTCTTTTCGGTAGCTCTGTTTGTGAAAATTATTGCCACACGCGGTTTTGGTTACCAAACCTCTTGGCAAAATTTATTGCCTGGTAGTTGGCAGCTTTTGCGTTGGCGATAAGTTTTATCTTTCTAGCAAGGCGCGTCTAACGGCAAATTTTGATGCAGTGCAGCCATAATTGTCATTTGTTTATTACTGCTCAGCAAATATTAGTTACTATTGTCGACATTCTCTTATACTCGAGTCTAGATCTATTTATGTTGTTTTGAGTTGCATAATTATGCTCAACTTATATAGCTATATATATTTTCTTCTTTTAAATTCTGAAAGCAATCCGCTTAAGTCCTTGTGCTTGTATAATAATCCGATCAGAAGTACAACCTATCCATGTACAGATAACTCTGCACAAGATAGTTACGTTGGTTAATGGCAAATCCGGGTAACAAATTAATTTGTCATATTAACAATTGCCACATAAAGTCACACGCTCACCAAGAGTTGCTCATGATGCTCACGATGATGATATCCAAGATGATGATGCTGATGATGATGATGATGGTCATAATGATGACAAAGTGTTAGGGCTCAGACCCCAGTAACTAACTAACCAAGTTGACTAACTACTTTAACTGAGCCTCAAACTGAGCCTAAGCCTGACTCTGACTCTGACTCTGACTCTGGCAATGATTCCGTCTATGGCTCTAAGCACTAAGATTGCCTACATTGAACAATACGTGAACTTAAATATATATATATATATATATATATATCTGTATATGTGTGTACTATTTGTATATGTATGTATGAGTGTGTGTTGCGGGCTGTTGCATTTCGTAGATTTTTAATTGAAAAAACATGTTTTACGAGCATCACTAACCACCACGATGACTACACCAGCAACAACAACAACAACAACAACAACAACAATAACAACAGTAAAAAAAAAACAACAACTAAAAAATAAACGCTGTGGGGCGCAGCCGTAACAGAAGATGACGCTGTCGCCAGTTAAGAATCGCACCTAACAAGTCGACAATTTAAAGTACTTGGGAATTAACTTTGCATCTGGTAACTTGGCAACGACTTGGCTAATGAAATGCCTGAGTGTTGAATGCATCAACGTTATAATATTTATATTGCTACTCGAACACTTTTGTATAATACTAAAACTAACTGCAACATTTATACAACAATAGTTTAAGTAATATCAATTAAATTCAATTTTTAGTTTAAAAGCTATTTGTAAACAATTTTTGTAACTTGTCATATAATTTTCAACAATTTTCCATATATAAAGAAAATTGGTCTAAAATATTTGAAATGATTTGAAAGTCATTTGCTTAACAAAATGCTTCTCATTGATAACTGAGCTAGAGAATAGAGTCTAGAGATTTGATTAACTAATTTAAGTTTCATATGTCAGGAAATAGTTAACATTTTAATACACTGAGAGAATTTGCATAATGTGAGGGAACAATTTAATTACTTTTTGACCCATTCACTGGTCAAAACTATTTTTATCTTAGCCATTTAAATAAGCGCCTAGCTGTAATGGTCAAGCTTTAATTACCAATTAACAGTGAAGTTGCGTAATCTCAAATGGAAAGAAACAAAAAAAAAAGGAAAGAAAAAAGGGGAAAAAAATAAACTATAACCAACTAGTAAATGCCATGTCAAAGGCAAAGCTAAAGTAGCAGACAATTTAAGTTTACAAAGACCATTAACAGGTAAAGGAAAATGCAATAAATAAACGAAATACAAATTAAATAAATGTGCGGCATTTAAACGCAACTTGCCAGTGCTTGCCGCTAATCTCAGTTGCTTGAAGAGTTGAACTCTCTATCTAGTAGAAAGACATATAGAGAGAGAGAGAGAGGATAGAAGAGAAAAAAATGGCACACGCACATTGAAGACTGGAAATGGAAGTTGAAGTTAAAGCTAAAGTTGGACTGTATATGCGATTGTGGCTGAGTCTAGGATTGGTACGGTGACACTTGGCGCATCTTTAAGCGAATGACCGCAAACGGCAGATGGGCGATTAGGCTGAAAGTCAAGTTTGAAGTTGATAGCCAGAAGACTGAAAACTGCAAGGAGCTTGAAGACAGTAAGACAGTAAGATAGAAAGTTTTTACAAGTGACCCAGCTATATGGCTACTGAGCCAATGAAAAATGCACGCAGTTGCCAACTAAAGAAACCCAAAGAGAGACCCATAAGAAATACTACATAGAGAAAATGCAAACTAACAGCCATAACTGAATGGAAAAATCAGCCAAGTAGTACGAGTAATAAAAATTAAAAATACCGAGAGTGGAAAGCCGCCTTTTTTGAATGTATAGATATGTGTGTGTGTGTGTGTGTGTGTGTATACATATAACTAACGGATAAGCGCTACAAAATTGACGCTGACAAGCCTAGTTGGCCAGACCAACATTGAGTGTCCAAGTGGGAAACGTTGCGTATGCTTAATCTGTGCATTTGCATCGTTCGCTGTGTATGCGTGCAACGGCTGCCATGCTGTGACTATCATTAATTTTTCATATTCATAATCATCATCTAGTCAACGTGTTTTAACACACTCTCCGAGTTCAGAGTCACACTGCCAAGCACCTTTTGCTTTTGCTGGTGTCAAAATGCTTTTTTCTTTCACATTTTTCACGCGATTCATGCAGCATCAGTGCGCAGTTGCCTACATCCCATTCCACTTCCCCTTCATTTTGCACCCAGTTGCCTTTTGCTCATCCCAATCTAATGTTATCGCTTCATTCCACCCATCCCCGCCTCAATTTTCAAATTCAGTGTCGGTGTCTTCGCACTTGGCAAAGATCTTTTACATGCAATTATTCTGGCGCCCAACTAACAAATAAATTTTTCGAAAGGCTCCTTTTTTGGCTGAGTGTTGAATGAATTTGATGAATGCACTTGAAAGTGTTCGAATAATGTGCGTGTTGCGTATGATTATAGACGAGGGCTGTTTAAATTATACATAAATTAAATTTAAAACTTAAATAAAATACATTGTAAATCAATTAAAGCCAATCAACAGACAATGCACATCATGCAAGTTGATTATAGACAGACTTTTCATTTCAAAATTGGTTATAGAAATAAGTCATCAATCATTGTTACCTTTAACTGAAAAACTAATCCAAATTTTTAAAGAAAATAAATTTAAAATCAGTTTTACAAAATTCTGTGAAAAATACATTAACATTAACTATAGAAAATTCATTTAACAAAATAGTTCAACTATGACTATAAGTTATGACTTAATATTATATATGCAATTGTTTAGGAAAATAAACAAATTTATTTTCATTGCTGAATTTTGTGGGTATATTTTATAATTTCTTAGAATAATCATATTTATTTCTGAAAATTCTTAATAGATGCTTAAACCACTCACAATTTTTCAATTTTTTTTAATAATTCAAGCATAGAGAATAACTTTTTTAAGTGAAAACTGCTTTCCCATGTGCCAATTCTCATTGTTAGCTGAGCAGCGAAAAACACTTTTAATCTTTATACCCTATATCCCGATTCTTGAAGTATATTAGTATATAAATATATATAGAAGAACGAAAGTATCTTTATTATGAATATATGTTAGATGAATATAAATCTGTATTATATAATTTTGTTCTTTGAAGTTTAGAAGCGCTGACAACAGTTTTGGAAATAAAAAATTTAAGCAAAATTTAAATTTAATTATATGTTATAAAAATAAAAAAAAAATATTAAAATAATTAAAAAAAAAATTAATAATAATAATAAAAATTTATTTTAATTTATTATTAAATTATTTTATTAACTTTAAAGTGGATGTAGCTTAGCTGCGAGTCACCTAGATCTACCCATATCAATTAAGTATACCTGACTTAAGACTTTTTAGGTGATATTACAGGGTATTTTTAGATTGAGTTTGCCTTGTTACGTGTTTAATTTTGTGCACATGCAAATAAATAGGCAAGCAATAAGCCCACTAGAAGACGTTCTACTGGGACTCCAGAAGAGTGCTAAAAAGTGGCAATAAAAATCACAGCAATGTGTGCAGTTGAAAAGAATCGTTAAATTTGTAGAAAATAGTGTGAAAATCAACATATATATATATATATATATATATATATATTTATTTCTATATAAGGGTATGCGGATATTGAAGCAAATATGTAAAATAAAAGAAGAAACTTTAAATGGCACCGGCTGAATTTTGGACGGCTGAATGCTTGAACGCTTGTTCAACACAACCGAAGACAGTTTAATTACGGCGTGAAGTTGTGCATACTCTAAGTCGTTGTCGAATAGGCATAATGCCGATCCGGTCTTAGTCTCAGTTTTTAGTTTTAGTTTTAGTTCCATTCCCAGTACCAATCGCAATCTCTGTTTCTCTTTTGAAACGTTGGCTAGTTGCCAATATTTCTTACTACTTGGTAGTTAAGCTTTTACCTTTTGTTTTATAGACTTAAGGGCGATTTGTTACCCCAGTTAAATGAGGTTTTAATGCAAGCGTGAATCATAAAATCGCAGCTTGATGGAGTTGGTGTCATTTGTTTAGGATTTTTTTTTGGTAAGAAATGTGTACTTGAGGTACTCAAAATAATTACTGCACGGTAATACCCTAACTTATTATAATAATGCATTGCAAATTTTACAGAGGTTTTCCTTTGTGTTTCCACCAAGAGGATCAGGTGTCAAAGATTAAACATAGAATGTAGCATAACCATAGTATAACCAGTTTGTATAGGATAATAGTTAATAATAAGTAATTTTTCATTTAAAATGTTTAAATAGCTTGCACTTAAATTTTCCTATAATTAATTGAAAATATATATATATATATGCAGATGAAAATGTTTTCACACAAATTTAAATTTGAACTATTGTGAAAGTAAATAGTTATTTAGAGTTAACTAATACTGGTATTATTTTTAGTAGACGCTTCATGAGACTGGTATGTATGTTTGCAGCGTTCACATTTTCTCGAACGTCCCATCAATTTAGCAAATCAACTGGCAATCCGGTTGAATCCACTAACTTGCCGTGGCCAACACAATTCTCATTACCAAAGAAGACATTTCATTAGTTTGCAATGACTAATTACTTTGAATTACGATGGACTGTCAACATTTAATAGCTACAACGATCAGGGAACTCGAATTCAACAACATACCAGCCGCAGATCTGTTTTGCGGCGCCACTTGCAACTTGCAACTTGCCTGTAAATCGAAGTCCATGCAAATACAGGCGTCAGACAGACATATGAACTGAGGAGGACCCCATGCCGTTTGGCAGGACCATCATGTTGCAGATCGAACGATTTGAAAAACATCTCAAACTTGGAGGCAAATGATCAACTACCAAACAGTCAAATAACCAAGAGAAGAAAAAAACAAAATAATAATAATAATAATAATAATAATAATAAAAATAAAAATAAAATTTATAAAAAAAAAAGTATTGAACGAAAAAATTGCAAACAGGTATGAAAATTGCTTCATTAGTTGTCCAAAGGATAAGTATATTGTGGCAACAAGTAATCTGTGTATGAACACCCAAGTGGTGATACAGCTGATCACTTTATCTTTAACCAAAAACAAGTTGGCAGCAACTTTTCAATAACTTGGCAATTAAAAAACCATCCGGTGGTCCAAGCACATACACCGCTGCGCCGTTTAATAAAGACACCATTTGTATAATGCCTTGTCAAAAATTTATTGGCATTTTTCCTTAATGTTTTAGGAGATTGTGATCTCTGGTATGCTCTGTTCGCTGTATGGCCTCAACGATCTCAACGATCTCAACGGTCTTAACGTTGACCGCCAGCGGTGTTTGTTGTGGACATTTACTGTCCATTGTTGTTGTTGTTGCTGTTGTTGTTCCTTATTGTTTTCTTTGTATTTATCTTTGTGTTTGTGTGTAGGGGGTAGGGTGTTGACAATTAATAGACATGAAGCGATTTCGATTCGACTGTCATTTGCAGCATTCATTCGAGTTGATTGCTAAGCTACAGTTAACTGCATCAACGATTGCAGACTGCGATAAAGGCAGCAATGGCATAGTTTTCACCTTTTGTAAATCACCTCATTGCGAATTGATTAACTTATGCAAATGCTTAAGCGTTGCCATACATTTCCCCCTCTCCGTCCACCTTTTCCTCTCATTTCTATCGCACTAACATACACCCCCAACAATGTTGTTGAATTGTTCAGACAACGGCGACGAGTTGCAACTGTGACAAAAGGCGTTGCCAAGCACGCTCTATGCCGCAGTGTTTAACCCTTCCATCGGAGACGTCTCCTCTGCTCTATTTGCTAAGGAGAAGCGACTTTGATTATGGTTTTATTTTTCTTTTTTTTTTGTGTTTTATTTTTATTTTTATTTTTCCTTCTTTTTTTTTTGGTTGTGTTTCTAATTTCCATTAAGCGGCACTTTTTGGCTTTGTGGCCGACAGACATCAACGATTTTGCATTGCATGGCAAAAGATTCTCATGTTTCCTTTTTGGCCAGGTCTACAGAAATAGCAAACAGCAAAAAAAACAACTGCAACAACGACATCAACATCAACATCGATGTTGTCGTCAACATCGTCGGCGGTGTCGGTGGATTTTCAATTTCTAATGTAGTGCACGTTACGCCCTGAAGGGATTTTTATTTTATACTTTTCATTTGTACGGTTTTGTTTATTTATGCTAGAGCTGATCCGCTATACTGCACAGTGGAGCAACTATTTAAAAAATGTATAAAATTTTCACATAAGTTTAATCTTTAAAAGAGTTTTGTTAATAATCTTAATATAGTATGTGTATATAGCACTATGTATATCGATAGTCACTGATCAATCTATAGCTGTATCGTTGTACTATTGGTTCCACTGTGCAACATATCGCCTAGTCCAAAGCTTTAGACGCCATTTGATGACAAACTTCAAGCCGTTTGCATGCAATATTTGTGGTTGTCTATTTTATGATTGCTGGTTGTTGTTGTTGTTGTTGTTACTGGCTGTGATGCTAGTAATGGTGTTGGTATTGTTGGTGGTGGTGGTGGTGGTGCACACTTTTAGTCATCACCATGTCAGCGGCTAAGACAGCGAACCAAACAATCAAAATTATATGCAAATATATGTAAGAGTACCGCTACAAAAAAGGCGTGGGTTAATTGTGACTTTATCATACAGACAGCCAAAAGGAACAATGAAAAAAAAAGGAAAAAATAATTCGCAATCGAAAGGAAAAAATCAAATTTATTACAAATTTAAGCATACAAATAAAATAAAAAAAAATCCCCAAGACGACAACGACAGCCCTAGCGACGACTTCGACTTCGACTTTGAGTTGGACTCAAAGTTAAACTTTAACTGCAACTTCAACGAGTTCGACAGTAACTTCCACTTCGACTTGAGTTTTGAGTTTGAGTTGAAGTTTAACTTGAACGATGCGGCAAGTTATAGATTTCGTCATAGTTTTCGGTAAGGCGAGACATGAAAATCTGTAAATAAACCTGTCAACCGACACCAACGCGATACGCTGTGAACTACGAACTTATGGACCGCCCAGTCGGTGGGTGGGCGGCGCCAAAACTAAGCCACCAAAACGTTGAAATACATAAAACACATTAACACAAAACTGAACACTAAACACTGGGAACGGAAATGGTCGCATGCAGTTTTCATGTCAGGTTTTCCCATACCAAAAAAAAACAACAAAAGCAAAAAAAATCTAAAAACCCTGCAGTCGATTTAAGATTCAAAATAAACCGTAACATACTCATACTCTAAACTTTAATACAAACAACGGTATATGCCTACAATAAACTACATATACTAATAGTAACAGCAACAGCAACAGTAACAGTAAACATTGTCCTAACCTTAGTCGTACTGCATCCATATCAGACACACAACTCCTGCCTGAAGACCAAACGAAATCCACGACCCACATATTCGGCATCGGTGCGAAAAGGTAATACAATGGGACCAGCGGCTATATCCCTCACTGTGGCATGTATGGTGAAATCTTCAGTATCGATGCCATCATTGAATCGATCCCCGCACAAGCGCACCGAGTTGATGGCTATGAAATCATCTGGACAATTGAATATACCAGCTCCAGCCTGTCCTTCGCCCACAAGATCATTTTCAGCTGTAAAGAGTTCACTTCTAGCACACTGTGGATACCCTAAAGGAAGCATAATCTTACCCTCATCCTTGTTAATTATTTGAAAGTCTGTCTGATCGCCACCTAAAAGCTCCGTAAAAAAGCTCACACTACACATTTTCTTAAGTCTCGACAAACATATTGCATAATTCAGATTATTCTGTTTCAGAGAGTAAAACAAAGATTTGAGAAGAATTAATTTTTACAGGATCCTTGTCCGATCCTTACCAGATAAGTAGCTTCTCGGTTGTCCACAATGCTGCCTTCGGCATCGTAGTTAAACGATTTGATAATACCCTCATCAGAGTTGAAGTATTGCAAGCAATTATCTGGTGCAAGTTCATCTTCTAGCTGACTGATCTTGATATTAAATGATCTGCCACCAGTTGAGACCTTGACAAACACGGATAGGTACAGCTTGTTCTCGTAGGTGTCACCAACGTGCACATAAACTAGGATCGATTATAATAGAATCAACGTAGATTATAATGTCATCAAATACTTACCATGTTGACCCGTATTAATGCCACAGAGCACGGGTATATCAAAGTTCATGTTGTGTCCCGATATAATGAACTGATCATCTATGCAATCACCATTTGTAGGACGACTGAGCTAAGTAGTTAAGGTAAAACAGCTAAGAATAATGTTATAATTTAGTTAGGGATTCACTATGAAACTACCTCAAACATTTGGAAATCCAGACGCAATTGCTGTACACCTTCTTTTACGTTTATGATCAGCACACAGATCATCATTTCGCGCACCGCTTGTGGATACCTGGGACTCTCGAAGTATACGGTCTGTTGACTGGTAACATCGCCGCAGCTATTTACAACTTAAAGCGAAAGTAGTTTATTATAATAATGATCAATGGTTGATCAACACTATACTTAAGTTATACTTACAGATGCAACAGGCGCCAAGACCCTCCGCACACCTATCAGTGGGTATACCACCTAAACTTTTGCATTCAAACTCGTGATAGCAGACACCCTCCATGGTGCGTATGTCTCCCATGGAGACGCTGCACTTGGTATTAGGAAACTTTATAACCTCGAAGAGACTCAGAAAGCCTTTGCCCTTGGATTTTGGTGCTGTGGATTGCTTTTGTATAAGATTTGCTTCGATGGGTGAACCAAAGATCAATTGCTTTAGCTTCTGTGTCAATTTGCCTGTAATTGTTTGAGGCTGCATTATGGATGTATGTGTGCTGTAGGCAGTGGGTGACATTGAAGGTCTGCCTGACATTGTAGGTCTTGGTGTTGGCATAGGACTTGGCATTGCTTCTGTGCTATTTGGTATGGGCATCATTTCGGTAGGAGCTGTTGTCGGTGTTGGTTCTGTGGGCTCATTTGGATCCATGGTCGTTGGACGCATGGGTATAGTTGGCTCGGGTTCCTCGGGTTCCATGGTTGCAGGCTCTTCAGATGGCTGTGTGGTCGGCATTGTTGGCAACTCTGTCATTTCTGGCGGAGCTGGCGGCATCATCGTCATCTCTGGTTCTTGCTGTTGTGCAAATTTCTGTAGCCTGAACTGCGGCTGATAGCGTAATGTATAATGATAGCCAATTCCATCCAAAGACATGCCACCAAATTTTTCTGTTGACCTTATAGCATTGCCACGCCTGCTCTTTTTGACGCCCATTGTCACAAAACCTCGATGACTGTTGCTCACAGCCACGCCCACATAATAAAGCGTCAAAACGAGACCGCTTATCAACGCATCGCGTTTTGACAACATTATTAACGGAACTGCACACAACAACTGCCTTGCAGATAGCCCCAAACGCCAATCATTGCTGCAGCTTCACATGCCACAAACTTGTAACTCTGCCACAGCCTCTGCTTGCTGCCACTGCCACTACCATTACTATATGCCGTTAGTATTGCATGTTTTCTTTGGCTTTATTAGAGCATTAATTGTAGACCCCACAAACGATATTGTCATTACCATCATCATAGACGGCTTTCCACCCATCTTTCCCAACGTTGTTGCCAAGCAACCTTCACTTTTCCAATACCAACTACAAGTAATACCAAAGTCACGCTATTGTGATCGCATATGTCTATAACTAGTTGCCTGTTTTATTCTCTTAACGCTTAAAGTTGTCACTATACAACAAACAATTCAATTGGCCAAAACAACAGTAGCAGCCACTTTGAGTAGATAAAACAGTTAAAGGTAATTTTCAAATCTTCAAGTGCAGTTAACACCTCGTTTAAGTTTTAAGCTACAATTTATATAAATAACATACATTATATAGAATATGAATCATGTATATATATATATATATATATCTTTGAACAACTCTTTAACTTATGCACTGACTGCATTTGATCCGATGATCTCAGCAGCAATTGTTTTATATATCTAATTTATATTCAGTATTTCTGGTAAGATCCGTTTTCTACTCTCAAGAGAAATTAATAAATTCTTTATACAAAATATTAAAAAAGTAATTTTTTATCAACTGTTATTAAATATTTTTCATTCAGCAATTTGTTTTGTTATTATATATAAGCAACTATTGTATGTTAATGATCTTTTAAACTTTGATCTTAGTGGAGTCATCATTATATATCCACCATTGAGCACGATAAGTTTAAACGCCTCCAACTTATTAAAACTAACAGCTTATAATCATATATTATAATTATAATCTTTAACATTAAACGCCCGCATTGTCACATCTAAGTATATATATATATATTCTCTTATATATCTGTATATAATTTGTATATTTTCAACTTTATTTGTCAAGTGCGCAATTAATTATAATTTTTGCTTAAAAACATTACTCAAAGGCAATAACAACATCTGTTAGTTGCAGCATTTTGTTGATGTTGCTGCTGTTGCTGCTGTTGCTGTCAGATGTGCATAATAATACCAATTGCAGTTGCCAACAATTAATAATTTTAACCTTGTTGTGCATGATGCATTTGCCAGTGAGTTATTCGCATACAACTCGTAGATAATAATGAAGATGATGACGACGCTGATGATAATGATGACAATGATTTTCATCTGGTTTTAGTTTTACAGTTGCTTGTGATGTATACCTGATTTGGATATCGTGAAAACCAAACCCTATTATATACAGAAGTTTCTATTAAAAAGATCTTATATTGTTTATATACTTTATCTTTTATATATGTATATAACCATAACTGATTAGTTAGGCTTTTGACATGTTTTGCCTTAACCGATTGCTGTGATGATTCGTTCATGTCGATCAGTTTCAAATGCAATACAATATGATTTATATATAGAAAGGAGATACATATAGAGATAAGAATTAACTGTTTAATTATATATACACAAACTAGAGAGGAGCTCGCTTGGTTTACGTATTGCGATTTTGACCAATTTTGTTTAAATTTATTGTTGATTGCAATTTCTGGTCAAAAGAAGTGCTGCAGCATTTGTATATAATTTATAGCATTAAAGTGTTTTGCTCTTTAGCTCTTGAGATGGCTTAAATTAATGGTCAATACGTAACATATATAAAATAGTTTGTTGTGAATAAATTGTATAATCAATTAGTATTTGTGAGCAAGAGTCTCATTAGTTAGTATTAATTATAAGTGTATTAATTGATTTAAAATTATTGCAATCTCAACGAAACTATTGCTTCAATGTTGCAATCACATTTAATTTTAGTAATTTGCATTTAATTTATTTGTAAGTAATTGACTTTAATTAACCAATAACGTTGGGGTTGTTAGTATTTTGTATTGACAATCTTCATATGGCTGTTAAGTGTTGGCCAATAAACTGCTGAAGAGCACTCTACTTGGTATTGATTTGAACCGGGAAAAAAAAAACAAGTTTTATTTATATATTTTAAATTACTAGTAAGTCTCTATTACCGTTAGTCACATCATTGTGAATTAAATTTATTAAGCTATTAGTCGGTATTCAAATTAGAATGTTAATTTCATTGCATAAACATCAAAACAATGCAATTAAAAAAATATATATATAAATATTTATATATAAATAATATTTATTTTTATATATTTTTATATAAATAGAAGTGTAAATTAATTTTAAAAAATTTAATAACAAATTATTAATTAAATTTTAAATGTAAATTAATTTTTATAATTTTGTTTAAGCTATTTTAGTAAAGATTCAATTATATATTAAGTAAAAAAAATAATTATAATATATATATATATATATATATATTATATACCGGTTATATGCAAAACCTACATTTTATGCATATATTAGATATTTCCTAGAGCTTATAATTTGTTTACAGCCGATAAAAATTTATATGAACTGATTCCAAATTAACGATTTTTCATTTGTTTATATACAATATTTTTATATAAGCAATTTATGGCATTTATGAGGCTAAACGAAGCTCTAAATAGTTTCATGATGTTTAAAAATAACATAATTTTGCATTTAAGCAATATTTGCATTTAGGCTTTGCATCTTATAACCGATATATATATAACAGTATATATTTATATACAAATATATGAATATATATATAAAATATATATATTTCTATATATTTATATATATATCTATACATAAGTATATGTATATTAATCCTATATAAATCAATCCACACTCTTGATGCTTAAGAGAGCAGCTGATATTTGCAGAACCCTCCAGTCTTAGCTCTAAACTGTTGCTCCATCTACAGCAATCGGCTGTCTTCGCTTGTCTCTCAACATCTTCAGATTGCGTGGGGTGGGGGGTGTATGGTCTGCCGGGAAGTCTGGTTTTTTTAGAAGCAACTGAACACGTACATACAATTCGTATCCATTAATTGAATCAAATCGAGCGTTACGCATGCGTCACACCAAATGGCAAAGGAAGCCGCCAATAGATGGAAGAGGCGCACACATATGTGATCCGCAGTTGCCGTAGATGCTGCAGATGATGACAATGTTTCTGTGTGTGATACAAAGAGACCGGAGCTATAGCACTTCAGACAGCAGCTTTGTGTGCACATTATTGTTATTGCTATTATGTTATGTATTTGTATGAGCAAAGTGGGAATCGTAGTTGCAACGTATGAAGATTTGCAGTGGGTGTAGAAGTTGCAAGGGATTGGTAAACTGAGTGCTGGGCACTTGGAACTGGGCAAATCAAAACCATGGTAAAACCCACTTAATTGACATTTAGTGGACACTCGAATGCGAATGCAAGTGCTGGTGGACGAGTAGCAAAGGCAACAGCAGCATAAGCATCAGCAGCAATGGCAGCAACAGCAGCAACAGCAGCAACAGTTGCTGCAGTCAAATGCAAAGCGAGTGGCAACAAGAAGCTGCGTTAAACGGCAGGCGATGCACATCAGCGCATAAAGTAGTATTCCTTTTGGACTGTCCATTTGTTGAATGGACTGGCATTCTAATGCGACTGTCGACTTTAGCTTCATAGCCACGCCAATGATGATGTTGATAATGAGCTTGTTGCCTTCTTGTAGCTATTGATGTTGTTGCAATTGTTGCTGTGTTTGTGCCAGCCATGATTTCTAAAGATGCAGCAGCAACAGCAAGAGCAGCAGCAGCAACAGACATCATTACAATATAATTGATGGGTTATAACCGAATAACGGTAAAACGAAAACTTTTTCTTTACATTTTGGGTATTTTAGCCAACTCAAAGCAAAGTTCTTTTGGATTATGGACATCGTGTTTGCCATTTAAAAATTATTATTGTTCCGTTTGACAGCTCACAAGTAGCGCGTATGGGACAAGACGAAGCCTTAATACCACTACCACCATATCTCATATGGAAAATGAGCACATTTGACATAGAAAACTACTTTGCAGTTGCAGTTTGCATATGGCTCGAAAAGTGCATCAATGACAATTGCCGATTGCATCATTAAGATCCATTGATTAACTCTACTGTGAATTATTATAAACTATAATACTCTTCGCTTATATCTAGAAAACAATTAAAAACTTAGATTTAGTTTTACTTCTAATATCTAATAAAGCTCACCAATCAAATATTGAATTGGCTAAAAGAGCTCGTGCTGCATAGCTTTTGGACCGCAACGACATCAATTTTCCTCAACCTTAAATAATGATTCAATGTCGTTTTTTGCAATCAAAGACAAATTGGTCATTGAAAGTGTTTCAGCCAGGCTATTACAAAAAAAAATCCATAAATTGCAGCACAACATTTGCGGTTTAGTTTTTATTTAATTTAAATTTTGTCTTTAACCTAGGTCTAAGTATTAATGCAAAAGAAACCACAATTTTTTCTAGATACTTCATTAAATTTTTTATTGTTGAGGCGAAGAGTTTATTATAAAAGTAACATCAATAAATTGTAATTTTATTTTGCTTAAATTTCTAAAGAAAAATTATAAAAAAAGTGTGCCTTCATTTAAATAGAAAAAATCCTCCCAAAAGGTCGCCATGAATGTTAATGATAGAAGAGCTAAAATGCTGCTTTGTTGAGAGGTCTCTTTGTAAAAAGTTCTCTTAATAAGATAATTTGCTTTATAAAAATTTATTGATTAAAAGGAATTTATATTGAAAATCCGCATCCAACTCACAGTTGTTTTATTTAACCACTTAAATTAAATTAAAATTATTTTATTTAATAATTAATTCTATAAAATTATAAAATGTTTTATGTAGCTGTGAAAGAATATATTATACCTAGGAAGAGTAAAGGGTATATAGTAGCAGGGCAAACTCCACTGAAGTATAATAAATTGTTTGTTTAACGTAACGCTGTGAAAAGTGCGTCTGGGACTATTAATGCCCCAGTTGGCTAATTTGCTGGTTGGCCATACAAAAATGTCCCAAAAAGGATGCGAGGCGGAAGCTTAGCAACATTTGCTTTAGGAGTATTGTTGAGGCTTAGTGCGGCCATTGCCTTTGGCTTTTTAGGCAACATTTTCTAGCAACATTTGCAGGCAGCAAGTACATTGTGGCTTATGGAACGAGTTGCTTTGTTTTACTTTATCGACTCCTGTGCGTGGTTTGTGGGTTTTTTTTGTCGTTTTACCACATTGATCAAGATCCATAATGAGCGATAGGTTTTTTGCAACTGATATTGTTGCTAGTACTGAGAGTGGCTTTGGTTTTGTTTAGTCCTGAACGGGGTTTCTTTTTTTTTTTTTGTTAGTTATGTATCTTTAGGATACAGAGCAAACATCCGCGTAACGTACAAGTAGAGGCATATTACTGTTGCATGTAGCGGCGCTTTTTGTTTGCCACAAATGCCACAGTTGCCTCAGTGGCACTGCAAAATTAAACTGTTAACTTGCCATGTTTAGCGGGCATTGTTTAGCCAGTCCAGACATTGTCTTGGGTCTGTCTTAGCTCGTGGATTACATATGTATATGTTTATATTTATGTAAAAGTATGTCTAGTAACTATATGTATGTGTATATAGTATCTAGTATCTGGTATCTGGTATCTATATCGCTATCTAATCGCTTTCTAATGGCCTCAGCTCGCCCGGCGATCTATGTTACCTGTCAGCGGCGCTTGTTTGCTTAATAGATTTTTGGCTACCTTTTTTTTATATTTATTTATTTTCATGTTTTTTTTCTCGTATTTTTTTCCATTTAGCCGACAACCCATTTTAAACATATTAATAAATTAGAAAATCTTTTTGCTGCACTTTTCATCTAAGAGCACAACTACAGTTTTGGCCTCTAAACTTGAATGCATGAAAATCGCATGTTGATCGCTGGATTACCAAGCAACGTTGGATTCGCCTTCAAATTAAGTTGTCTTTGTCTTTGTTATTATTAAATTATTTTTTTTTTGTGTTTTTTTTTCTTCTCTTAAATTCTATTTTGTGTTTAATTACCGCTTAACTTCAAATGGAAACTTTGCTGTAATTAATTACCAATCGAATTGTGATGAACTTTAAACAGATTTTGATAGTAAATCTTAAGATTTGCCAATTAAACAGACAAATTGTGCATAAATCAAGTGTGCCCTAAATTAACGTGAGAATATTGTTAAATTATTTAAAAAAAACAAATGATAAATAATTCATTGAAATAATAAACTTATATAATAATAAATTTAATTGATGCAGCGGAACAGCAACCCTATAGAACAAATTATATACAGTTAAATAGAAATAGCTGTAACTAATCTAAAAGGCTGTTAGTAATATTTTTAAATAAGTTTAATGATTGCATAAAATATTTAAATAACATTTTACAAGTTCTTAGGTAAAATTTTACTAAAGATTACGAATTTCACCAGTGAAATAAATTCTGGTATTATCCTTTATATAAAATACAAATGGACGATTGACTTCAAAGAGTTTTACGACTGGTTTACCTCTTAGAGAAATTCCTAAAATATTGAATATATATATAGGAAAATATTTTATTTATTTTAATATAGTATATTACCTTGTACAGATGTTGCCACAATGCCCTCCTCATCGAGCTCAATGACACCGTTTTGTACCACTTCACTGACAGATAAAAATTCCTTGAAGCTAGTCATAGATTTGAAATTGGCTGAATCAAATATTTTACTCATTCCCATACTTTGGAGTACAGGTTTTAGATTTAACATGAATTCAAATTTAAGTTTTGGCAAATGGAGTTCAATATCCATTTTTTCACTATTTTTCATTATTTCAGATATATTAACTTTATTGATATTTTGTATAACTTTGTCAATGCCATCCATATCCCTTGGCAGTATTATAATCATTGAAATATCTGAATTGGCATAGGGTATACTTATAGCCTCAGCATCTAAAGCCTTTAGATATTTATAATTAAAGACGCTAACTGTCTTCATCATTTTAACCGATACAATACGTGTATCTTTACCTTTTACTGGTATATAGAATCTATCGATTATAGTATTTGATACATCAAATGCATTTTTCCATTTGCCTTTGAAGTAGATGGCACTGAGTATCAGTATTTGAGTCTGCGGTATTATATGTTCAATCAAATTGGATATTTTATCATTTGTATGCCGCAATCCCCAAGTATTCAGTTCATCCACAGCAGTTTTAGCATTCTCAAAGTTGAGTGTATTAATCGATGTATTATAGAATTGTTTTATCTTATACTCATATTCTGGCAATGCTTTCACTTTTTCTGACAAAAAGATGCCATTTTCAACTCTAAATGTGACGTCATCGGGCAACTGTTTAACGTCGCCCTCATGCAACATATGCTTGTTGGCATCAATAAAGTTTATAACTCTTTTTAACTCATCCGCAGTTTCACCAGCAGCACCAAAATACAAAAGCAGCAACTCCTCCCTTAAAGCATATGGTGACATAATCACATTATCCTCCTGCTCCAATTCCTTACTGTATGTTTCCTTTATAGGAATTGCCACGTAGGCTAAGATCACAATTATTAAAACCGAACAACAACCGTTATACATTTTGATACAACTAATTATGATTAAGAATTTCACAAATCTTATATAGAAAAGTTGCTCTAATTTAATTATTAATGCTATAATAAACTATAATATGATTTGTTTAGCTTCTCAGTTTACATAAGGCAAAGCAAGCGATTTCATATTATTATTACAACAGCAAATCGAATGATATTATATATAGTCTTAACTATAAATCCAGCACTAATTTTAAAGTTTAATAAGCTATTAGTTGCTCTTACTATATATCTTTAGAAAATATACAACTGATTCGATGTAAAGTTACAGGCAAATAACGAGCCTAAGCGACTATCAGCAACCCTTTCCAAATTGATGCCTACCGCCTTTAAGCTACCTAATATTATTATAGTTGAAAGAAAGTCTAGTAAGCAACTTGTTGAAAGGTGTAACTAGGCAATTAATTATATATTATATATAAAATAAAAAAATTGTACATATTTCCTGTATACTTTCCATAACTCTATCATTTATCATTCGCAATCAAATCATTCAGTCCATGCAAAAATTGCTCATCACTCGAATTTTAATGCCCGAGGCAAACGCATTTCCGTCAGGTTGTTTTTTTTTTTTTTTTTTTGCTAAATTATGCAAAAATTATTACATTCAATATGTTAGAGTCATAGTCGTAGATCAAACATTTAGCAACTTTCTACATCTGCATAATAAATTGAATACATCAGAAACTATAAATAATTGCCAACAACTGCAAACAAGCATCAAGTTCAGGCAACAAATGAAGAAATTTTGTTAGAATTGGGACTTTTTAAATATATATATATATATATATATCTGCGTGTGTCCAACTAGCAACTTGTAACGCGCAATGTGCAACGTGCAATGTGCAACATGCAAGTGCCTTACAGCGAAGGCTAATGGCCCCAGTCTTATACATATGCGTACCAGCAAAAAAATCAGCTTATATGTTGGCCAACTGTGCATGGCAATTGCTGGTAACAGCATCAACTGGCCAACTCACTGTGTATGTTAACGTGTTGCAAAAACTCACAGGTAAATTCTATAATAACAGTAACAGTTAGAAATAATATATTCAATACTTTTCATAAAAATTTCTAATGAAATATGATTTAAAATTAATTTTATGCTAAAGTTAATTAAAGTAACCTGATCTATTCTCAGTTATTTTTAATAAGCCAAAAATTAACTGAATAATAATATACAGTATAATAAAAGCTAATAGTTGTAGTGTACTAAAAAAAACTGGCAAGCCGGTTCAAAGTGACACATGTATATGCCACAAGCCGGGAGATGACCGCGACCGCAACAACGACGCGTTGTCTTATGGTGCAGAGTCAACGACAAACGCAGAGGTAGAAGCAGAGGTTGAGGCCAGGCAATCGGCCAAACTGTCAGACATGGTGCGTTGTGTGCCAAAAGAGCAGCCGCAGCAACAGGCAAGTGGCAACTGGCAACTGGCAAACTTGCAAACCAACAGGCAACCAACAGGCAACCAACTGGCAAGCAACAGACAACCAACATTGGACATGGACAACAGACAACAGACAACAGCCGACAAGCGCAACAGGCGCAAGTCAAGTGAATGGCCAATGACCACCAAATTGGCAGTAAAGCATACAAAAATAACTTCAAATGGTCAAAAGGTTAACAAAATCAAGAAGTGTGCACAAAGAACACGTTGTACAGTAGAAGGAATCGGAGAGGTGTACGTCGATGTGCTGGTAAAGGTTGTCCGGGACTTGCAGTTTGCTGCAGCTGTCCCCGCTACTCAGTTGGCGATGCCAACATGTTGCCAGCATTCCGTCAGAGTGGCGTTTGTTGTTGTTGTTGTTGTTGTTGCTGTTGTTGTTGCTGTTGATGTTGTTATTGCTGCTGGGACAGCAGCAACATAATCCCCCAGCCGATGCATTTCTGCACACAACTTAAAAATGATTAATGAGTTGCCTCATTACTTGGCAAAAATCAATGTCGCATATATATTCTGTGGGCCAAAAGGAAGTTCGCCAACCAATGGAGCCGCCACCAATTGGATATGTGTGCTGTTAGTTGGTTGCCTGTTGGCTGTTGCCTGTTGCCTGTTGCCTGTTACAACTATACTGCCGACAGACGTCAAAGTTACCATCGCCTCAACGCATAATAAATCGATCATATTTTTCAGCCAGACTCAAATATCAAAGTGTCAGCACTGATTCTGATCAACAGCGACAATCTGCTCCTGTCTCACACGATGTTGTTCCAAAGACGCCAAAGTCGCTACATGCGACATGCACCATGTGCCTGCATGTGTTGTCAGCAACCTTGAGACCCCATTCGTGTGTACTCTCTCTCTCTCTCTTTCTCTGTTCGAATGGTTCTTTATCTACCTCTGCCTCCGTCTCTACCTCTGCATCTGCCACTGCCTCTGGCTCTGAATCCAAAATTGAGTCTGGAATTAAAACTGAAGTAATACCGCGCAATTGCGATCGCGATTCATATTTGTGGCTTTTTTAATTGTGGTCGGGCGCCTGCCAGCTTCCATACGCAGTTTGAGGTCTGGTTGCGGATGTGTTTGGGGATGTATATGTGAACGTATGTGTGTGTATGTGGATCTGTATCTGTGCCGCTTGTGGTGCTGACTGATTTTATTTATTAAACTGTTGACAATCTGTTTACTCTTTTGACTGCTCCGCTGCCTAGCACTTTTCCTCTTTCTTGATTCCATCACAAGATATTGATACTCGTATCGAGAGAGCTTAAACGATTAATTTATTGCGGTTGCTTATAATTGATTAACTCAATATCAAGTTGTGACTTATTGGAAGTTTATTATATTATTATTTTATAAATATTTATAATCAAATACAAATATTCATATCAAGCTCAAGGTTCTATTGACACGCAACATTTCTCTACGCTCCTTTTTCTTTGGTATCAAAGAGGTTTTATAGCATATGGAAATAGATCGCCAATGCAAGGCAATATATAAGATATATATGATTAATTATTGGTGTTTATATGATATATATATGATCCATTTAGATATTAAGTCACAAAACGTGTTCAGACTTGAACTCATATCTTAACCTTTATCAACATTTTGAGTGAAAGTGTGAAATAATAAAAAAATTATTATCAATGCACTTTAAGTAAACAGAGAGAGAGAGAGAGAAAGACAGATAATTATTATTATCGTAATATTCGAATATAGTAAAGGAAAGTATTTATTTGTTATCAAGGTGTGCAGTGTGTGTATCTGTGTGTGTGTTTTGTTTTGAGGCCAATAAACCAATGCGATTGAACTCTTTATCGCTAGGGATACAAGTAAATAGAGTTTACTTAAGTAAATATTGTAAATTAACGATTATTAACCCGTACAGCAGGCGGATTTGAACTAGTGCTAAATTCAATTAAGTATACCGATAACAGATATGGATATATCGGATAAGATTTATAACCTTTATCAAGACTGTTTACCTGGTTAAAGTTTACCTTTCCCACACGTCCAAAACCCAAGACTCTCTAGCCGTAAAGTGTGACCATATCAATTCGTATTACAATTAGACAAAATGTGACCAATACTATATTAAAGTGAGTAAAATTGACTGCTAACAAATACGAGTGTGTTTGGCAGTTGTTAAATTGTTGCTGTTGTTGTTGTTGCTGCTGCTGTTAAGCTGTGGCAGAAACAAGTTAAAGTTGAATAGCATTGCAAATGTGCAACGAGAATTGTAAGCAGAGACGGACAAGGGAAAGGTTTTTGCTGTTGTTGTTTTTTTTTTTGCTTTTTAACAGCAACAGCAGTAAAGTGCCAGCAGCAGTTTGATTGTTATTGCCAATGAATGAATGCACTTGCTGGTTTTGTCTGTGTTGGACTGCCTGTTGCCAGAGATGAGAGCTGTGTGGCAGCCAAGTTGTGAAGCTGCCAAGTTGCCCAGCAACGCCAGACTATAGCAGCTAACTTCAACTTCAGTTAACAGCGCCGGGGGGCATGCAACACATTTTGCGGTCTGTTGTTGCAGCTTCTGTCGTTGCAGCCATTGTTTTCACTTATGCAGCTGCCCTTTGTTGTTGCGTAAGCCCAGAGGGTGTGTGCATATTATTGTTGTTTTCCTGGTGGTGTTGCTACTGCTACTACTACTGATGCTGCTGTTGCTGCTGTTGCTGCTACTCCTTCTTGTTATGAAGTAGTATTTGGTATTTACGAATGTGTTGGCAATGAATTTGCCGCAATGCCACAAACAACATTTCCGCTTGGCATTATACTCGTACTACAACTGTCTACTGTCTACTCGACTCCAAATCATTTGCCGCTACCCAAATGCAACTTCAACTCATTGTCAATGACATTTTCACACTTTCCTTGGAATGGGAGCAAAAGTCGTTAGCCAGCCAACAGATGCTCCCTGGCAAAGGACATCAAATAATCCTTGTTTGCTTTCCTCTAATGATTTATTGGTATATGCACCCTCTACACGTTATGAGCACTCAAATTTGACTTTAACTTTAAAATTTAAGTCGAATTCTTGCATGGAAATACTTAAAAATAATATTAAAAAAATATAAAAAATTATTGCAAGTAAATATTTTATAATATTTATAAAATAATTGTTAAATTTTCAATTAAAATAATATAAATATTATGCAAACTATATTAATTAATAATTTTAAAATTAAAGTAGAATTGTGGCCTGAAAATTCTTTAATTGAATAATAAATATAAAATATTAATAGATAAAAAATAATAATATGTTATTAAAAGAAAATATTTTATAATATTTATAAATTAAATGTATATATTTTTTAATTGAAATAATATAAATATTATGAGAATTATATTATAATTAATTTAATAAATTAAAATGTTATAAAAAATATCGCAAAATTTTTGTTGTCTTTCAATTCTTTCACATAATCAAATTCCAATGGCTTAATACTAAAGAACCTATTTCGTGTCATAAGCCTTAACAAATTAATTTATTCTTCATGATATATAAAAGAAGTTAAGATCATAATTAAAGGTAATGGTAATGGATAGTAATCTTGGAAATAATATAATAATTTACTTACTTATTAAGGAAACCATCGTCATATGATATGCTTAACCAATTTACATTACTTTATAAGTAGGAAAACCGCAATTGATTTATCAGTTTATTATATAAAATTAATTTAAAAAAAAAATACAAAATTATAAATATGTTTCTTTTTGTAATTCCATTTCTATACCTGAAAGCTGTATATATAAAAAAAGATCCCATTATAATAAAATTGCAGCCTTGTAAAAAATCGATTGAATTTGCGAGCTGTAATTTCCATCAGTTTAAATATCAACACCCTTCTGGTTTTTTTAACTGATTTTTTTTATGAATATATATAAAGAATAAAAGAAGTCCTGCTGCCAATTGGGTATTGTTCTCCTGCTACAACATAACTGCATAAATAAATGTTCATATAATACTTGTTTGGATCCCGTACTACACATTGATATGAAGCGGTGTCGACAGCAGGAATCGCCACTTGTTCAATTGAAATGGCTTTGTTGGTGGTCAGAAAAAAGAGTGGATAGTCTGGGTAAGAGGAAAGTGGAGACTAAAGTGGAAAGAGAAGAAAACGAAACAAGCAGCAATGGACAGGGAACATTGCGAACAATTGTAAACAATGGGCAATACGTATAACAAGAGGGTATTAAATGGAACACATTGAATGAATTGATATGAGTATTGGCTGGTATTTGGTATTGAAAGGCAACGTGTCCTGCAATCGAAACAAACTAAGTAAAAAGAAGAAAATAAAATTAAAAAAAATCATGCTATCAATTGAAACCAGTTTCGATGTCGTTGTTAACACATGTTAACCGATTGGAAATTGAAATTCTGACGCCAATTGTTAGACATATAAATTTTGAATTGTCAAGAAAAGAATTGGTTAAAGTAGGCTTTGGTGATAAAATTTGATGGTAGTAGGACTTATGCCAAAGTTATTGAATTTCTAATATGCTCATTTTTATTTCGTAAGTCAACGAGCAGTAAAATATAAAAATTTGAAAAATTCAAGTGGTCGCATAATGTCTAACCTTCAAGATGTACCGCTAGCCGAACCAGAGATCATGCCACCTACAGACAATGACCCAATTGCGATAAAAAATAATTCATTGAAACGTTTCTTTAAGCTTGGAAAGAAACCCAACTCAAGCCAAGAGACCGCCGATGATGGTACTGAAATGGAGGATGATATTAACAAGGAGGGTGGTAAGCCTGGTAGTATTAGTCGTTTCCTAACTAGATTCAAGAGTACTGCCAAGTCGGGTAAATATCCTAATCCTAAATGCTGAAATAGATCAATAATATAATCGTTTATATGCTTCATTATATAGACACCCTTGAGCAGACATCAAGCTTGAATGCCGTAAATGAACCTACTGGCAGACCGCAACCAAATCAAAAGCCAACATTAAGGACATCAATATCCGGCTACTGGAAACTACTTTTTCATCGCCAAAAGGCTGCAGGTCGACAGGGAATAGATAATCAACAGCAAATAGTAACGGAGGAAACAATGCCTACAAGCGAGCTGCAACAGGTGCAACAAGAGCAGCAAACTGATCCTATAAATGCAGAGGATGTGTCCACAGAAACACCAGCTACTTCTCATCATGATCTTAAAGGAACACCAAAACTAGAAGATAGTCCATCACACTGTATACCCGAGATACTTGAAGAGGTTCAAATGCTTGCAGTTTCAGACGATATTGTGGAGCCATCAGTAGAGGCCATTAAGGACAATTAATTAAGTAATTAATTAATTAATTTCTATAAAAATTGATAAAGGTCTGAAAATCCATTCGTTTCTCCCTCTATTCACAAGTTTTTCCCCAATTTCGTTTATTTTGATATATTTCTGAGTATAAAATCAATACTCCTGTAATGCATATGTATTACACACACACAAATACACCTAAAGCACACAGCCAGCACACATACACACATCTGCAGTTCAGCATTAAATAAAAATTTCAAATGCTTTTTGAAGCATTGCAAAAATTATATTTTTTAATACATATATTCATATTTATTTATATCTAAATTGTTTCCCTTTTACCAGTTTTGTAATCCAATTCCAACATGGCTAACATGGCTAAGTTTAAAAGTTCAGTTAAATCTGTCGTAAAAGTATCTTTTGGTTTTCATTTCTCCCCTTTTATTTTGTCTTTTTTTTTGGTAACAGTCTTGTCCAGGTTAAAAGGTGCCGGCTAAGCCAGACAAAACTCCAGCACAACCCCTAAATATTTGCAAAGTTTTCACTTTCCAGGGAAGCCCTAGAACAAGAAACCTTTTCATTGAAATACTTATGTGTTAAAAGCCATTGAGTACTATTAAGTTCTTAGTTTTATTATAAATTATATATAATTTAGCAAGAGCCTTCATACACTTTAGTAAGTTGCATAATTAAAGCCCAGATTTAAGCTCCTAGCTAATAGCTCCATCATAGCTAATGGAAATGTTGCTCTGCAGACTGTAGAGATTTTTTTATGACAAAAAGTAAATAGAAATTATTGTGAATCAATTACAAGGGAGTTAAACATCAAAGTTATTAATTAAAAATTAAGTCAAAACTATTTTTATTGCAATAAACTTCAGCTAATATGATACAAGATTACCTGTGCCTGTTTAAGGGTGTCCGTAAGTTCAAAAGATGTAAGAGTAACCACTTGTAAGCAATGTATATTGTGATTATTATATATGTCTACAATTATTTACTGTAGATTCAATGTACACAGAAGTCTCCAAAGAGTAAACTTGTTGCTATTGCTTGGAACAGCTGTAAAATGTTTACCAACATTGTTTACGCAATGCGCAAACTCCGATCAGAGCGAACTGATAAGAAATACCGTAAATATTTACATGAAAGCAGACCAAAACAAACACTTGTTGTGCACACTGATATAACGATGCGTCTGTCGGAAAACTGGTAGAGAAATGATAAATAACAGGAGTTGGGAAAATGTGTAGAAAACAATTGAAATGCGCATGTTCCATATTTCAGCTGATACTCGTAAAATTTTTGCCGGATTTCGGGGGTGAGTCATAATCAGCAGTTGAAAAATTGGGTCAGCAGCTATCAGACCGCATACTATTTCTTCTTTAAATTTATTTTTAAAAAATACTTTAAAATTATTTAAAATATGAAAATTAAATAGGTAAGCTAATACTTAACTGCTGCATAAAGAAATTTGTCTAAAAATTGTGTGTAATACAATAAAATTCGGTTGGTAAGAACTACGCCTTAAGCATCCAACAGATAGGAAAAAATTCTTATACAGATACACACCTTACAAAGCGCATACATAGACATATACACAAAATATATACATATACATATACGCACTGATACACACACATAGAACACAGTTTAGTTATAGAGATTTTTCTTTGTGGTCAAGTTGCGTTTTAACACCCGTAAAAAATTGCAAATTTATTGAAAAAACTAACAAATTTCGAGGTAAGTTTATAAAAAACGATAAGCAACTACTCCCAACTATAACTGGCACATGAAATTTATCAGTTTTTGATTATATAACATATGATTTTGGATTAATCTTATTAACAAAGCATCAATCAGTGCTGCCTAATGTTGATTACGTAATCCAAAAGAAAATCTGTATCTAAATGTTTTATTGTATTGTACAATTAAAATGTATGTATATATACTATATATATTTAGAATGCGAAGTCAATCGGAAGCAGTTTCGGCAATGCGAAGGATTTGTCTGATATAATGACTGGCAGTTTTAGGGTGCAACTCATCAACATGGGCACTCGCGCTGCCGCCTGTAAGTATGCAGCAAAAGTCTAGCATAGTCTCAACTGGCACATTTTATTATACTAATACTAATTAATTAATTAAAATTACTTACAGTTCAGGCAAAACTGAGGGCCCTTCATGAATACCATGTACGCCTATTGCACAATGTCTTACCTGCGCCCTCTGGCGTTGATATTGCTAACAATATCAAATACTTTTCTCAAACTCTATTAAGTAAGTCTACATGTGGTTTAAATGAATTGTTAATATTTAATTTATTAAATGAAATTATATTTCTATAGCTGTCCTTAAAGATGTGCGCACTTCACCGCACGAACTTATACGGGATCCTCTTGAAGATCCAACACGCATGTCTGCCTATCCAAATCTTGAATATGGCAATCTCTATAATGCCTTAACTATGCTCATCGATGTTGCACCTTGTATACAATATGGACAAATCGGTTAGCTATATAATAGTCAAATATATTATATTAATTTAATATTTATTTATAATTTACAGTTTTCGGCAAAGCTCTACTACAGTGTTTAAGCTGCATATTACCCTTTCTCGATAAGGATCTAATTGATAATCTACCCTATCTTGTTAGCTCTACTATATCTGTACTACCCCCAGCCTTACATCAAGATATTGTTAATGCACTATGCTACTATGTCTTACCTTTTACTATAAGTAAATATAATTGTAAAGTTCTTATAAAACTCACCTAATATCCTGTATTAACATATACTAGCTCGTCGCAGTTCCGATGAACAGGAATGTCAGGCCTGTCAATCTGTCTCCTCTGTCATCATGATGGTTCTGCAGTACTCTAAGAATCCAGGTAAAATATATTACTACAGATATATATAGATATATATAAATTAATAATATATATATATATATATATTTATTCTGCAGCACATCATTGTCAACTATTAGAATGTTTGATGACTCTCAAGCATAATGTTGTCAAGGATATACTCTGTGTAGTTGCTTATGGCACCGCTGTCTCTCGCTCTTCCGCTGCAAAGCTGCTCTTTTACTATTGGCCAGCTTTTGATGCCAATCTCTTTGATCGCAAGGTTCTACTCTCCAAACTGACAAGTAAGTAGTATTAAAATATCCTGGATTCCATTTATGAAGCAGCAATATAATTAATTCTATCTCAACCTAAACAGATGATTTGGTGCCGTTCACCTGCCAGCGTGAGCATTGTCCCAACGCTGGAAATGCTGAGGCAGCCAAAGTATGCTATGATCATAGCATAAGTATCACCTATGCACCAGATTGTCCACCTCCTCTGTATCTATGCATCGAGTGCGCTAATGAGATACATCGGGAGCATGCAAATCTGGAATTTGGCGATATACTTCATCCCATGCAACAGGTGTCCATGGTATGCGAGAATAAGAACTGTCGCTCCAATGAAAAGTCAGCCTTTTCCATATGTTTCTCCACGGAGTGTGCCGCCTTTAATGGCAATCATCCAATTCGTTACTGCGCTCAATGTCACAGTAATCGTCACAATTCTCGACGTGGCATTGATCATGTGGTGCATCCCCGTCTACAGCCGGCCTGGCAAATGGATCCTGAGATGCAAATGCACATGGTCGAGTCGGTTGTAAGTTTGCTGCGTGAGGCAAAGCCCTTGAATTTTGAGCCTGGTAAGGAGACCTCACCGGACGGAAAGAAGCATGGCTCTGGAGCCACTCCTGACAACATTTCCCTAGAGGAGCGACAGAGGCTGGGTCGCTATGGCATTTGGTTGCTGGTAGGTCGCTGCACACCTACCGCAGATACACCAGTTGAAGTGCTCGGTCGAATTCTAAGCATGCTCTTCCACTGGTTCCATGTCACCGCTTGCTCCTATGATTGTAAGTTTCCTTCAATATCAATCAATAAATGTAACCTATGATTTTATTTCTATATTTAGCTGGTGGTCAAGTTGAGAGCACCATAGAGAAGCTAAAGGTGGACCATGTTTGTAATTGGCTTAAGGAGATTTGCCGCATACATTACAATGTTTTCATTTCGTGCCTGCTTCCACATCCACCTGAATATGCACGTGTGGGTGGCCACTGGGAGACGCTAGCTTCACGCACCAGTCACCTTAAGGAGGGACTACAACGCCTCATTTGTTTGGTGCCTTATGAGGTAATTACCTCAGAGATATGGGACTATGTTATGCCACACTGGATGGAAGCCATAACCAATGATGTAGCCGAGAAAGAGCTAAATGAACTCAAGATAGTATTGAGCAAAATACTGGATCCCGAGATGTCACCACTTGGTTTCGATGCGAAGACCATGTACAACTTTGTGGCAATAAGATTTGAGAAAACAACAGCCAAAGTACAGCAACAGGCACTTCACTGGTTACAGATACTCACCAAATTGGAAATACTTATACCACTAGTACAGCTCTTTGCCATGTTTGGCGATGGTGTTCGTATCATGAAGTATGGCATACAGCATGAACTGATGCGAGAGAAGGAGAAGGAGCCACAGGCGCAGCAAGCAAAGTTACCAAAAACACCATGCAAGGAGAGCAAGGCCGAAATGGCCAATCCACCAAGACGCAGCTCCATTTGTATGTACATGAGTTCATTGGACTTAATTGGAATCCATAAATATTGATCTATAATTTATTTTAGCCCCTGTTGTGGAGGATGATTCCGGGAATACCTCAGCCATATCGGATGATGAGGCACCCACCAATCGACACACGGAATTCTCAACAGATGCCGAGCATAATCTTACCTGTTGTATACTTATGCTGGACATTCTACTCAAGCAAATGGAACTGCAGGATGTGGAGCAGCATATGGGCATACACACCAGCGTGTGCGAGAATGTATCCCGGTTGATCAAGTGCATGGTGACAGCGGCTCGGGTGGGTCTAAGCAGTCATGTCTGTGCTCTTAAGGTAAGTTAATGGTGTGCTCCAAGCAGTGATATATATAAGATTTTCACATTGGTTTTAGGTGGCGGAATGTGCATACTGTGAAGCCTCAACTATGTGGCATCAGCTATCAACTAAACTGGTTGAGTTCATGGCACCATTGCATCCTGTGAGACCACCCGATGTAGGTGCAACTAAATATAATGAAATATATTTTATATTAAATTTTGGATATCATTTGCCATCTCCAAGGTGCCGATTGAGGATATCATCGATGAGGAGAAGTCCTCAAGAAAATCTCCCCCTGAATCAGATAAGGAAAAAACCCGTGAGCGTGATGTATCACTCTCTATGGCACCATTACCCATACCACTGGGTCCACTTGGCGGCTTTGCAGGTAAATTTCAACCTAACCTAAAAAAAATTAAATGATTTAACAATTTTGGGTTGCAAAATTTTTATCGAAAATTCGAAAAAGATTTATAACCTTTAAAAAAAAAAAAAAGTAAACCCCAACCCCTTATAAATAAATACTTGTTACTAACCACCGTAAAAGTAATGCAGTCAAAAGTCACCCAACTTGTAGCTAATGTAGACTGTACTTCATTGCCTCGATTATATGCAGGCAATTGAATGAATGATATGACGTCCTTGGAACCGTCAATGTAAACAATAAATAACTTAGTATAAAACCCACGTTTAAAGCGCATTTAAAGAGAATTTTAATCCTAGTAAATTGTTACCTGCACCTGTTATGCTCTATAAACAATTAAAAAATAAATTTAAATCATGTCCAGATCCAATTTACATGATATAATCGTAAGACCAAATACTAAATAACATTAAACAAATGTCTAGAAAAGCTTCTCATAAACAAATTATAATGATTTATGAGATTTTTTTTTATGTATTTTAAATTGTATTATATAAATAATTTTAAAAAAAAGAATTATAAGCCCGTATAAATGAAACATTTTCCATTTAACTCCTTTGGCTTTTACCTATTATATGTCTATCTTGCTATCTTTCTCTACATAAATATATCTATATATCTTTCTCTCTCTCTATCTCTAACCTTATCTCTAACGCGTCCTCTCTAACAAAAAAATTATAAATAAATTAACGCTCGCTCGCTCGCTCGCACACGCACTTTCTCGCGCGTTATCAACTATCTGTCTATCACTGTCACACACTGTCGAAACTATCCAAACTGTCGAAACAATCGGTCTATATATAAAATGAATTTCTATTATTAACAACAATAACAAAACGTCAACTACAACTCATCAAATACTAAAATTATCAATCTATCCATCATTATCAGATATTTTTAAGCTAGATCAATTCTTTTCAGACGATGGAAAAATTATTATAATGGCAGGTGATGCACCAACAAGCAAATTTTTCACTCGTTAACAAAAATAAACCAACCACAACAAAGAAAAACAAAAACAAAAAAAAAACACAAATTCAATTACTTTCAAATATCACATAATACCACTCTATTAACATTGTTAATCAGTTTTAAAAACAATATAAAATATATAAAAATAAACATTTCGTTACAATTTCAATATCTTTTTACAAACAATTTAAGATACATCTTAACTAAAAACTGCACCATTCACCACTTTAAAATACAAACCAGAAACACCAATTCACTTGCTCCATATCCAAAATATACACTTCTATCTCTGTTTAGCTTATTAGCATATAATTTACCAATAGAATAAAAGCTTTTAAATATATAGATGACCTTAATAGTAGTTTAAACTTAAAAACAAACCCAATTTGGCTGAATTTAGTTCAATTTTCTTTCGGTTCGGTAAAAAAAAAACTCTTTTTATACAATTGCCAACATTCAGTACACAGAACAATTTCCTAATACAATTTTCATAATGCTCGTTAACCTATATTGTATAAGTTTTTCTTTTCTTTTATTTTCCATATCATTTATGAATACTCTTGTTTTAGTTCCACTTGCCCTTGTATGTGTTCAGTTGAGTTTCATAAGTATGTTCAAAAAAGTATAAAGATAAATTTATTATAATTGAAGCTCAGAAATTGGCGCTTTAATTAGGTGAAAATAATTAGATTTAAAACAAATTCTATACCTTATTTTGTGAGCTTTTAATGCAATTTAATATATTTTTTCATTCCCTAACACACCCATATACACAAACGTACACTTATATAGAATATTCTATTGGAAAATTGAAAGTTTTTGAATTCAAAAGTTGCATGTATTTTTCCAGCGAAAACAATTAATATTAACTGAACAATGGGAAATGCAATTTTATATTTCATTTCTAGGATTTATACATTAATTATGTGTATGTACTTGGATGCATGCAAGATTAGTGAATGCATTGAGTTCTATTGACCACTTAATTATGTGATTTCAATTTGATTTCTAGCAAAAATGTTTTAAAAAAAATATTTACAAATATATAAACTGCGATTTTACTAATATTTAATATGTATTTAATATTTATTATCAAGGTCCTGTACCTGTGGCTGTGCCCCAACCTGAACCACACTCGGTAGGCGGTGTCCTCGTACATATGCCCCACGTTTGTTCCGTATGTATTTCGATTTTAAATGTATCAATGTTTGTGTATACTTATTAATGTATCTTAAGTTCCATTTTATTACGAGCAATATTTAAATTCAGAAAATCTTTTTTATATACAATTACACCTAAAATAATATTAAAAAAAAAAAAAAAATAACACGAATACCAATATTAAAAATATTAAATATAATCACTGAGACAGTTCAAATAATAAGCAAATATTCATATTATGCGTTATATCAGTAGGTAACAAGTATTTAATAACAAAACACCCTGTATACTTATTATAAATATTTTTCAACAATTATTTACAGCTATATAACAATAATTATTTGATATTTAAAATACATTATTTCTTTTAATTTCTCAATTACAAATTGCAATCAATTTCTTTTTTTAATTACAAAAAAAAAATAAATCCAAAATACCCCAAAAACCGTTAAGCAATTATACAATATTTTTAATTTTTTCATATATTTTTTTTAGAATATCGAAAATGGGAATTCAGTTGATAGTAATGAATTGAGAAAAGTTCACGCCACAGACGAGGTACTTTGTGCATTCATTAAAAAAAATCAAAATCAAAAAAAAAAATAACAAAACAAAACCAAAACAAACAAAATACAAATCAATCAAATAACAAATGCTACAAAAGTGTTTTGTTTATAATATTCGTATTAGTTGTATTATTTAACTGATTAAGTAAACCTCATACAATTCGAATTCAATATATACTATATATAATTATTTTATATTTATTTTTGTGTCCAGAAAAATTAATTCTTCATGTTAAGTGTATATAAATTGTACAGAGTGTTATCCATTATTCATTATCGTTTCATTATTCAAATTCTTTCTCTATCTTCACCTACTTTTATTTGTTCTATCTAAAGAAAATAATTTTCAATACAAGCAATTAGTGCGATGTTTAGAAAGTTTTTTCTTTTAAATAAATCGCATAGATCAAAAATCTTTAGCAGATATCAAAATAGATTTTTTTTTATTTAATATAAGCTAATCATATGAACTTCTTTAGGAAAACATATTTGTTTCTGTTTATTTAAATAGCTCTCACTACTTCTAGCTGAAAGGATATTAGTTAGGAAAATTAAATTTTATATTATTTTTTTATAAATAATTTGGATTCGATTTTATGTTTTCCAGAAGTTAAAAATAATTGGAAAAAATTTCATTTTGTTTTTAAGTGTTAAAATAAAATAAGAACTCTACTATATATATGTTTTAAATATATTTTATTTAGGTCAAAGAGTCTAATTAATCGATGTTAAATTTAATCATATGTTAAATTTAATTAGGTTTTTGGATCAACATTTCAAATTCCAGATTTATAATAAAAAAATAGATTTATTTTGATATATATTTATTTATTTTATTTTAATTTACAGATTGTTACCAAAACTTAGAGTGTAATTGTGCTTATCATTTTGCAGATTATTTTAGTAAAAAAAATTTATAAATTATTTTAATTATTTTTGTTATAATCGTAAACCTGTATTAGGGTTAGACTTTAAAAGGCTTATACCAAAAATTAACCTATTTTAGATTTCATTTTTAAATTTCTTTAAATTTCCTTTTACTATTATGTCTCAAAGTATCTTGTATGTGTGTGAATATAAATTATAATGAAACGAGCAGACCGGAAAATCGTAAAGCAAAATTTTAAATATATGTAAATTTTATTTAAATAAATCTAAATTTTTTTTAAACTATATTTTCTATGTACATATTATATTTTATATTTTTTATTAACTATACTTACACCTAAATAACCTTTTCCCATTGATTTATAATCATTGTTGAAGAGCATGTTCCGTGTACTCGTACCAGCACAATTCACTTAATATATTTATTTTTTTAAATACATATTAATACTTAATACACCAATCAGTTAATCAGAATAACAAATGTACAAAGATACCATTAATAGATATATATCTATATATATATATATAAACATACATATATGTATATATTTATATATAATGCACAAATACCTTTAAAGTTTAATGCAATTTTCCATGTTTTTTAGTGTAAATTTTTTATGTCATTTATATATATATTTATATAAATATTATTTACTTAACGACATCTAAACTAAATAACTAAATAAAAAATGGATGTGTAAGTTTGAGAGCAGCTACTCGTACTGCATTGCATTTACATTGTATATCTATATCTCGTCCATGTGTACTTTATGTGAAGAATGTATAACGTATACGTACTGTTCACCAAATGTATATGTATATAATGTGTAATACTGTTACAATGTGTTAATGCAAGACATGAGATAGATGCTTCACCATAATGTTTAAATCATTGCTATCTAATGCAGATAATGACGGCGACAGTAGAAACTGTTTCAGAGCAGCTGGATTTAGCCTCTATACTGCCAACAGATCGTGCCATAGCACGCTCCATTACACTATCCGATGCGGATGTGGGCAGTGCCAATGCCAGCGTTACGAAGGCTTCTGTTATGGGTGAGAATGGTGTTAATGGCAGTACAGCTGGTGGCGGTGAGAATGGCAGTGGATCTGAAGATGATGAGGAGGAAGAGGATAGCGATGATTTCTGGCATACTTCTGTAGGAAAATTTAAGTTTACATTGGATCAATTGCCACAACCACTGCAGTATATACATCAGTTGCTAACGGTGCGTATGTGTAATGTATCTTTTTGTATACTAATAGAATACAAATTTATATTACTATAGGAGATTCCAACTATTAAAAAACCAGAGATACTCTATTATGTGCTACAATGTCTGAAGACAATGACACTGCATGGCGATGCTTTGTCTAAGGCAGCTAGGGAGCAACGTGGCTTCTTCATTTGGTGCCAGGAGAATTTGTTAATCAAAAAGTAAGTAGAATGAGAGTAAATTCGTCTACAAGGATATACTAAAGTTAATATATGCTTTATATAGCTTGTGGGAGTTATGCAATGCAGAGCACTCACATATCTGTCAGGTATGCGTGCCACTGCTGTTGCACTGCATCACCTTGCCACTGGGTTCTGATGTGTTTTGGCGCGTGGTGCAAGAGGCCTTCCACGATGCCGATTGGCGTGTACGATTCACAGCAGTTGAACGAGTAACCGTGATTACTCGTTTTATGGATTCGACACCGCTGCGCTCTGAGGTGGGCCTACAAACAGCATTGGCCACTGCCTTCTGTCATTTGATTGCCAGCATGGATGACATCAATGTATATGTAGCGCAGCGTGCGACTCTTTATATCGGAACCATACATGATACGGCAATACGGTCACTGCTCTTCTGCTTGGAGTCACAATTTGATCTATTCATAGTAGATCGGCCCGTGGTTTTGCAATCAGTCTATCAATTGCACAATTCACTTTCTGATCGCAAAATGCTCGGCTGGGAATTCTTTCTCAATCGCTTTGATACTCTCTTCGTGGAAGCGCAAATTAATCTTGAGAAATGCGGTGACATATCCTATCTGAGAGATCTGCGTAACTCAGACAATGGCAGCGAGGCACTTTCAGCCAAAATACAAAAAGCCAGAGAAGCACTTAGCCAATCGGACACAAGCGGCAGCATGGCCAAAACCTTAAGTGCATCCTTTGGTACCAAATGGCCCTACAAAAGAACTATGTCTGCTCCTGCAAGCATGGCCCCGCGTCAGGATTCCAAATTTGGTAAGTGAAAAGCGATTGTAATATGAAGTCAATAAATTGCACTTTTCTTTTTACAATTTTGCATTACAGTACCCGAAAAGGAGAAAATCTACAGTCGTCAGATTTCGGCACCTATTCTCAAGCGGAAAACTTCGCGTTTTGGATTGGGTCAGTTCCTAGGCAGTAGTAGTGGCAATCAAAATACCAGTACAGCTAATCATAGTGTTGCCACAACTAGTAATACATTACATACACGATCTAAGTACCAGCCACCGTGTCCCATACATCATACACAACACACAACCTTTTTCAGTCACCAACATCAACACACACAATCCCATCCACATGCATCCCAAACATCTTCACACCATACGCATACCACAAATCCACAACACGCTGGTAGTAGTGCACAAGTAGCGACATTTGCCTCGGTTCATAGTCAGAGTCATCAGTATTTAGTGCATTGTGTACCGCCTAGTCATCATAGTCCAATGCCAACACTGCAGGAAGCAGAGACATTGCTGCGGTCACAGGCTACACAGCACCCATTTCAGCAACCAGCTTCAATGCAGTCAACGACAACAGCTTTAACGCAGACACAGTCGACAGAGCAGTCGCGTGCACCAGCAACAATGTTGGCAACATCAAGCAACATGGCAGCCACTACTTCTTCTGGTAGTGGTGTCGGTACAGGCCATACCTTTGTTACGTCCCTTCATTCCCATTTCCAAAAACATCCCTCAGCTCCAAATTTGCTGCCGCTACAGCCTGCGGTGTCTGCACCCAGCCCCAGTCCCTCGGCACAGGCCTATCCTATGCATTGTACATGCGATATCGCTCCACATCCTGGTGCCAATATACCTGGCACTTCGGGCAGCACTACGGTTAATCCAGGTAGGGTTTAGAGCATGTGTATGTCTATTTTAATAAACCATTATGAATTTATATAAAATTTATATCTGTTGTCTTTCCCCCTTTTCCATTTTCCATTTTCCGCAAAGTGGTGTGAGCTATATGTTCAATGTGTTCTTTGTATAATTTATCGAAATTTTACTAAATTTCCTTTCAGTTCCTGAAACGATAAAAAAAAAAATTCATTTTCATAATATCCAAAAGTTTTCCGCTTATTTTAAATTATATATTAATGAACACTGGCTGCTAAACCCTTAACTATTGCTTTATCCTTTTAATTTAAGTTACTAAAAGATTTCAATAACATTTTTAGTTTCACATTTTTCGCATGTTTTTTAAAGTAAACATAAAATCATTTTCCTTGTGAAAATGATGTTAACAATAAACTTCTTTACATCCTTTAGGATATTAATATGCATACGAATAGAGATGGGTATGGTAACTAATACATAAAAACATCAATTAACGCATTCAATAGATACCATCACTAGATCTACTTTACAAATTTACGAATATTCTTTATAGGAAAGATTAAGTATAGATATCGTAGCCTATAGGGAAGATTTAATATGAAATTTATGATCTAAAAGGAACTCAGAAATAAAAAATTTAAAGTAAAAGGGTTATAGTAGAAATATCTTCTTCTATATTCTATTCTATATTCTTTAAACATTGCCAAACTTTGGCAAGAATAGAAAGTTGCATGAAATGTTGGTAAGAGGTTGGTTTCATTTGCAGTAAAGTATATTTTATAGGGATGTCTAAAACAAATTATTTAAATTAATTTAAAACTAATCTATATACTAATTTATAATTTTATATATTGTTGTTGTTATTGGAATGAATTTAAGTGTTTAAAAAAAATTACTATAAAACTGTTTTTAGCTGGTTAGTATTGATGTCTATTATGTTGCTTTCACATATAACAAAAAAAAAAATCATTTTACGTGTACCCTTCCGAACTGGTATGTATGCTATAAAGATCTATTGTAAACTAATTGTATTAAAAAAATCTGATTGTGTCTCTAACTCTCTCTCCACTCTCACAAAATACAAAACAAAGCAAAACTGTCACAACTCAACCAACAAGAATCAAACTTAAATTGTCCTTTAACTACTATAAACATTTCTGTATATATACTTGAACAAACTACATACAATAGTACTCGTATATATCAATTTCAATCTATTTGTGCAATTGGCATGTGGCTGTACCAAAAAAAACAAAAAATGAAATGAAAAAAAAAACAAAAAAATCCAACATTGGTGTCAATTCCCCTTAACATATATGAAATAATTAAAAAATATACAAAACTAATAATTCCTATATATATATATATATATAAATCACCCTTTAGATGGACATATACATTCACTAGGCGGACTTAACGATGATAACCTTATTGGTCTGCTTAGTCGTATTACGGAACTAGAAGAATCGGATCGGGAGACCATCCATTTGTTGGTCTTTATGCTGATGCAGTTTATGTCACGTACAGATCAAGCTTTTCCCTCTGAGGATAAGCCAGTGACCAGGACACAAAATATTGTTTTGAAACATTTGTTCCTACTATTGGGTCACAATCAGATCGATAAAACCTTTCATACTACGCCAGAGGCATTGCGGTAAGTCGAGGAATCACCCTATAAGACCATCCTTGAATCGTTCTAATCTGTTTCCAATTACTTTTCCCAGGGTTTCTGCAGTTTTTAATGCTTTTTTGGCTAATTTACCACAAGTCTTGGATCAGAATCATTTGATCGGTGGTCTTATATTACCATCTGTTATGCAGATCATACTGTATGCTCCGAATCCCACAAATACTGCTGGGGAATCCTACCAGAATCTTGTCTTTAACTACTCCTTATGGAATCTTGAGCAATATCCGCGACGTAATTGGCTCTTTACGTTGCTTGTGGTTCTCTATAAATACTCCTATACACAGCCACCGCTGAGTGGATATGTCATATCAGCTATACGTGTCATAATGAACAGTCTACGTGGTCACTTCCATCATTGCCGGCGTATACCAACCACCACAATACTAGATATACAAGGTGTTGGTGGAGCAGCACGTTCACGTGATGTCAGTCAGCCATCTTTGGGCACAGATCCGGATGATAAAGAAGTCAGCCCACCGGCTAGTCCCATGTTCCCCTCCGAGGGAACAAGTGCTGCCTCAAAAAGCAAAGGACAAAATGTCGCTTTCACGCCAAAGCTACAGCATGCCTTCCGCAAGTATACCGACTCCAGTTTGGATGCGGATGAAACTGAATCCGAACTTGTGGCCATTCCCGAAAGCGATCTCTCAGATAGCACACTACATGGTAGTGCACCGGTAAGTTATTAACATTAGCTGCAACTCTAGATTAAATGTAACAATATATAAACCTATATCCAGGGCTCCTTTGATGATACAATACAGTTTGAAGATATTTTACCCACAAAATTGGACTCCATACGCAATCGTCGAACTGTAGAATACGCCGAAGAGGTATATATAAGATATGTCCAGTCATAAACAAACCTTTACAAATTATATCCTTAAATGCAGAAATCCATGAAATCCCTCAAGTCAATGATCACCACAAAGACGGGTGATACCTACACCACAAAGATCAAGGCAACCACGAGTGAATCTGTAAGCACCACTGTGGTAACCACACATACGCGTCACAGTCTGCAGGATGGAGTACGCATGATTGTCACACCCATTGTGGGGGTGGACACGACAGAGACGGCAATAGTCAGCCCGCCCGTAGACATACATTGTGCCGTTACCGTACGCAACAAATCCCTGGAGAATGCCGCAACATCAACATCCAAGATGTTCGCAGCTATAGCCACAAATCATTTGAAAGCGCTGGGTGCTCTACAGGACTTGAACACATCCTCACATTCAGCTATGGGCAGTAAGTCTGCTTCTAGCAATGGAAGCAGTACACGTTCTACGAATGGTAACGGTGCTTTCCCTGCAGTACCATCAGTACCCGTTAAACCAATTGGACGCCATAAGACCATTGTTGAGTGCAATGCAGGCACATCGAGTTCATCTGCAGATGAGATACGTCAAAAGAAATCACAGACCAAGTCCCTGAAACGTACAGAAAAATCTTATGGTTCACCAGAATCACCATTGTCCAAGATGAGCGTTATGGCTAATCCACGCGATGAAGTGGATTCAAATCTGCTGCCGCCACCCAAAAGTATTTCTACCCTAGAAATACCAACGCCAGAGCGTTTGTTACCTATTGGAACACAGGACACGGTTGCCACCTTGGTAGACCGTGTGCGTGAGGGTCTTAATTTACCAGACATAAGTCATCTCAAACAGGATAGCTTGGACGTGTCAGAGAGCACTAAAGATGATGTAACACCAAGCAGTCGCACCAACTCACCACGTCGTCTCATTAAACAGGTCGCTCTGGAATCACCACCAAATCCAAACGCACAGAGTGCTCCTACTACAACTGCCCAAGCTAACGGCCAGACACAGGCGCAAACTCAGGACCTTCACACATCCATTCTCAAGAATGTCACACAGGATCTAAAGCAACAGCCTACGGAACGACAACAACAGTTGCCTGGCACCTCGGCCACAGCAAGCAGCTTCAAAGGCCCCCGTCAAAAGCTTGCACCGTTCAACGTGGATACGAATGCTATACCAGATATACGTTCGCGGTATGCTGGCTCCTGGCCGCCACCTCCATTCCAACCAGCTACCGAGCATGACGAGGATGGAGACGAAGCAGCCGATACCGCAAATGGTCACACCACACAGGCAGCAGCAGCTCATGTGATGCGTGTTGTAAGTATAATGGGAATAAATATATATATATCTATAAATAATAATGTATTCGTTTATAGAGCTCCAGGCGAGTAGGAGATTATACCATTGTGGAGCGCTGCTCAGACTGTGGTGCGGTGATTGAGGAATACACCGATGAAGAAATTGGTATACTCATTGTTATCCTCGGCACTTTTATACATCGAGAACCAGCCATTGCTGCACCATTTCTACCCGAGATACTTACCATAACATCGCGGTATATTAATGATTTATTCCATCAAATTATTGCATCATTATTAATCCTTTAATCTTATGCAGAATCTGTCTAAGCTGCACTCATGCCTGGCAGGGTGAGAATGGGCCGCCATTGGCCAGCAGTGCACAAGCAGTTGCTCTTCAATTTATACGCTGTGTTTTGCATCAACTGGCACCAAATGGTATCTTCCTACAGGTGTTCCAAACCCAAATGAAAAGTAAACATACACGAAGTAAATACACTTAAATATATTATTAACAATATTTTATTTTCAGTTAAAATACGTCACAATCATTTTCGTAGTATTGCAAAGGCTCTGCAGGATTTCCAGGATCTTAATGCAACCAGTCCAATTTACATGGTCTGCGAATCGTTAACTTCCAAAAAGGCTTTACCCATCGATCAATTGCCTATAATCTTTCGTAACATGGCTGAGTATCTACAGTGTGTGCCCGCCGAGGCTGGTGTCGGTTTGGCCATTTGGTCCCAAGCCATGCAGGCTGTAGAATCACTGCTACGTCAGGTCATTGTTATTATGCCCAGTCTAAGCCATGCCGAGTATATGCTAGACCTAATAGCGGCAACATTACGTTTAAACTGCGTCCCCAAAACTCTGCTGGATCCGTACTCAAAGATCATGGCTTACTGTGTACAACACACAAATTTGGAATACCAAACCCTTTATGACTTGTGCACGCTCAACACACGCTCCTTCAGTAAGGATCGGGATAAGAATTTGCTTTGCCGCCAGATGATCTTTGAGTTTGTGCAAGCTCTCAAATTTAAATCCAATATACCAGATCATAATCTTCTTATGATCATCGGTTTTGTATTGTTGGATGCTGGTGGCAGCTTACCGCCAGGTGCACTACCTACCTTGCCAGATGTGGCGCCCGTCCTGACCACAAATGCTGCTGACTGTTTAAGACAGTATATCAATGATGTCATTGATTTTCTAGCCGACTTCCATACCCTCAGCAAGATTAAAGTAAGTCCCTTTGGCGTATTCAATAGAAATATAAAATATCTAACCATTCTGCAGAATTTTAAGAATGGTCAGTTAAGTAATGGACTAGGCGAGGATACATTGGGCGGTGTACTAAAAGGAGCTGTCGCCCAATATTTAGCATTGGAAATGTCCCGGGGATCCTCTCGTGACAACAAGGCGGTCTCTCGATATCTACCCTGGCTTAATAATGCTCCTTCCTCATTGCAACAAGGGTAAGTTCAATTTGTATTTTTAATAATATTGAAGATTTAATTATAAAATTTATATCCAGCCCCAAGGAGTTTACTGAGTGTGTGGGTCACATGAGATTGCTATCATGGCTGCTGCTTGGTTCACTTACTCACATGGCGTTAATGCAAAGACGTCAGGAGACACAACCATTGCCACCAGCACTACAAGCAAATGGTCCGCCTGCTCCAGGACAACCACCTGTAGCAACTGTGCATTATCAGCATCAAGGAGTTACGTACTCACAGCCAGTGCCTCAGGAGGCATCTTGCCACATTGCTGATCATATTCAGGTTATTTTTGCGGGCTTTGCAGAACAATCTAAAACATCTGTGCTGCATATGTCGTCACTATTTCATGCCTTTACACTATGCCAACTATGGACTGTCTATTTGGAACAAATGGCACACAATACCAACAGCAATGCTGAGGGTAGTACAATGGGTGTACTGTTTGAATTTTGGACTAAGGTAACACCTTGTATACTACAATTAGTGTGCCATGCCAAGCCAATAAACAAGGAACTTAATACTCAATCTACCGTCGATTTCCAAACTCAAAGTGCGAACTCAAAGCTATCAGAGATGGTCAATCTACATTTTCTAAGCTTATTGGAGGCCTTAAAAGAAACAAACTCTACTATACTGGGAAAGTTGTTACCCATGTGGAGCACTGTGCTATCCTCACAAACTCAACTTTCCGATACACTACATGTGCGTCTACAGAACGTACGTGACAACGCACCGGACTATACGGAGCAGCAGACACATAAATCTGAAGTATTACTAAAGTGGCTGCAGCGCTTACAGTTCAAAATGGGTCAAATAGAGCTACAGGCATCGACAGCTACTCAATTCTATTCGATTTAAGATATTCTGCCAGTTATTTGATTCACTTGTTAAGGTTAACCTAGGAGCTAGCCTATAGTATATTTAGATCTTAAAGTATGCAAACTATTTAAAAATATATTACATATTGTTCTGAGTAACTAGTTGAATCACATTCAATTACAATCCTATTAAGCTTCACTCTGAATATACTTAGGAGTACAGATATAAACTTACTATTAAAAGTGTATCACTCAAATATTGTATAATTAATGGTTGAAGCGACTTTTTCTGCAATTGTTGGATCAAAAACCTCTACCAGTTCGCTCGGACGCTGCTTGCCCTCAATTAAGTAATCCACCTGTGGATTTCGGTATTTTTGAAATGATGCTTTGGATGTTAATATGGAATCAGGGGGCAGACATATGCCTGATAACTTTTCAGTCCGTTTCGCCAAAAGTTGCTCCGCCTGCTGTATACGTAATGCCTGCAAAAAGGATTAATTTTATTTTTATTGGCTGTAAAATTACACAATTTACCTTAATTTTCTGCATATAATCGAGCTGCAAGCTGGCGGATTCTGCCAGTGGCACCAGCTGAATCTCTTTGTGCTGTATGAGTGGTGGAGTTGCTGCAGTGATCTCCCAATTCTTTCCCTTTTTGCGTGTACGCTCTTTGGCAGGATCATGTACATTAGAGACTGTTGTGCGAAAGGGTTTAAACTTTTCACGTTCTGTATGTATTGCCTGTGGTTCAGTTTTTCCAATGAGATATAATGCATGTTGCTCTAACAACGTTTCCGGAGAATTTTTTTTCTTGTATGAGTTAAGTTTAACTTCTATAATATTAGCAGAAACTGTTTGGGGTGTTGTTATTGTTTCGTTTCCATCTGATGACCTGGAGTCCTCTTTTGATTGCTTAAATGATGCAATGTCATCTAAATCTTCAGTAGTAATAAGGGTAGCAGCTGGTGGTAGAACTTTTATTTGTCGCTCATGCATTGTTCCCTGTGCTATAACGCGTAAAGGATCCATTTCCTGCTCATCATCACTGTCGAGTAAATCATTCACGTGTGAAGTATCACCGTCTTCGGGATTATTCCATTCCAAATTATTAAGCCTTTCCTTTCCTTTGGACGCAATGTTTAGTTCCCCAAGAAGGTTAACAGTGGCGTCTATATCATTACGACGTTGAATCTCTGCCAGTAACTTCTCATAGGATGCCTTAATACGTTTACCCTTGTCTGGCAATTGATGCAGTGTCTTTCTGTTTTACACAAATAATTCTTCTGATGTACACCGTACTCTCAACAAAGCTATTAATTTAACTTACTTAGATTCCAAAAGATGACTCTGCCTATCTTTCATTTCCAATAGCTCATGATACGTAATTGACTTAAGGTCTTTGGTATATTGTTCCTTGACCTGTGATGTACCAGGAATTCTATTTAGAGGTGGCGCGCAGCCTTGCATAATTATAATTTTAATTTAATAGGTGTAGTACAAGTAATTAAAGTTAAAAAGAACACTAGCAAACACGCCGACTAATTCACAGAGATAAACAACAACACACATGTAGTGTGATAGAAGGTTTTGCGCAAAAATATACCAATTTATTCATAAAATATGATCTTGTAGAAAATACCAAAACAGTCAAAACTATAAATATACCAAGCAGTTTTTATACTACATATATTAATTACGAGATATGAAAAATAACGTTTAAATTATAAATCTTTTGAAATAACCTAATTTAGTATATGAATTATAACTTGCAATAGTTTTATTATAAATTTTTTTTTTTTAAAATCGAAGTATGCCTTACAATAATTAATAATAATAAATTGCAAATAAAAAGAAAACAAGAATTTTAACATTTTAATAACTAAATAGAAATGAAACCAATCCAATAACAGATAATATGCCAAATGAACTGCTTAACCCCAGAGGAGTATATAAGGTAAATAAGATAAACCGATGGTTAGAAGAGCGAAGAAATGATGAAAGATTTCGGCAGAGCATACGAGTACATAGGCCAAAAAGAAAATATACGCTGACTCGATTACTTAGATTATTTGCATATTTATTTGTTTTTTATGGGTGTCTCACAATTTTTGTTGCTGTAGTTTTTATATTGGTAATTAAACTTCGTGTGCCTGAAGATAAACCTGTTATTTCTAAGAAAACTTCGCTATCGACCACACCAGGGTATATTGTAGGTAATACAAAATTAATACAATACGAGCATAATCAATGGGAAGAAATCGAACCATATATTGAACAAATTACAAATTTTATTCAAAAATATGGACACCAAAAAATTCAACACTTGAGAATGTGTAATCTAGATAATTTCTGGGGATATAATTCCGACCAACCATGCATATTACTTAAATTAAATTTTGCACTCAATTTTGAAACAATTACTTATGAAGATGCAATCACTTTACCAACTGAAATCCCAAGAGATTTATACGATTATATACTGGAATTGCCTGTGGAAGATCGCATGCATCGTATTTGGGCAAGTTGTAACTTTGAAAATACAGAAATAAAGGCAAAAATAAAATATATACCAAATCGATACTACGATTCTGATGGCCTATTTGGAAGGGAAAATATATTTCTGCATAACTTATCAGAGAATTTAACAGAGGAGGTAAACTACGAGGATCCTGCATATCGGCGTATTATTGGCGTTCAATTTTATAATTTACCCAAAAATTATAATGTTTATATTAAATGTGCAGTTTGGGCGAAAAATCTTCCTATAGAATTAGTGTCGACAACGTATATGATACGTATTGAAACTCCTAAAATTTAATCTTCAACTGATACGGCTATTTAGATATATTTGCCAACAAAGTTTAGTCAAAGGAAGTATCAAAGCATGCATATTAATTTTAAAAACAAAAAAAAATTAAAAATTTTTCGGATATATCTCAATACATACATATTAAATTAATATTAATTGAATATATATACATAAATGTATATATATGGTGTGGGTTGGTTCGTGGTGTTTTTTTTTTAGTAAAATTCAACTAATATTGTCACAATGCCTGAAGATGTCATGATTTCCGCTGGTAAATAACTCTGATAAGTTATGCAGAAATATATTTTCCCTTCCAAATAGGCCATCAGAATCGTAGTATCGATTTGGTATATATTTAATTTTTGCCTTTATTTCTGTATTTTCAAAGTTACAACTTGCCCAAATACGATGCATGCGATCTTCCACAGGCAATTCCAGTATATAATCGTATAAATCTCTTGGGATTTCAGTTGGTAAAGTGATTGCATCTTCATAAGTAATTGTTTCAAAATTGAGTGCAAAATTTAATTTAAGTAATATGCATGGTTGGTCGGAATTATATCCCCAGAAATTATCTAGATTACACATTCTCAAGTGTTGAATTTTTTGGTGTCCATATTTTTGAATAAAATTTGTAATTTGTTCAATATATGGTTCGATTTCTTCCCATTGATTATGCTCGTATTGTATTAATTTTGTATTACCTACAATATACCCTGGTGTGGTCGATAGCGAAGTTTTCTTAGAAATAACAGGTTTATCTTCAGGCACACGAAGTTTAATTACCAATATAAAAACTACAGCAACAAAAATTGTGAGACACCCATAAAAAACAAATAAATATGCAAATAATCTAAGTAATCGAGTCAGCGTATATTTTCTTTTTGGCCTATGTACTCGTATGCTCTGCCGAAATCTTTCATCATTTCTTCGCTCTTCTAACCATCGGTTTATCTTATTTACCTTATATACTCCTCTGGGGTTAAGCAGTTCATTTGGCATATTATCTGTTATTGGATTGGTTTCATTTCTATTTAGTTATTAAAATGTTAAAATTCTTGTTTTCTTTTTATTTGCAATTTATTATTATTAATTATTGTAAGGCATACTTCGATTTTAAAAAAAAAAAATTTATAATAAAACTATTGCAAGTTATAATTCATATACTAAATTAGGTTATTTCAAAAGATTTATAATTTAAACGTTATTTTTCATATCTCGTAATTAATATATGTAGTATAAAAACTGCTTGGTATATTTATAGTTTTGACTGTTTTGGTATTTTCTACAAGATCATATTTTATGAATAAATTGGTATATTTTTGCGCAAAACCTTCTATCACACTACATGTGTGTTGTTGTTTATCTCTGTGAATTAGTCGGCGTGTTTGCTAGTGTTCTTTTTAACTTTAATTACTTGTACTACACCTATTAAATTAAAATTATAATTATGCAAGGCTGCGCGCCACCTCTAAATAGAATTCCTGGTACATCACAGGTCAAGGAACAATATACCAAAGACCTTAAGTCAATTACGTATCATGAGCTATTGGAAATGAAAGATAGGCAGTGTCATCTTTTGGAATCTAAGTAAGTTAAATTAATAGCTTTGTTGAGAGTACGGTGTACATCAGAAGAATTATTTGTGTAAAACAGAAAGACACTGCATCAATTGCCAGACAAGGGTAAACGTATTAAGGCATCCTATGAGAAGTTACTGGCAGAGATTCAACGTCGTAATGATATAGACGCCACTGTTAACCTTCTTGGGGAACTAAACATTGCGTCCAAAGGAAAGGAAAGGCTTAATAATTTGGAATGGAATAATCCCGAAGACGGTGATACTTCACACGTGAATGATTTACTCGACAGTGATGATGAGCAGGAAATGGATCCTTTACGCGTTATAGCACAGGGAACAATGCATGAGCGACAAATAAAAGTTCTACCACCAGCTGCTACCCTTATTACTACTGAAGATTTAGATGACATTGCATCATTTAAGCAATCAAAAGAGGACTCCAGGTCATCAGATGGAAACGAAACAATAACAACACCCCAAAC